>CM077650.1:30261991-30629491 GCA_039707465.1 Rhabdophis nuchalis
GGTTTTTTTTGAAGTGGAAAAGGCCTATGAGTGAATGAACCAGAATTCTCTAACCAAGACTTGAGGGGAAAAAATGAAACATGGGATTTGGATAAGGTTTATTATCTCTAATGTTATATATTTTAATCCTAGAAGTCTTGTTGAATATAATTTTGGATTTGAATCTCTTAAATGGCATAGCTATAAGGCAAAAGGGATATAGCATCAGAGCATTTGCAGTCGATCTGGTTGTTACGATATTGCGTTTTTGGTTTGGAATATCTGTTGGAAGAAGTTTATATTATATTTTATAGATGGAATCTACATTCCAAGAAATTATCATCATCTATGTAATGAAGTAGAAATTTTCTTGCAATTTACTGTATCCTTCCTGTGATAGGATCTGAAATCTTCCTATACCACTTCTGTTTCCTTTGTGAAGAGAGAAGTAACTTTGCTCTTTTCAAATATTAGAGTAATCTTTACATTTTTTGTGTTGCTAAGTGGGCAATTAAGCAAATGGAGAGGGGAAAAATAGTAAACCTTTTGAATCAGGAAGGATGTAAATTTGAGCTAGGATATATGGTTTAAGTTTTATAAGTGTTAGGTTATATGACACGGTATTTAGATCTTAAGAATTATTTTCTATGTATTTTAATGTTTAACTAAAAGGTTAAAGGTGTGGGTGTTTATGTTGAGTTTGTTATAAGGTTTCTAATGGATTGATTATATACAGAATAAATATCAGACTAGGAAGTACTATGTAGCTTTTAGGTAAGAACGCTTAGACTGATAGGTGAATAGAGTAAATAATATTTGGGATGCTTGGAATTATTAGAGTGGTGTATAGCGGAAGTCAGGGGGGTGGGTTTGAATGGGAGGTGGGGGAGGGTTAGGGTGGAGGGTGGGGTAATATATATGTATGATTAATCTAGAGAGGGGAATAATGGGATATGGTTTTTTTTTAAAGAGAAATTTATATTATGTTTTTTATATGTTTAGTTAACTTAGAAGATGGTGTTAATGGGATATTGATATACTAAGAGGAATTTATATTGTGTCTGCTGGGAGGCGAGGGAGTATAATATCTGAATGAGAAACTTATTTTAAGACGGGGTGAGGGGGGTATAGTATTTGTATGTGATTTATATTATATGTCGGGGGGGTAAAAAGGGGGAAAATCTGTGTGAATAAAACTTTTTCAATTAAAAAAAAATTGTTCATCCTCTTGCTCTCTAATTTCGAACGTCAATTTACTCATTTCTGCACATTCCATAATCTTCCTAATAATTTCCTCTTGAGAAGGTAATTTCTCATTTCTCCAATTTTTTGCAAATACAATTCTAGCTGCTGTTAAAACATTCACAATTAAATATTTCAAGTTTTTATCAAGCACTTCTGACCTGATTCCAAGTAGGAAAAGTTCAGGTTTGAAGTCTACATGCTTGTGTGTCATTTTCTCCAACCATATGTGAATCATAGTCCAATACCTCTTGGCCTCCGAACAAGTCCACCACATATGGTAATAGGAACCAGGCGTCTGGCTACATTTCCAACATTTTTCGGATTTTATTCATTCTTGCAATTCTTGCTGGTGATAAGTGCCACCTGTAAAACATCTTATACAAGTTCTCTTTATAAGCAGACATTGTCATTTTATAATTTTGCGTCCACAGTCTTTGCCACTTATCTAAGTCAATCCCATGCCCAAATTTCCCCCCCCCAGGTTATCATAGTTTCTTTCACTTGTTCTTCCTGAAGTTTAAACTCTAGTAAGTAGGCATAGAGTTTTTAAATTAATTTTTCATCAACGCCTGTTAAAATTTTATTTTATTTTTATTTTATTTTTATTAAGTTTATACCCCGCCCTTCTCCAAACGGACCCAGGGCGGCGCACAGGAATTTTAAAATACATACAAAATCAATAAAAAAAATTAAAAAACTTATTTAATAACTGTCCTGTGCTAAAACCAAATTAAAATCCCCAAAAAATTTAAAACTGTCTAAAATAGTCATTTGCAGAGGTTACGCTAGGCCGGCTAGATGAAAAAAATGTGTCTTTAGACACTGGCGGAAGAGGCGGAGGTCGGAGATGGTGCGTAGTTCAGGGGGAAGGTCGTTCCAAAGGGCAGGGCCCGCCACAGAGAAGGCCCTTCCCCTGGGTGTCGCCAGTCGGCATTCTCCAGCCGACGGCACCCTGAGAAGGCCCTCTCTGTGGGAGCGTATCAGTCTAAGGGATGTATGGGGCAGGAGACGGTCTCACAAGTAACTAGGTCCCGAGCCATGGAGCGCTTTAAAGATGGTCGTCAAAACCTTGAACTGCACCCGAAAGACCACAGGAAGCCAGTGCAGCTCGCGCAGGATTGGTGTTATATTGGAGTCCCGCGCGGCTGCATTCTGGACTAACTGTAGCTTTCGAGTGCACCGACCCCTGAGGAACCCCGCATAGGAGGGGTCTCGAGGCCGACCTCTGCCCCCCTGTCAACACATATTGCGACCGACCAGAGAGGTAGGACGAGAACCACCGCAAAACGGTGCCTCCCAGCCCCAACCCCCCCAGTCGGTGCAATAGGATACCATGGTCGATGCTATCAAAAGCCGCTGAGAGGTCTAACAGGACTAGGATAGAGGAATGTCCTCTATCCCGGGCCCTCCAGAGATCATCAACCAACGCGACCAATGCCGTCTCGGTGCTGTGACCGGGTCGGAAGCCGGACTGGCGCGGGTCTAGATAATCAATTTCCTCCAGGTGTCGCGGAAACTGTTGGGCTACCACACTCTCTACAACCTTCACTAAAAAGTGAAGGTTGGAGACCGGACGATAGTTCTCTAATAATGCTGGATCCAGGGATGGCTTCTTGAGGAGGGGCCTTACTACCGCCTCTTTCAAGACGGCAGGCAAGGACCCCTCACTCAGAGATGCGTTGACAATGCCCTGGAGCCAGCCTCGTGTCGTCTCCCAGGATGCCAGTACAAGCCAGGAGGGACACGGGTCCAATAAACATGTGGTAGCCTTAAGTCTCTTTGACAGCCTGTCCATATCTTCGGTAGTAACAAAGTCAAACTCCTCCCAGGATGGTGCCCCAAGAACAGCCTCGGACAGTCTGACTGGACCACTCTCGATGGAGGGTAGCTCATTCCGAATCCGAGTGATTTTCTCCTGCAGATAAATCCCAAATTCCTCTGCTCGACCTGTAAAGGGGCTTCCCGCGGCCTCTGTTGAAGGAGGGAGCGGGTCACCCCAAACAGGGCGGCAGGGCAGTTATCTGCGGATGCAATAAGGGTAGCACAATACTCACGCTTGGCCACCCTTATCGCCACTAAGTAAGTCCTAATATAGGTTCTCACTAGTGTTCGGTCGGCTTCGGAGCGAGAAGATCTCCATCTGCTCTCTAGGCGTCTCGTGTGGCGTTTCATCTCCCTAAGCTCCTCGGTGAACCAAGGAGCCTGGGTGGTTCGTCGCCGCAAGAGACGCCGCAAGGGCGCGACTCGGTCCAAGGCCCCCGTGGCCGCACTTAACCATGCGGCCACTAGGTCCTCAGTCGAGTTGCAAGTCCACAGGCATTGGCCCAAGCTCCGTCTGCAACCTTACCTGGTCCATCAGGAGCCTGGGGCAGAACCATATAGGAATATCAGGCTCCGCCTCCCCACGGTGAGGTGCGGCGATCGGAAAGTCTAGCCGAAGGAGAGCGTGATCTGTCCATGACAGGGGTGTAATGTCTAAATCCTCTATTCCCAGATCACTACTCCACTGTCCCGAGACGAAGATTAAGTCCAGGGTGTGTCCACCCTCGTGGGTAGGGCCTAAAACTACCTGGGTCAGGTCCATGGCTGTCATGGAAGCCATGAACTCCCGAGCTACACCAGAGGTTTCACCTACTGACGGCAGGTTGAAGTCCCCCATGACCAGAAGTCTGGGGGTCTCAACCGCCGCCTCGGCTATCACCTCTAGGAGCTCGGGCAGGGCTGTTTTTGCATAGCGAGGAGCCAGGTATACAACTAACACGCCCAACTGCCTCCCTAGGCCCCACTTCACGAGGAGGGACTCGCACCCGGTCGTCTGAGAGATCATGGTCTCCTTCGGCTCAAGACCTTCCCTAACCATAATCGCCACCCCCCCACCCCTCCCTAGGGCCCTAGGCTGATGGAAGGCTCGGTAGCCTGGTGGGCATATTTCTACGAGGGGTAGTCCTCCCTCGTGGCCCAACCAGGTTTCCGTTATACCCACCAGGTCCGGGTCCCCCTCTGACACAAGGTCATGGATGAGGGGGGCTTTTTGTACCACGGACCTGGCATTGCACAACATCAGCCTAGGGTCCCGGTCCTGTGGTCCCTGCCCTCCTAGTCTGCCATGGGAGCATGGGGGGTTGGAGCACGTGACCGCCCATAGCCAGCGGCCACGGTCCTCCAACAGGTAATGCCCATCCCCCTTCCCACCGCCCCTGCCTCTCCCCAAAACCGAACTGATGGAAAATACCTCAGTGGAAACGACCCCCCCTTCCCCCTCCTCCGTTTCTCTACTTCTGCCGGCCGGCCCTGTAGTTTGTCGCCCCCCCGCCTGACTGTCCCCCCCCTCCTCCCTGGAACCCCCTAAAAGCCGAATTAAAAAGTTAAAAAGGAACCCCCTGAGTTTGCGCTTCCCCCACCTCTCAGGAGCAATAAGTCCATCCTCGAGGTGGGCCCGTGTTAGACTAGGGGGCCAGGCCTGCGAGAGGGGAGACTCTCGCAGGCAAAGGAGGTCACGCCTTGAATACATTTCTGGGGAACACGAAGGTTGCATAGACCAAGGGGAATGTAGTTGCAAGTTAAAACAGAGTCCAGATAAAGTGCTGATGTAAAGTGACAGTGTAAAGTGCAAATAGATATAATAGGAGATGATAAATCCATAGGGGTAGGAGGAATAAAGTCAATCAGTCAAAAAAGTCCGGCAGATGGGGAAGATCACAATTTAGCCCCTTTAAAGGGCCCCATCCATCTGCCCTCTTCAGCCACACAGGCCTCAGACTGCATTTAGTGCCGTGCAGCTAGATGGTCCACCGCACGGCCTGGTGATAAATGCTTGCCATGTGCAGGCTCGGCTTACCTCCTCCAGTCCCATGCACTCACTCCAAGATCTTCCTGGGTCCTCCTCGGACAAAGTTCCACCACTCCACGACCCAGCTGCTTGGCTGCTTGGCCTCCTCTTCCTTCCATTCGCTCCTTCTTTCCATTCATTCACTCCTTCCTTCTGTTTCTGTTTCCATTCCATTCCTTCTTTCCTTCTTTCTCCTTCTTTCACCTTCCCATTTCTTTTCCAATCTCTCCTCTCCTTCTTTCTCCTTTCTCCTTCTTTCACCTTCCCGTCCTCCCTCCTCACGTTTCCTCTCTTCCAGTCTCTCTTCTCACATCCTCTCTCCTTCCTCTCACCTCCTCTCTCCTTTCCAGCTTCTCCATCCTCAGCCATTTGTTCTCAGCCGCTCCTGCCGCTCCAGCCCCGGATCAGGTAGGGGAACACTCGCGTCGGGGTCGGATGTAGGCTGCACGATCCGCCATCCACTCATGCAGCCCGATGGAAAATCCTCCCTGTCCGCCCGGCCATTCGCTTGCCTCCAGCGTCCCGGCTTCGCAGGCCTACCTCCTCCGCTTCCTGCCACGCCGGGGATGCGCTAGGCCGAAACAGGCCGATTCGGGCCTTTCTCTTCGCTCTTCGCCCCGCCGTCACACACTCGGCTCGCCCTCCGTATCCAAACGGCCTGGTGTGACGGCTGGCATGTAGTCTTGCTGGGCCAGCCCTCGGAGATGGTCAGTGGGGGCTGGCAACATTCCCCTGGGGCAAAACGACCCCCGGGCCCCGTACTGCATTCAAAACCGGACCTCCATTTCGCGCATGCGCAAACATATATCTAATTTTTATCAAACATATATCTAATTTTTATCTAATTCCGTCATTTTATCATAGACCCCTCCCTTTTTTTGATCCTCCCTATATCTAGAATGTATTTGCATGTATGTATACCAATTCATTTCCATTCCTTCTTGTTTTAATTCCTGAATAGATTTGAGATCACCCCCTGCATTTAATAATTTATTTATTTTATTTGTTGAATTTATATAACCGCACCCTCTCCCCGAAGGGACCCGGGGCAGTGCACAGGAAATTAAAACAGACAATATCACAATATAAATAATTAAAACCAAATTAAATAAATTATCACTGTGCTAAAATTTAAAAATATTAAAACATAATCCCATCTAAAACCCAATTAAAACAATTTATGGTACAGACTGTAGGCTAGGTAAATAACTTAGGCCAAGCCAGCCTGATGAAACAGGAGTGTCTTTAATTTCTGGCGGAAGGTGCGGAGGTCCGTGGTTGTTCTGAGGTCGGGGGGTAGGTCGTTCCAGAGGGTTGGGCCCACCACAGAGAAGGCCCTTCCCCTGGGCGTCGCCCGCTGGCATTGCCTGGTGGACGGCACCCAGAGAAGTCCCTCTCTGTGGGACCGGATCGGCCGCAGGGATGTATGGGGTAGGATGCGGTCTCGCAGGTAGCTAGGTCCCGTGCCATGGAGCGCTTTAAAGATGATAATCAACACCTTGAAGCACACCCGAAAGACCACAGGTAACCAGTGCAGCTCGCGCAGGAGCGGTGTTACATGGGAATACCTGGACGTTCCCAAGATTGCCCGCGCGGCCGCATTCTGGACCAGCTGTAGTCTTCGGGTGCACCCCAAGGGGAGCCCCATGTAGAGAGCATTGCAGTAGTCTAGCCGGGATGTCACAAGCGCGTGAGTGACTGTGTGAAGGGCGTCCCGGTCCAATAAGGGACGCAACTGCCGCACCAGGCGTACCTGGTGGAATGCCCCCCTGGCCACGGCCATCACGTGATCTTGCATGGACAGCCGGGTATCCAGGAGGACGCCTAAGTTGCGTGCCCGATCCACAGGGGCCAGATGTTCGCCCCCTATGGCCAGTGATGGAATCAACTGGTTGTACCGGGACGCCGGAAACCACAGCCACTCGGTCTTGGATGGGTTGAGTTTGAGTCTGTTGCCTCCCATCCAGATCCGTACGGCTTCCAGACATCGGGACATTACTTCAACGGCATCGTTGGGGTGGTTTCGGGTACAAAAGTACAGCTGCGTGTCGTCAGCGTAGATATGATACTCCACCCCAAAACCACGGATGATCTCGCCCAGCGGCTTCATGTATGTGTTGAACAGGAGCGGCGAGAGGACCGACCCCTGAGGCACCCCACAAGTGAGGGGTCTTGAGGTCGACCTCTGCCCTCCTGCCAACACAAATTGCGATCGGCCGGAGAGGTAGGAGGAGAACCACCGTAAAACGGTGCCCCTCACCCCCAACCCCTCCAGCCGGTGCAATAGGATACCATGGTCGATGGTATCAAAAGCCGCCGAGAGATCTAAAAGGACCAGGATGGAGGAACAACCCCCATCTCTGGCCCTCCAGAGATCATCCACCAACGCGACCAATGCCGTCTCAGTGCTGTGCCCGGGCCGGAAGCCGGACTGGCGCGAGTCCAGATAATCAATTTCCTCCAGGTGACGGGGAAACTGTTGTGCCACCACACTCTCAACAACCTTCGCTAGAAAGTGAAGGTTGGAGACCGGACGATAGTTTACCAACAATGCTGGGTCCAGGGAAGGCTTCTTGAGGAGGGGCCTCACCACCACCTCTTTCAAGACGGCAGGCAAGAACCCCTCACTCAAAGAAGCGTTGACTAACTCCTGGAGCCAGCCTCATGTAACCTCCCAGGATGCCAGTACAAGCCAGGAGGGACACGGGTCCAATAAACATGTGGTGGCTCTCAGTCGCCCACGTAACCTGTCCATATCTTCGGAAGCAACAGAGTCAAACTCCTCCTATAATGGTATCTCAAGACCAGCTTCCGACAATCCCCCTAGACCACTCTCAGTGGAGATCAGCTCGTTCCGAATCTGAGCGATTTTATCCTGCAGATAAACACCAAATTCCTCTGCTCGACCCTGCAGAGGGGCTTCCCGCGGCCTCTGTTGAAGGAGGGAGCGGGTCACCCCAAACAGGGCGGCAGGGCGGTTCTCTGCAGATGCGATAAGAGTGGCACAATAGTGACGCTTGGCCACTCTCATCGCCACAAGATAAGTCCGTAAATGGGCTCTCACCTGTGTTCGGTCAGGTTCAGAGCGTGTGGATCTCCATCTACTCTCTAGGCGTCTCTTGTGGCGTTTCATCTCCCTCAGCTCCTCGGTAAACCAAGGAGCCCGGGTGGCTCTCCGCCACAAGAGAGGCCGCAAGGGCGCGACCCGATCCAAGGCTCCAGTGGCCGCAGTGTTCCATGCAGCCACTAGGTCCTCGATCGGGGCACGGGTCAGGGTCACAGGTAATGGCCCAAGCTCCGTCTGGAACCTCTCTGGGTCCATCAGGCGCCTGGGGCGGAACCATCTTGGAATATCCGGTTCCGCCTCCCCGCGGTGGGGTGTAGCGGTAAGAAAGTCGAGCCGGAGAAGTGAGTGATCTGACCATGACAGGGGTATGATGGCTAATTCCCCTACATCAAGATCACTTTTCCACTGGCCTGAGACAAAGATCAAATCCAGCGTGTGTCCTCCCTTGTGTGTGGGACCCTCAATTACCTGGGTCAGGTCCATGGCCGTCATGGAGGCCATGAACTCCCGGGCTACCTCGGTTAATCCGCCGAGTGATGGCAGGTTGAAGTCCCCCAAGATAACTCAGAATATCTAATTGTTCGCTCCTTTTTGTATATTATTGCATATGAAAATGCTTCAATAGTTAATACCCAGACTAGTATTTTAAGATAATGCATCCTCTTGATCTTTTCCCAGTTTAAAATCAGGGACTCTCTTACATAGTGTCTTCTAAAATACAATACAATACAATACAATAGCAGAGTTGGAAGGGACCTTGTAGGTCTTCTAGTCCAACCCCCTGCGTGGGCAGGAACCTTACACCATTTCAGACAAATGTCTATCTAACATCTTCTTAAAGACTTCCAGGGTTGGGGCATTCACAACTTCGGGAGGCAAGCTGTTCCAGAGGTTAATTGTTCTAACTGTCAGGAAATTTCTCCTTAGTTCTAAGTTGCTTCTCTCCTTGATTAGTTTCCACCCATTGCTTCTTGTCCTGCCCCCAGGTGCCTTGGAGAATAGTTTGACTCCCTCTTCTTTGTGGCACCCTCTGAGATATCGGAACACTGCTATCATGTCTCCCCTGGTCCTTCTCTTCATCAAACTAGACATACCCAGTTCCTGCAACCGTTCTTCATATGTTTTAGCCTCCAGTCCCCTAATCATCTTGGTTGCTCTTCTCTGCACTCTTTCCAGAGTCTCCACGTCTTTTCTACATCTTGGCGACCAATAACCATCGTGGCGACCAATAACCATGTTCCCTGGCACTCTTATACCACAGAGATGCATGCCAGCCCGATAGTAAATCATGTCCTTCTAATTCTAAGAGCCTAGTGTTTCTTAACGTTATCCAATCTTTAATCCACATCAAATTTGTTGCTTGATAATATAATTCCCAATCAGGTAGTCCCATACCTCCCCTCACTTTGGCATCTTGTAAGATTTTTAACTTTATTCTTGCTTTTGCCCCCTGCCATATAAACTTTAAGACCATTTTGTTAAGGTCTTCAAAGTAGTCCTTGCCCAATCTAATTGGGATTGTCTGAAATAAATATAAAACTTTTGGTAGAATATTCATTTTTATTGTGGCTATTCTCCCTATCAATGATAATTGTAAATTCTGCCATTTCGTTAAGTCTGCTGTTATTTGTTGTTTAAGTTTAGAATAGTTGTCCTCTTTAAGTGTACTACATCTAGATGTCAAGTAAATTCCTAAATATTTAACCCTGTTCGTGACTTGGATTTTCAAGATTTCTGTTAGTTCTTCTTTCTGTCTTGCTAACATATTCTTTGTCAATATTTTAGTTTTATCGTTATTTATTTTCAAGCCTGCTACTTTTCCATAGTCCTCAATTTTTTCGATCAATTTAAATGCAGTTTCGAGTTGTTCTTCAAGGATAAAGACTAAGTCATCTGCAAACGCTTGCAATTTGTATTGTTCTTTCCTGATTGTCATTCCCTTTATTCCTTCATCTTCGCTTATCTTTCTATTTAACACTTCTAATGTTAATACAAAAAGTAAGGGTGATAATGGGCAACCTTGTCTTGTGCCTCTTTTTATCTCAATGTTATTCAGAAAATTCTCCATTTATTATTATCTTAGCAGTTTGTTTGTGATATATAGTATGTATAACATGTATAAAGTTTTTACCAAATTTCATTTGTTCTAATTGTAGCATAAATTTCCAGCTCACATTATCAAAGGCTTTTTGTGCGTCAAGAAACATCAAAGCCATTTGTTTTTTGGGGTGTGCTTCATAATATTCCAATGTATTCAAAATTATTCTTATGTTATCTTTAATTTGTCTCTTTGGTAGAAATCCATTTTGATCTGGATGTATGAAACTATTTAAATATTTTTTAAGCCTCTCTGCTAATATTGATGCAAATAATTTATAATCTGAATTTAGTAGTGAAATTGGTCGGTAATTCTTTATTTGAGTGAGATCAGTTTCTTCCTTGGGTATCAGTGAAATATATGCTTCAGACCAGGAGTTTGGCATTTTACTGCCAGACATAACTTCATTCATCACTTCTAATAAGGGAAGCGATAGTATCTCCTCCAAGGTTTTATAGAACTCCGCTGGGAGGCCATCCGGTACCGGGGCCTTCCCATTGTTTTGTCTTTTAATAGCTTCTGTTAGTTCCATCATCGTTATCTTTGTATCTAGTATATTTCTAGTATCGTCCGGTATAGCAGGGAGCTTAGCATAACATCTTGGTCTGTTATGCTTTCTTGTTCATATAGCTTTGTATAATATTCTTGAATAATTTTCTTTTTCTCCTTATTTAAGTAGTGTATTTGTCCCTGTTCATCTTTTAATTGTTGAATCTTCCTTGCTTCTCTTTCTTTAGTTTGTACGCCAACCACCTGCCTGGTTTATTTGCATTTTCAAAGTAGTTCTGCTTTGCAGTTCTAATCTTTTGAGCCAGTTCCTCCTTTTCTAATATATCCATTTCATGTTTGATTAAGTCCATTTTCATTCTAATATCTTTTCTTTGTGGTGATTTCTGTGACTCTTTTTCCAGTGTCTTGTATTCATTCTCTAGTCTTTTACCTATACATCGTTTCTCTATATTTCTTTTTCTTATATAATCTATTATTAAACCTCTGGTAACTGCCTTCATTGAATCCCACAGGTTCTGGATAGATGTGTCTTCTTTTTTGTTTTCTTTAAAATAACATGCCAGTTCTTTTTTCATTTAACATACAAAATCTTTTTCTTTCAATATTGCGTTATTCATTGGATTATGATCTGCCCAGGTGCTAGTTTCTATTTCCACTTCTTGAACTAGATCACTTAAATCCGAGGAGAGCCAAATCATGTCTATCCTTGAGAATGATAGATGCCTATAAGAGTAATAAGTGTATTGTTTTTTACTGGGGTTTCTTTCTCTCCAAATATCTTTTAGATTCATTTCGTCTATCATCTTAAAAAAGGACTTTGGTAGTATTTTCCTGTTAATTCTCGCCGTCCTAGAAGTTTTGTAATCTATAATCTGGTTTGAAATTCCGTTAAAGTCTCCTATCATACAGACATCAACATATTCTAAGTCCAGAATCTTTTCATGTAGTTTCCTAAAAAAATCATCCTGTTTCTCATTGGGTGCATAGATTGCTATCAAGAGTATTTTTGTATTGTTATCCATGATTTCCACCATCAAAATCCTTCCATCTTCATCTGCATAAATTTGTTCCATCGGTATTTTATCTTTTAATGTAGATAACCACTCCCCTTTTTTTGGAGTCTGCCAATGAAGTAAAAAATTTCCCAAGTTTGGGTTGGGTTAGTAAATGCGCATCTTTTCTTCGGATGTGTACTTCTTGCAAGCAAATAATTTGTGATCTTAATTTTCCTAATTTATGAAATATTTTCCTTCTTTTAACTGGGGAATTAAGTCCATTTATATTAACTGTAAATATTGTGTTTTCTTCCATATTTATGTTTTATATAAGGGTTTTATAGCTCTGGTTGATCTTATTTCTCTCTGTTCTCTGATTTCTACCCCTGGTAGAGCCTCTCTTTCTATGGCCACTCCACCTACAGCGCCGTCTAATGTCTCCCCTAGCATTGTTGACAGTGGATCATCTTTGTCGGTCTTCTCCGCAGTTCCATTAAAATGTTTTCTATAAAAGACTTCTGCTTTTTCTAAAGTGTCTAATCTGTATCTCTGTCCTTCCCAGGTAAATATTAAGCCTTCCGGTATGAGCCATGTGAACTGGACACCTTTTCTTATCAAAGTTGTAGATAGGAATTGGTATCTTCGGGGGCGTGGCTAATGGTTGAGTAGCAGAGGACGTTCCTCCATTTCGTAGGGTTTTTTTTAACAAAATGTGGATTAAAAGTGATTAAATGCACCGTCAGAAGCCGAGATTGTTTACAACGGGGTTGGAAAGGCGGAGGACTGTGTAGATTGATTTTTACACCGATAGATCAAACCGGACTGCTTGAATTTTAAAGTTTCGTTTCTTCGTGGAAAGCAGAGGTTTGATCGAAGCGGCAGAGATGGCAGCTTGCCTTTGTTCTGACAAGCACCGTGATTTGTAAGTTTCCTTTACTTGCTACGAGGCATAAACACAGGCTTGAAAGTCAAGACAGCGGAAGATTAGCTGAGGTATGTGGATTGCAAGCTTTTGAACTTTTGAACTTTTTAAGTGGACTGTTTATGCTGAATGTAGCGAGTGAGCTTCTGGCAACGCCTATAAAGATACAGATTCTGTATTTTATGAACTTGGATTATAGCCTTTTTACTTCTGTCCTGGCTTCTTTGGTGTTGTAAAAGCCGTCTCAGCTTTATTTTACTGGGGTTTTTGCTCTTTTTCTTCAATAAAGACCCTCTTGGCAGGTTTATTTTTTTTTTTTTAAGAGATTACTGATTCGACACGATGACTCAACAGCCTTCTGAACTTGAACGAATCATAGGGGCATTAAATACAATTGGGGAAAAACTAACTGTTGTAACTGACCGTTTGGACAATTTGACATTAGAGATTCAAAAAACCAAAGAAGAGATTAGTGACATGAATGTTAACTTTGCAAAGCAAAACGCAGAAATTAATTTTATAAAGGATGATATTAAACAGATTTATGTTCATGAGGAACAGTCTGATCGTAAGTTTGAAGGGATTTTTTTGAAAAATCAGCAACAGGATAGGAGAATCAGTCTTTTGGAAGAAGATGCAAGAAAATATAATGTTGTTATTCGTGGAATTTCAGAGGATAGGGTGGATAATTTGAAGCAAAGAATGTTAAAATGGCTGAATGAACTTGATGCATCAATTGTATACACGGCAGCGGACTTAGTAAGTGTTTTTAGAATTGGTTACAAGAGACAAAGTGGAGCTAATAGAAATGTTCTTGTGAGATTTGCAAACCTTGGAGATAAATTAGAAGTTATGGGAAAAATAAGGGAACTGGGAGAACCCCCAAAATTTGAGGGGAAGGAAATTCAAGTGTTTCCAGATATTTCTAGAGAAGAAAGAGAATGGAGATTTTTTTTAAAACCAATTACAAAAGTCCTCAGAGACAATGATATTAAGTATAATTGGAGACCATTACAGCAGTTGAAATTTTTTTACAAAGGGAGAATGCAAACTATCACTTCGGAAACGGATGCCATAAGATTGATACGGGAGCTCGGGCTGATTGAGAAAGACGAGGATTTAAGAGAAATTAAAGATCATATGCTTAAGATGGGTGGAATACAAGTGGAATCTCCAACATTGGAGGAAAAAGGTGCAGTTGGTGGTCAAGATCCTAAAAGTTTAAAACGGAAAGAAATCTCTCCGGCAATGTCTGAACATAAGAAAATTCGTGATGAAACTAAGAGAGCGTCAGCCAAGGAGGAGGATCTTAGAAGAAAGCAGGAAGCTGAGTGCAGGGACAAGCCAGTGTTATCTTCTTTTTTTGAAAGTGGAATACAAGAATAACCCGAAAGAAATGACCCGACCATGGGCATGTTCCCCCCCCCCCACACTCTTTATATAGAGGCGTAACTCGGATGAGGATGTGGGGGGTGAAGATTGTTATTTGTTGCTGTTGTGTTTTAAGTTTGTCTTTGTTGTGTCTTATGTCTTTTTTTTTGTATGTTATTCTTGTTTGGTGTTGGATGAGCACGTAAAGGAAGAGAAGGGGCTAGGATTAAAAAAGTTACCACGTAAATGCGGTTTATAAAAATAATGACATGGAACGTGAAGGGCACAGGTAGCCAAATAAAGAGGAGGAGATTGGAGCTTAAAATTAAAAGGGACTTACCAGATATATTATTTTTGCAGGAAACTCATCAAAAATCTGAGGATTTCAATAGAATGAATATAAAGGGTATGCAGGTTTATGAGAAATCTTTTGGAACTTCCAAAGCTAGAGGAGTGGCAACATTGATATCAAATAGGGTATATTTTGAAAAAAACCAAGTAATTAGAGACGAGGAAGGAAGATATTTAATAATTATATTGAATATTAACGAACAAAAAGTGACACTGGTTAATTTATATCTACCAAATGAAAAACAAAAGGGATTCCTTGATAAAATAACTAAGATTTTGGAAACTGAAAGTGTAGGGAAAGTGATTGTGGCGGGGGATTTTAACATGATTAGAGATAAAATAGATAGCACTAACCCCACCCGCTTTAGAGAAACAAATAAAGGGGAAATTTTAAACAAATGGATGTTTCGAAATAGTGTGGTAGATGTTTGGAGGGAGTTGAAAGGTACTGAAAGGGTGTACACTTTTTGCTCTAAGGTATATAATACATATTCAAGAATTGATTATATTTTTGTCTCTAAAGACCTGTTGAATAATATAGATAGAATAGATGTGGGAGTTTTCAAGGACTCCGACCATGCAGAAGTTACGATAGATATAGATTTTAACTTTAGAAAAAAAGAAAGAGGTTGGAGATATGATGGAAAATTGTTTAAAAAGGAGGAAGATAAAACATGGATTCTTAAAAAATGGGAGGAAAGTTGGAGATTTAATGATAATGGAGAGGTTAAATTTGAAACGGTTTGGGACACGATGAAAGCAGTATTTAGAGGAGAAAGTATTAAGTTGTCAAGTAGGAAATACAGAGAATACAGGGGTAAAATGGAACAGGATACAAGACAGATTAAGGTATTGGAGAACCAATTTTTACTTACAAAGGATAGGAAATGTTTGGAAGAATTGAATTTACTAAAAACTAAACTGATAGAAGAAGATATAGAATTGGTTAAAAAAAATATAAGGTATTTAAACAGGGATTTTTTAATCCCTGTTTAAATAGGTTAAATAGATTTATAGATAAGTATATAAGTTATAATCAGGTAGGTTTTGTTAAAGGTAGATATATGAGTGATATAATTAGAAGAGTATTAAATATTATAGATGTAGCTGAGAGTAATGGGGATAAAATAGGTATAGTATCACTAGATATTTTTAAAGCCTTTGATTCTGTACAATGGGAAACCATTAGGGTAATTATCGAGGCATTAGGCTTCGGTAATAGGTTTATACATGTTATTTCAAAATTGTATCAAAAAAGTAGTGCAAAAGTGAAGGTGAATGGGATAATGACGGGAGAGATTAAATTGGAAGCAGGTACGAGACAGGGATGTCCCTTGTCCCCAACATTATTCTTATTAATTATGGAGGTTTTGACTAAATTGATAGAAAAAGATGAAGAAGTGGAAGGATACAAGGGATATAAGATAAATTTGTACGCGGATGATACCTTGATTATTTTGAAAGATATAGAGAAAGATTTGAAGAGGATAAATAAACATTTGAAAGAATTTGAAGAAATG
This sequence comes from Rhabdophis nuchalis, assembly GCA_039707465.1. Classification (NCBI taxonomy): domain Eukaryota; kingdom Metazoa; phylum Chordata; class Lepidosauria; order Squamata; family Natricidae; genus Rhabdophis; species Rhabdophis nuchalis. Next base: position 30,277,879 of record CM077650.1, read on the forward strand.
ACAGGTTTAAAGGTAAATTGGTCAAAATCTGAATTATTAATGAATAAAAATGATAAAGAGTGGGAGAGTATCCAAGAACAATTTGGGATAAGAATTAAAAATACACTGTAATATTTGGGAATAACACTTTCACTTAAAGTTAGAGAATTGAAAAAAATTAATTATGATGTGATGTTGAATTTATTTTATTTATTTATTTTATTTATTTCATTAAATTTATACCCCGCCCTTCTCCAAACGGACCCAGGGCGGCGCACAGGGATGTTAAAACACATATAAAACATATAAAATTTTAAAAAACTTATTCTAATAGACCCTGCGCTAAAAACCGAATTTAAAAAACCCAAATTTAAAACTATCTAAGAGTCAGTAATGGGGGTTATGCTAGGCCGGCTAGATGGAATAGGTGTGTCTTCAGACACTTGCGGAAGAGGCGGAGGTCAGAGATGGTGCGGAGTTCAGGGGGTAGGTCGTTCCAAAGGGCAGGGCCCGCCACAGAGAAGGCTCTTCCCCTGGGTGTCGCCAGTCGGCATTGTCCAGCCGACGGCACCCTGAGGAGGCCCTCTCTGTGGGAGCGTATCGGTCTGAGGGATGTATGGGGCAGGAGGCGGTCTCGCATATAACTAGGCCCCGAGCCATGGAGCGCTTTAAAGATGGTCGTTAAAACCTTGAAGCGCACCCGAAAGACCACAGGGAGCCAGTGCAGCTCGCGCAGGATAGGTGTTATGTGGGAGTGTCTAGGCGCTCCCGTAATCACCCGCGCGGCTGCGTTCTGGACTAGCTGCAGCTTTCGGGTGCACCTCAAGGGAAGCCCCATGTAGAGAGCATTACAGTAGTCAAGTCGAGAGGTGACGAGTGCTTGAGTGACTGTGCGTAAGGCACCCCGGTCCAGTAAGGGGCGCAATTGGCGCATCAGGCGTACCTGATGGAATGCCCCCCTGGCCACGGCTGCCACATGATCTTCCATAGACAGCCGGGAATCCAGGAGGACACCCAAATTGCGCGCCCTCTCCACGGGGGCCGGTGTTTCGCCCCCAATGGCCAGAGTTGGAATAATCTGGCTGAACCGGGGCGCCGGAAGCCACAGCCACTCAGTCTTGGACGGGTTGAGCCTGAGTTTGTTACCACCCATCCAGATCCGTACGGCCTCCAAACACCGGGACATAACCTCGACGGCATCGTTGGGGTGGTCTGGGGTGGATATGTACAACTGAGTATCATCAGCGTACAGATGATATCCCACCCCAAAACCACGGATGATCTCACCCAGCGGCTTCATATATGTGTTGAACAGTAAGGGCGAGAGGACCGACCCCTGAGGAATCCCACATATGAGGGACCTCGAGGCCGACCTCTGCCCCCCTGCCAACACATATTGCGACCGACCAGAGAGGTAGGATGAGAACCACCGCAGAACGGTGCCTCCCAACCCCAACCTCCCCAGTCGGTGCAATAGGATACCATGGTCGATGGTATCAAAAGCCGCTGAGAGGTCTAATAGGACTAGGATAGAGGAATATCCTCTATCCCGCGCCCTCCAGAGATCATCAACCAACGCGACCAATGCCGTCTCGGTGCTGTGCCCGGGTCGGAAGCCGGACTGGCGCGGGTCTAGATAATCAACTTCCTCCAAGTGTCGCGGAAACTGTTGGGCCACCACACTCTCAACAACCTTCACTAAAAAGTGGAGGTTGGAGACGGGACGATAGTTCTCTAATAATGCTGGATCCAGGGACGGCTTCTTGAGGAGGGGCCTCACCACCGCCTCTTTCAGGACGGCAGGCAAGGACCCCTCACTCAAAGATGCGTTGACAATGCCCTGGAGCCAGCCTCGTGTCGTCTCCCAGGATGCCAGTACAAGCCAGGAGGGACACGGGTCCAATAAACATGTGGTAGCCCTAAGTCTCTTTGACAACTTGTCCATATCCTCGGTGGTAACAAAATCAAACTCCTCCCAGGATGGTCTCACAGGAACAGCCTCGGCCTGCTCGACTGGACCACTGTCGATGGAGGGTAGCTCGTTCCGAATCCGAGTGATTTTCTCCTGCAGATAAATCCCAAATTCCTCTGCTCGACCCTGTAAAGGGGCTTCCCGCGGCCTCTGTTGAAGGAGGGAGCGGGTCACCCCAAACAGGGCGGCAGGGCGGTTATCTGCGGATGCAATAAGAGTGGCGCAATACTCACGTTTGGCCACTTTTATCGCCACTAAGTAAGTCCTAATATGGTCTCTCACTAGTGTTCGGTCGGCTTCGGAGTGAGAAGATCTCCATCTGCTCTCTAGGCGTCTCTTGTGGCGCTTCATCTCCCTAAGCCCCTCGGTAAACCAAGGAGCCCAGGTGGTTCGTCGCCGCAAGAGAGGCCGCAAGGGCGCAACTCGGTCCAAGGCCCCCGTGGCCGCACTTAACCATGCAGCCACTAGGTCCTCAGTCGAGTCGCGGGGCAAGTCCACAGGAATTGGCCCAAGCTCCCTCTGGAACCTTATCGGGTCCATCAGGAGCCTGGGGCGGAACCATATAGGAATGTCCGGTTCCGCCTCCCCGCAGTGAGGTGCAGCGATCGGAAAGTCGAGCCGAAGGAGACCGTGATCTGTCCATGACAGGGGTGTGATGACTAAATCCCCTATTCCCAGATCACTACTCCACTGTCCCGAGACGAAGATGAGATCCAGGGTGTGTCCGCCCTCGTGAGTAGGGCCTAAAACTACCTGGGTCAGGTCCATGGCTGTCATGGAAGCCATGAACTCCCGAGCTGCACCAGAGGTTTCGCCTGCCGACGGCAGGTTAAAGTCCCCCATGACTAAAAGTCTGGGGGTCTCAACCGCCGCCTCGGCTATCACCTCTAGGAGCTCGGGCAGGGCTGTTGTTGCATAGCGAGGAGCCAGGTATACAACTAACACGCCCAACTGCCTCCCAAGGCCCCACTTCACAAGGAGGGACTCGCACCCGGTCGTCTGAGGGATCGTGGTCTCCTTTGGCTCAAGACCTTCCCTAACCATAATCGCCACCCCCCCACCCCTCCCTAGGGCCCTAGGCTGATGGAAGGCTCGGTATCCTGGTGGGCACATTTCTACGAGGGGATGTCCTCCCTCGTGGCCCAACCAGGTTTCCGTAATGCCTACCAGGTCCCGGTCCCCCTCTGACACAAGGTCATGGATGAGGGGGGCTTTTTGTACCACGGACCTGGCGTTGCATAGCATCAGCCTAGGGCCCCGGGTCTGTGGTTCTTGCCCACCTAGTCTGCGATGGGGACAGGGGGAGTTGGAGCGCGTGACCACCCGTAACCAGCGGCCCCGGTCCTCCAACTGGTGATGTCCATCCCCCTTCCCACCGCCCCTGCCCCTCCCCAAGACCGTATTGATGGAAAATACCCCAGTGGAAACGACCCCCCCTCCCCCCTCCTCCGTTACTCTACTTCCGCTTCCTGCCGGCCCTTTTTGGCATACCCCCACCTGACTCTCCCTCCCCCCCTCCCTGGAACCCCCTAAAAGTCGAATAAAATGTTTAAATAAAAACCCCCTTAGTCTGCGCTTCGCCCACCTCTCAGGAGCAATCAGTCCATCCTCGAGGTGGGCCCGTGTTAGATAAGGGGGCCAGGCCTGCGAGAGGGGAGACTCCCGCAGGCAAAGGAGATCACACCTAGAATACATTTGGAACCCCCGATAGTCGTCTAGGTCCGGGGGGATAATAGCAAGTCCGCTAAGAGTCCAGAGGAGCAGCAATAAAGTGACAGATGAATAAAGTGCAATAGATGACCTTAAGGGGGGGCAGGAGGGAAAAAGTCAGTTGGTCTTAGTCTATCAGTCTAGGGGTCCTGCATATGGGCAGATCGAAGGTTAGTCCCTGTACAAACCCCAGCCGACTGTTCTTCTCGGCCACACAGGCCCAAGTCCGCACCTAGTGCCACACGACTAGTTGGTCTGTCGTGTGGCCTGATGAAAGATGCTGCCATGTGCCGGCCCGGCTCACTTCCTCCTGTCCAAGGCACTCACTTTGGATCTTCCTGAGCCCTTCTGCGCTGTTGTTCCACCGTTTCCGACCTGGCTGCTTGGCTTCTCTCAGTCCATTCTCCTTCTTCTACACATTCTCAATCTCCTTCTTCTTCTTTCTTTTCTCCTCCATCTCCAACTCCTTCCATCTCCATCGTCAATCCATCTCCCTTCCATCACCATTTCCTCTCCAATCCATCTCTCCATCTCTCCTCCATCTCCAATCCATCTCCAGTCTATCTCCTCCTCATTCTCTCCTTCCCCTCTTTCTCTCCTCCTCTCTCCTCTCTTCATATCACTCTCTTCCAATCTCTCCTCTCGCAAGCTTCTTCCATTTCTCCATACCAGCTCCACCTCCCGTCCGTCGCCTCCAGCCATCCAACCTTCCATCCACAGCTTCCGCAGCTCCCGCAGCACTCTCCCCTCCTCTCCTGGGCCGGTCGGTAAGATCACACTCGGGTCGGATTGAATAAAATCCTCCCGGCACGGCTCGGTCCGGCCCTTCAGATGTTCCGGCCGGACCCTCTAGTTCTTCCGCGTCCCGGCTTCGCCCCCCAACGCCAGGATACGCCGGGACGCTCTAGGCCGGGGCGTTCTAGGCCGCAGAGCCGATTCTGGCCGCGTCCCTCGCTCCCAGCGTCTCCACTCTCTCCCGTCACAGCCCAGGCTCGCCCTCTGAATCCGGGCGGCTCGGCGTGACGGCCAGTGGGTCAGCTTGCATGGCCAGCCCTCCACGATGGGCAATGAGGGCTGGCAATGTCCCTCCGGAGGCAAAACGACCCCCGGGTCTCCTCCTGATCAAGGCGCGATCGCCATTTTTCGCGCGTGCGCAGACATCTACGCGCGAAATGAAATAGAGAAAAAGATAGATAAATATAAAGAGATAAAGTTGTCTTGGTTTGGCAGAATTGCAATGTGTAAGATGATGCTGTTACCAAAGTTTAATTTTTTATTTGAGATGCTACCATTAAATTTGACAGAGAAGGATATGGAAGGATATCAGAAGAAATTAGATAAATTCTGCAATGGTGGGAAAAGACCTAGATTAATGAAGAAAATGTGGTATCAAAATCAAAAGGAAGGTGGATTGGGAATTCCTAATCTACTTAATTATTATAGGGCCTATAATATTCGAACTGTAATAAAAATACTTAAAGGAGGAGACGGACATTGGGGAGATCTAGAGTTAAAGGATATTAAGAGATTTGGCCCTACATGGTTTTTAGATAAAATAAAAACAAAAAAGGCAATTAACAGTTATTGGTTAAAGGGATTGAGTAAAATTTGGAATAAATTTGTTAAAATATTGATTCCGGATATATCCTTCTTGGGGAAGACACTTGGAAGTTGGCCGATTAAAACAAATATAAGTCGAGATAAAGTAGTTGAGGATGAAAATATAGGAAGTATAGTAAATTGGTTAAGAGCATTAGAAATTGAGAGCAGAAAAAAAGAAATAATTGAAAAATTGGAGTTGAATTGGTTTGAAAAAATACAGGTAGAAAAATGGTCTAAGGAAGTAAGAGGAACATGTAAAATAGGCAGAAGTAAAACTGAATTTGAAAGTTTAGTATCTCAAATTATCAAGGATGAAATTGGGTTAAAGGGACTCGTTAGTAAGATATATAAGATTATAAACTTTGATGGAAATCCACAAATGGTAATGAAGACGAATTGGGAGGAAGAATTTAAGATTAAAATATTAGACTCGGATTGGAATGTGAATTGGAAAAGTCGAATTATGAGGATTATGTCTATAAGGATTAAAGAGCACAACTTTAAGGTTGTTTGGAAATGGTATTGGACTCCGTTAAGGTTATCATTGATAGATAAAAAAATTAGTAATAAATGTTGGAGATGTAATATGGAAGTGGGAACTTATGAACATATGTGGTGTAAATGTGAAAAAATTAAAAAGTTTTGGCAACAATTGGAGGAAATGATGTTTGAAATGATGAAGAAAAGAATAATTTTGAGATCAGAAACTATATTATTACTGATAATTAAGGAATTAGAATTAACAAAATATGAGAAAGAACTGATTAGAATTATGATTATAATGGGTAGAATTATAATAGCAAGATACTGGAAAATAGAGGTAAATATTAAAATAGAAGAATGGTATTGTGAAATGTGGAAATTAGCCTTAAATGATAAAATGACTTGTGATATTAAATTCAGAGAGGGGGTCTATAAAAAAGACATTTTCTGGAAGACTTGGAACCCATTTGTGGACTATGCACTTGGAACTTTGGATGCCTCGACACCTGTACCCAGGGAACGCGGATTTTGGAGATCTTAAAGACAATTGAAGATATCCAAAGAACCAACTCTTCCTTTCGTTTTGTATAGCACCGGGTGGATTATTGATTATTGTTTTTTAAAAAAAGTAAATTTTATGTGTAGATGTATAATTTGTTGAAAATTATAATAAAAATAATAATAATAATAATAATAATAATAAAAAAGGAATTGGTATCTTCTTCTCTTTTCTCTCACCTTTCTTGGAATTTGCTTTAACACCGTGATTTCCTTTCCTCTGTATTCAAGTTTTTTATCTCTTTTTTTCTGTAATATTTGAAATCTCAAAAAAAAATTAGTGAATCTTACATGTATTTCTCTTGGAAGTGCATTTCTGGTCGCGTATCTTGTATTTACTCAGAAGGCATCATCTAGTCCATCTCTTACTAATTCCTGGGGCATTTCTAAAATCTCAGCCAACAGTTCTGGTATTATTAAAAGCATGTTCTATCCCTTTTCTTCTATTACATTTTGAAATCTTAAAAAATATTCAGCTTGATCCATTTCCCATCCTATTCCAGTGCTTTCTTTTTCCACATCACTCAGTCTGGAATAAAAGTCTTCATCTCTTTTGTCTCTTTCCTCCAGTTTCCCTTTCATCTCACGTATGGATTCTTGTTGCTTTTCCATAAATTCTTCCTGTTTTACCACCCATTGCTGCATCTTTTCCATTTTCCCTTCTGTCAAAGCTGTTTTACTTTCAATATTCTCTATTTTCTTATCCAATGCATCTAATTTTGCCTCTAATTTCTGTTCTGAGTTTTCCACTTTTTGTTCCATACTTTCCCTTACTATCTGTAACTCTTGCAGAAGTGTGTCGAGTGTTGTAGCTTTTTCCTTTTATTGCTTTTCTTGATGGAGCATCGTCTGTATTGTTTTTTGCCCTCCTATCGAGGGAGGCGTCGGGGTCCCTGTTGATGAGCCAGCCGGAGTTATCTTCCTGCTCATGTTTCAGATTTTATTCTTTCTCCTTTGAGTCACCCTTTAGTCTACTAGTAGAAAATTGGCAGTTTATAGAGAAGATGGTAAAGATTTAGTGTATAAATGCAACTATACATCTAAAAGAAAGAGAGATGAAATAAAGTAGATGTAGAAGAGAAAGAAAAAGGGGAGAGGGAATGAAGAAGTAGGGAAAAAAGAGATATCAAAAAGAAAGCAAGGAGCAAAGCAATAAAAAGAGGGAAAATATATATAAATGAGACCCCCTCAAAAAAATAAGGGGTGGAAATAAAAAGGGAAGTAAAAAAAAAAGAAAAAAAGAGATTCTCTTTTTTTCCTTTAAAAAAAAAAGAGGGAAAAAGAAAAACAAAAACCAAATAATTCCACAAAAATAGCTATGTATATAATTCAAAAGTTCCAATCTTTAAGCAAAAAGTAATAAGGCTAGTGTATGTATATAAAAAAGGGAGAAAGCAAAAAGAGAAGCAATGATGTCTCCTTGAAACAGCAGTCTCTGAGTACAACCAGTTCAAAATAGTCAAGGTATCCCAGGGGAAACAAAAAACAAAAAAAAGACATTTTCCTTCTTCTTTGATCAATCCAAGATCAATCCAACTTCTGCTTAGTAATTCCTCTCATTCACTCTCCCTGTTAATTTACCAGTCACTAGGGGGAGTTTGAGTAAGTAAATGCAGTTCAGTCTTGTGACCTTAAGTAATAAGATTCCCCTGAGAAAAGCCAACCATCAGTATTTAGAGGAATAGAAGTGAGTTTAAGTTTTTTTTTTAAAGGAACACTCTAACAGTTAGAAGCAGGCTAGCAAATATAGCAAAGTATTAAAAAGAATAGTAACTCAAAAGCCAAAAAAGGAAAAATTCAACTTCCGGTATTTACCCAAGTAAATTCATTCTATTTCAATCCACTCCTTCAAGTCGGAGTAAAGAGAAAGGGCTCTGCGCTGACAATCCACATACGCTAGTGAAAATCCCATCCGGTTTTTAAATGGCGAAAAAAAGGAAGTGCAAAAATCAGGATGTTTCCAATTGAAAAAAAAAACCCGCCACTTCACTCAGGTTACTTTATTTTGAAATAGATTCACATCTCGAGGTGGTCTCATTATAAACTCATAACTTTAAAAAGAAAAAAGCTCTCACCGAAGGACGTGCCAATTCGTTGCTTTGTTTTCTCAGGCAGTCAGCTGCTTGGTCCACCCGCCGGGAGGGGGGTGGCACTTAAACACTGGCTTGCAGGGGTTTCTCCCGTACCTCCAGAGACTTTGTGGGTGTCTCTGGGGTCTTCGGGAATTCCCCTCTCACTTGCCGCCTCTATGGGGCGACTGGGTCTATTTTTAGACCGATCCAATGTTGAAGGATCAGAGATATTCCGGAGCCCCAGAAAATCTCTGTGTCGCCACGCCAAGGAAGTCCGGGAGCTGTTATTTTTCTTCTTCATTGGTATTGTGCTAGACTGGGTTTTTATAAATTCACTTTTCAAAATTTCCCAAGCTTCTTGAGTTGTTTTCCCCTTGAGGATTCTCATCCATGGAATCCTTCCCAAGCTCTAAGTTTATTGAAATTAGCTCTCTTAAAGTCCAATACTCTAGTTTGACTTTGTTCTACTACTTGTGTTTGCATAATGTTAAATTCCAGTATTGCATGATCGCTTGCCCCCAAGGTTCCTGTAGCTTCAACACCTTCTATCATTTCCTCTATGTTAGTGAGAACTAAGTCCAATATGGCTGATCCCCTTGTTCCCTTATCTACTTTTGGGGAAACAAAGTTGTCTGCTAGGTTTGTTAGGAACCTGCTGGATCTTCCACTTGGTGCAGAGTTTGTTTCCCAGTTGATGTCTTCTGGTAGTTAAAATCCCCCATTACTATTGTGGTGTGCTTCCTACATACCTTAGTTAGCTGACTAGCAAAAAGTTCATCTACTTCCTCTGCTTGGTTGGGTGGCCTGTAGTATAGACCTATAGCAATGTTGTGTGTGTGTCCCCCCCTTTTAATATTGACCCAAATGCATTCAAGATAGTTCTCATCATTGTTGTGCTCTATTTCTGTAGAGATGTAGTTATTTCTTATATATAGTGCAACTCCACCTCCTCTTGTATTTGGTCTATTTCTTTTAAATAATTTAAATCCTTCTAGCTGTGTGTTCCAATTGTGGGTTTCATCCCACCAAGTTCCTGTAATGGCAACAATATCATATCTGCCCTCATTTACTTGAATTTCTAATTCAACTTGTTTATTCCTCCTACTCTTTGCATTGGTGTATAGACATTTGAGTCCATTTTGATTGACCCTGTGTTTACCGTCTACATAACCTGTGTTATGCCTGACTGTCCCTATTTTCTTCCTACCTGTATGATTCGTGCACATGGTATGGCACTCACTATTAAATGCTTGGTTTTGCTTGACAGCAAGGTTGATAATCTTACCTGCATAAACATCTGTTACATGCACTGATAACCCTATGAATTTTAGATTGCTGGGGAGAGAAATATTCTGTATCAATTAATTCTCTGTCCCTGCTGTTCAGTTTAAATGTTTATCTAGAAAATCTGTGTTTAATGCCAAGTATGGATTCAAACTATCTCTTTTGTACAGTTTTTAATTGGACCAGCTGCAGACATCACCTATCAATCTATATAAAAAGTTAACTGAGTTTGTTCAAAACCGCTAATCTCAAAAACTACTGCACCAATCACCACCAAATTTTCACACAACATTCCTTACAAGTGCAGCACCAATGATACGTACAAATTGTGTGGATGGCACACCGGTGCCAGGTACATGCCACACAAATGTACAACTGCAGCTCTTCTGTGTGTTTTCCTCATTCGCTCACTCACCCCCACCCCCCACCTCCTTCCGCCCCTCCCACCTTGCCAACGCTGGCGCCACCACGCCTTACTGCTCCTTCCGCCCCTCCCACCTAGCCGATGCTGGCACCACCACACCCTCAGGCTCCTTCCGCACCTCCCACCTCACCGCTGCCGACACCGGCGCTGCCTTGCCCTCCGGCTGCTTCCGGCCGCTTCCACCTCGCCGCTTCCACTGCCTTCTGATCAACATTCCCCACCCTCTCTGCCGCTGCAGCTGCTCTCTCCCACCCACCCCCCAAGATCTACTGTTAACTTAAAGGTATTTATACTGATATAGGTATTTCATTAGATAGGTAGGTACTTAGGTACAGGGACACATACAAAGGGAGTAGTTATTTAGGTAGGTAGAGGGATATAGGCAGATAGAAATATAGTAGGTAGGTAATTATAGGAATTCAAAGACATAGAGGGAGGAATGCATTAGGTAGGTAGGTAGGTAGGTAGGTAGGTAAAGGGAGAGAGAAATACAGTAGGTAGGTAGCGGGAGAGAGGGAGAAATACAATAGGTAGGTAGAGGGATAGAGAGAGGGAGAAATACAGTAGGTAGGTAGAGGGAGAGAGAGAGAGGGAGAAATATAGTTGGTAGGTAGGTAGGTACAGGGAGAGAGAGGGAGAAATACAATAGGTAGGTAGGTAGGTAGGTAGGTAGGTAGGTAGGTAGGTAGGTAGAGGGATACAGAGAGAGGGGGAGAAATACAGGTAGTTAGGTAGAGGGAGAGAGGGAGAAATACAGTAGGTAGGTAGGTAGAGGGATAGAGAGGGAGAAATACAGTAGGTAGGTAGGTAGAGGGAGAGAGAGAGGGAGAAATACAGCAGGTAGGTAGGTAGGGGGAGAGAGGGGGAGAAATACAGTAGGTAGGTAGGTAGAGGGAGAGAGAGAGGGAGAAATACAGTAGGTAGGTAGGTAGGGGGAGAGAGAGTGGGGAAGAGGGAGAAATACAGTAGGTAGGTAGGTAGGTAGGTAGGTAGAGTAAGAGTAATATATATGTTAGTAATATATATGTTAGTTTTATGAGCTGATCAATAAATCAGAAAACAATTACCTATATATATATATATATATATATATATATATATATATATATATATATGTGTGTGTGTGTGTGTGTGTGTGTGTGTGTTAGTTTTATGAGCTGATCAATAGAAAACTGAAAACAATTACATATATATATATATGTGTGTGTGCGTGTGGTTTACTTTGTGCTGATAAATAAATAAACAAGGGAGACTAGTATAGATGTATTTCAAGCTCTTTAGCTCTCATCAGCTAGCCATACCCTTACCGGGATTTGAACCAGGGAAGTATTACATGTGAGACAGTTGTAATTGCCACTAGACCACTGGTTCTACTCCGGATCAGCTGAGCCAGACCCTCACATGTAATACTTCCCTGGTTCGAATCCCGGTAAGGGTATGGCTAGCTGATGAGAGCTAAAGAGCTTGAAATACATCTATACTAGTCTCCCTTGTAAAAGGCAACGAAACGAATAGCTTTCTGTCTGCATGGTCTCTTGTGATGAGCTGAAAGACAGAAAAGGAAAGCAACTTGCTTCCTCCTTTAATTGGAGCTTTCCAGTGTGTTGTGACACAAGTATATACTTATTCCCCTGGCTCAGCTGATCGGGAGTAGAACCAGTGGTCTAGTGGCAATTACAACTGCCTCACATGTAATACTTCCCTGGTTTGAATCCCAGTTTAAAGTTTTAATTTAAATGAGGGTGGACATAAACAGTAAAAGACTTTTAGTTAACTATTAAGGAACGTTAATGGATATTGTTTAATAAAAAGGGTGGGGGTTAGAAATAGTATTGACTCTCATGTAGAACACGCTTCTAAGGTGCAATGTTATTGGAGGCTTTTGGAAATAGTCAAGGAATGCCATTATGTGGTTATGTTTATCAGCGCTGACACCAAATGCACCCTTGGAATTTTTTATAATGGGGCACGGCGAACATTACATGGATTTAAACAATACTCTGCCGTATGTGAGCAGCAAGATTGTAAAGGCTGACGGCACGGATATTGATGATGGTGCAAGAGTCAGCCTTGTCAACTATCCCATAGCGTCGCTGTTCAATCAGGTGGATGTTACATTAAGTGACCATGTGATTACACAGAGTCACCACTGCTATGCATACAGAGCCCTTATTGAATTTCTTTTTTTATAAGGTTTTTTTTATTTTAATTTTCAAACACAACACAAAAAATCCTCCTTCTTCACAAACTGTAGAAAGTGTATCAGTTGGTTACAAAAAACTTTTGTGCATCTCTTCCACAGTCATCACCTATAATTCATATTAACTCAAGCATTTTAAATCAAATATATTTATACATATTACCATCATACCACCTCCATTTTCATTTGGCTACTAGCTGTACCTGCCACGCGTTGCTGTGGCCAAGTTTGGTTAAATGAAAGTTTCCCCTCATAGACCCTCTCAGCGACCCCCTTCCTTCTCTGCCTCGGTTTCCCCTCCCTCTCCCTGCCCTCCCTCTCTTACTCTACCCACCTACCTATCTACTGTATTTCTCCCTCTTCCCCACTCTCTCCCCCCCTACCTACCTACTGTATTTCTCCCTCTCTCCCCCCCTACCTACCTACCTACTGTATTTCTCCCCCTCTCTGCCTCTACCTACCTACCTACTGTATTTCTCCCTCTCTCCCTCTCCCTACCTACCTACTGTATTTCTCCCCCTCTCTCCCTCTCCCTACCTACCTACTATATTTCTCCCTCTCTCTCCACCTACCTACCTACTGTATTTCTCCCTCCCTCTCTCTCCACCTACCTACCTACTGTATTTCTCCCTCTACCTAACTACCTGTATTTCTCCCCCTCTGTATCCCTACCTATTGTATTTCTCCCTCTCTCTCTCCCTCTACCTACCTACTGTATTTCTCCCTCTCTATCCCTCTACCTATCTATTGTATTTCTCCCTCTCTCTCCCTCTACCTACCTACCTACTGTATTTCTCTCTCCCTTTACCTACCTACCTAATGCATTCCTCCCTCTATGTCTTTGAATTCCTATAATTACCTACCTACTATATTTCTATCTGCCTATATCCCTACCTACCTAAATAACTACCTATCTAAATAACTACTCCCTTTGTATGTGTCCCTGTACCTAAGTACCTACCTATCTAATGAAATACCTATATCAGTATAAATACCTTTAAGTTAACAGTAGATCTTGGGGTGGGGGGGTGGGAGAGAGCAGCTGCAGCGGCAGAGAGGGTGGGGAATGTTGATCAGAAGGCAGTGGAAGCGGCGAGGTGGAAGCGGCCGGAAGCAGCCGGAGGGCGAGGCAGCGCCGGCGTCGGCAGCGGTGAGGTGGGAGGTGCGGAAGGAGCCAGAGGGCATGGTGGCGCCGGCATCGGCTAGGTGGGAGGGGTGGAAGGAGCAGCAAGGCGTGGCGGCACCAGTGGCGGCAAGGTGGGAGGGGCGGAAGGAGGTGGGGGTGAGTGAGCGAGTGAGTGAGGAAAACACACAGAAGAGCTGCAGTTGTACATTTGTGTGGCGTGTACCTGGCACCGGTGTGCCATCCACACAATTTGTACGTATCATTGGTGCTGCACTTGTAAGGAATGTTGTGTGAAAATTTGGTGGCGATTGGTGCAGTAGTTTTTGAGATTAGCGGTTTTGAACAAACTCATAGTTAACTTTTTATTTATATAGATAATTGTTTAAACATCCTTCATAAAATATACCAAAATTTAAAACGTAACCCACATACTGGCATTTCATTAGCTATTTCTAGTATCATCCAATAACACTAGCTCCAGAATTAATAATATTTAGTAACAAAAATTTCTAATCCTCCTTTCCAAATCACTGTTTACAGTTTACATCCAACCTCCTTATGTTGTACCAATACATATATATATACATTGTTATCATTATCCCTCATTTATTTGGCTATATCCATTATCATAGCATCCCCTCCTCCCCCAATAATCAAAGCTTAACTAAATTTAGCTTAGTTCTTCTTTATTAGCCTTCATATATAACCAAAAATTTCTAATCTTCCTTTCATAGGTACCATTTAATATTCATATCCAATTACTACTTGTCAAACCAATACATATATATACATTATTATCTATCAATTATTTATTTAACCATATCTATTGTCACTAAATTTCACTAAGTTTAACTAGTTTTTTCCCCCAATAAATTTTTATTTTCAACATAAAAACAAATAAAAACATTATTCATCTTCAGCTTTGTACAACATGTTGTTCGGTCATGAGTTCTGTGCTTCAGTTCTTAAAATTACAAACATAGTTATCAATTTTCCATCCAATGTATGTATATCACCTTATTTTCCACATAGTAACAGCTAGTATTTATCAAAATCAATCTTTTTCTATAGTTGTTCAATGTATAAAAAGAAAAGTAAAGATTCTCCATAGATTCCTGTTTTACAACATTATTCTCAATTATCTCTGGAAGATACTTTACTACTATAAAGTACATACCCATATTTTCTCTTTATAGGACCAAGAGTTTATCCAAATTTTCCATTGTATATCTCGTTAATGGTCTAGTTCAGTGGTGGGCAAACTCATTAGTCAACAGAGCCAAATATCAATAATACCACGATTGAAATTTCTTTTGAGAGCCGGAAGGTGTGGCCTGTTTTGTGGGAGTGGCTCAGCAGTCATGTGACTGGGTGGGCGTGGCCAACTTGGAAAATGTGAAACTCACTTAACAATGGTCTTGGTTAGCAACCAAACTTTTAGGCTCAATTGTGGTCATAAATTCTTTCTTTCTCTCTTTCTTTCTTCCTCTCTTTCTCTCTCTCCATTTCTCTCTCTCTTTCTTTGTCTCTCTTTGTCTCTCTTTCTCTCTCTCTTTCTCCATTTCTCTCTCTTTCTCTCTCTCTCTCCTTCTTTCTCTCTTTCTCTTTCTTTCTTTCCCTCTTTCTCTCTCTTTCTTTCTCTCTCTATCTGCTTCGTCTGCCCATCTCTGTCACTCTGTGTGTGTGTGTGTCTGTCTGTCTCGCATTCAAGCACTTAATCACTCATTGTGTCTCTATCTTTCTCTCCCTCCCTCCCTCTGTCTCTCTGTGTGTGTCTGTCACTCTCTGATTCCCCCCTCCCTCCTTGTCTCTCTGTGTGTCTGTGCCTCTCTCTGTCTGTCTGTCTGCCCTCCGCGGAGCCTCCTCAGCCCAGCCCGCCACGGTTACTCGCTCGCTCGCCTTAGCCGGGGCCGTCTGGCCACCCGCCGCGTTCGCTGGCCGCTCAGGGTACTTCCAGGGCTCGGTGTGAGGTGGGGAAGGAACAGCGACCCTCTGGATGCCGGTTTCCTCCAATCCCCCTGGATGTAGCCTGGCTCGCCCGATAGCCCGCCCGTTCCATGTGGGGTGGGGAAGGCCTTCTCACCCCTGGAAGTAGCCCGAGCGAACGAGCGGCCGGGCGAGCCAGGCTACGTCCAGGGTGATTGGAGGGAATTCCCTCCCCCCGCTCGCGGAGACGCCGCACCCCCTGGAAGTAAACAAGTGGCGGCATGCCGGGCTGGGGAGGTTCTGCGGGGGAAGGGAATCGGTGTCCGGTAGGGAGGGTTTCTCCGGTGGGTCCCAGGAGTCCCACCGTCGGCGCGGGTGGAGGAAGAGCCACACGTGAGGGGCAAAAGAGCCGCATGCGGCTCGCGAGCTGCGGTTTGCCGACCACTGGTCTAGTTAATATACAGAGTATCTTTCTAGAATAACATAGTCTCAATTTGTTACAATATCTGTCAATCCTGACAATTAACTTCTGTTTTTAAAAGTTCTTTTATATATTATGTCCCTTGGTTTTTTTCTTCCAGCCATTGGTAAAACATATTCCATACTTTATAAAATTGTTCATCCTCTTGCTCTCTAATTTCAAATGTCAACTTACTCATTTCTGCACATTCCATAATCTTACGAATAATTTCCTCTTGAGAAGGTAATTTCTCATTTCTCCAATTTTTTGCAAATACAATTCTAGCTGCTGTTAAAACATTCACAATTAAGTATTTCAAGTTTTTATCAAATGCTTCTGGCGTAATTCCAAGTAAGAAAAGTTCAGGTTTGAAGTCTATGTGCTTGTGTGTCATTTTCTCCAGCCATATGTGGATCATAGTCCAATAGCTTTTAGCCTCCGAACAAGTCCACCACATATGGTAATAGGAACCAGGCGTCTGGTGACATTTCCAACATTTTTTGGATTTATTCTTAGACATTCTTGCAATTCTTGCTGGTGATAGGTGCCACCTGTAAAACATCTTATACAAGTTCTCTTTATAAGCAGTTGACATTGTCATTTTATAATTTTGCGTCCACAATTTTTGCCATTTGTCTAAGTCAATCCCATGCCCAAAATTTCCCCCCGAAGTTATCATAGTTTCTTTTACTTGTTCTTCCTGAAGCTTAAACTCTAATAAGTAAGCATAAAGTTTTTTAATTACTTTTTCATCGAAGCCTGTTAAAATTTTATCCAATTCCGTCATTTTATTATAGACACCTTCCTTTTTTTGATCTTCCTTATGTCTAGAATGTATTTGCATATATGTATACCAATTCATTTCTATTCCTTCTTGTTTTAGTTCCTGGATAGATTTGAGATCACCCTCTGTATTTAATAGTTCAGAATATCTAATTGTTTGTTCCTTTTTATTTATTATTGCATATGAAAACTCTTCAGTAGTTGATATCCAGACTGGTATTTTAAGGTAGTGCAACCTTTTAACCCTTTCCCAATTTAAAATCAAAGACTCTCTTACATAATGTCTTCTAAAATAACCATGCTCCTTGGTGCCCTTATACCACAGAAATGCGTGCCAGACCAACAATAAATCATGTCCTTCTAGGTCTAAAAGCCTAGTGTTTCTTAACGTTATCCTTGCGGCGACGAGTCACCCAGGCCCCTTGGTTCACCGAGGAGCTGAGGGAGATGAAGCGCCACAAGAGACGCCTAGAGAGGAGGTGGAGATCCACACGGTCTGAATCTGACCGAACACAGGTGAGAGCCCATTTACGGACTTACCTTGTGGCGTTGAGAGTGGCCAAATGTCATCATTGTGCCACCCTCATCACATCCGCAGATAACCGCCCTGCCGCCCTGTTTAGGGTGACCCGCTCCCTCCTTCAACAGAGGGCGCGGGAAGCCCCTTTGCAGGGTAGAGCAGAGGAATTTGGGGAATATCTGCAGGATAAAATCGCTCAGATTCGGAGCGAGTTGGTCTCCATCGAAAGTGGCCCAGTGGGATGCCCCGAGGCAGATCTTGAGACAGCTTTGTGGGAAGAGTTTGACTCTGTTACTTCCGAAGATATGGACAGGTTACGTGGGCGACTGCGAGCTACCACATGTTTATTGGACCCGTGTCCCTCCTGGCTTGTACTGGCATCCTGGGAGGTTACACGAAGCTGGCTCCAGGAGGTGGTCAACGCTTCCCTGAGTGAGGGGTTCTTGCTGGCCTCCCTTAAGAGACCCCTCCTCAAGAAGCCCTCTCTGGACCCAGCATTATTGGTGAATTACCGTCCGGTCTCCAACCTTCACTTTCTGGCGAAGGTTGTAGAGAGTGTGGTGGCACAACAGTTCCCCCGTCACCTGGAGGAAATTGATTATCTGGACCCGCGCCAGTCCGGCTTCCGGCCAGGGCACAGCACCGAGACGGCATTGGTCGCGTTGGTGGATGATCTCTGGAGGGCCAGAGATGGGGGTTGTTCCTCCATCCTGGTCCTATTAGACCTCTCAGCGGCTTTTGATACCATCGACCATGGTATCTTATTGCATCGGCTGGAGGGGTTGGGGGTGAGGGGCACCGTGTTGCGGTGGTTCTCCTCCTACCTCTCCGGTCGATCGCAATTTGTGTTGGCAGGAGGGCAGAGGTCGACCTCTAGACCCCTCACTTGTGGGGTGCCTCAGGGGTCGGTCCTCTCGCCACTCCTGTTCAACACATATATGAAGCCGCTGGGTGAGATCATCCGTGGTTTTGGGGTAGAGTACCATCTCTACGCTGATGACACACAGCTGTATATATCTACCCCAAACCACCCCAACGATGCCATAGAGGTGATGTGCCAGTGCCTGGAAGCCGTGCGGGCCTGGATGGGAAGTAACAGACTCAGACTCAACCCGTCCAAGACCGAGGGGCTGTGGTTCCCGGCATCCCGGTACAACCAGTTAACTCCATCACTGGCCATAGGGTATGAACATCTAACCCGTGGATGGGGTACGCAACTTGGGCGTCCTCCTTGATACACGGCTGTCCATGGAAGATCAAGTGACAGCCGTGGCCAGGAGGGCGTTTTACCAGGTTCGCCTGGTCCGCCAGTTGCGTCCCCTATTGGATCGGGGTGCCCTTTGCACAGTCACTCATGCCCTCGTGACATCCCGACTGGACTACTGCAATGCTCTCTACATGGGGCTCCCCTTGAGGTGCACCCGAAGGCTTCAGCTTGTCGAGAATGCAGCCGCGCGGGCAATTATGGGAACCTCCAGGTTTTCCCATGTAACACCGCTCCTGCGCGAGCTGCATTGGCTGCCTGTCGTCTTTCGGGTGCGCTTCAAGGTGTTGGTTATCATCTTTAAAGCGCTCCATGGCACGGGACCTAGCTATCTGCGGGATCGCATCCTGCCCCATACATCCCTGCGGCCGATTCGCTCCCACAGAGAGGGACTTCTCCGGGTGCCGTCCACTAGGCTATGCCAGCGGGCGGCGCCCAGGGGAAGGGCCTTCTCTGTGGCGGGCCCGACCCTCTGGAACGACCTTCACCCCGAAATCAGAACAACCACGGACCTTCGCTCCTTCCGACAGAAACTAAAAACACACTTCTTCTGCTTGGCCGGCCTAGGGTAATTTAAATTGTTTAAATTGTTTTAGGGGTTTTTAGGGATAGTTTTAGTTTTATAGGGGTTTTTAGCGCAGGGCCAGTTTAATTTGTTTTTAACTTTGTACTCTGTTTGTTTTAATTGTATTTTTAATTCCCTGTGCCCCACCTCGAGTCCCTTCGGGGAGAGAGAGCGGGTTATAAATTAAAATTATTATTAAAAATTATTATTATTATCCAATCTTCAATCCACATCAGGTTTGTTGCTTGGTAATATAATTCCCAATCAGGTAGTCCCATACCTCCCCTCATTTTAGCGTCTTGTAAGATTCTGAGCTTTATTCTTGCTCTTTTTCCCTGCCATATAAACTTTGAAACCATTTTGTTCAGATCTTCAAAGTAGTCCTTGACCAATCTAATTGGGATTGTCTGAAATAGATATAAAACTTTTGGTAAAATATTCATTTTTATTGTAGCTATTCTCCCTATCAATGATAATTGTAAATTCTGCCATTTCATTAAATCTGCTGCTATTTGTTGCTTAAGTCTAGAGTAGTTGTCCTCTTTAAGTGTACTGCATCTAAATGTCAAATGGATTCCTAAATATTTGACCCTGTTTGTGACTTGGATTTTCAAGATTTCTGTTAATTCCTCTTTCTGTCTTGCTAACATATTCTTTGTCAATATTTTGGTTTTATCTTTATTTATTTTCACGCCTGCTACTTTTCCGTAGTCCTCGATTCTTTCTATCAATTTAGGTGCAGTTTAAAATGGTTCTTCATGAATAAAAGCTAAGTCATCTGCAAACGCTTGCAATTTATATTGTTCTTTTCTGATTGTCATTCCCTTTATTCCTTCATCTCTTATCTTTCTATTAAGTTTAACTAGTTTTAAGTTAAAGATACAGTCAACCTGTATCTTTCCAATAGCAATACAATCTCATGTCTTTTGCCATTTGTGGGATTAATCTTCTAATTATCTCCTTAATCGAATTTGCATGGACACCTCTTCGCATCTCGTTGCTTATTGAGTCTCTTATATAATCTCGATACCCTCCTTCTGTTTCCTTAATCATTTTATCTTTAGTTATCAGTGGTGTTATCAATGGTGTTACTGATAAGATTTCTCTCTTTAAATCCATAAAGTCCTTTGTTTTTTTCTTCTTCTGTACCTTGCCATCTAGGATAGAGTTCCCATCCATCTGGCTCCCCTTTCCATATTCCACTTTCCATTTCCAACCACAATCCTTTCACCGTAGATGTCAGCAGATTCCATTTCTTTGTATTCATTTTTCTCTTCGGTTTTTAGGACTCTAGCCTCCACTTTTTCCAATTGATGAACATCTCCAACTTTTCCATCATATTTTGCTGTTATATGCTCTATGTTTTCCAGCTTCTTCTCAATTCTCTCGGATGCATTTAATAATTTCTGAATTTCAAACATTATCTTTTGCAAAGTTAAAGTTTCTTTCTGATGTTGAACTTGTGCCATTATTTCCTACTGATAAACACTGCCACTCTGGCTTGAAGGCTTTTTACTAGATTAACCACAAATTCACAGTGAGATCTTGTTTTCACTTTTCTCTGGTTAACAATATACTTCAAAAGAACACCTGTATAAACAATCCATGCTCTTCTTCTTATCACGCTCTATAAACAAGCTGTAAGGCTTTGAAGTGCAAAGTTAAAATGATCAATGAAAGAAGTGAAAGTGCTTTGTTTCCAATAAACAAACCTCCAGCCTCTGAGTGGCAGTGTTGTCCTTTCCCTCTGTTGTTGCAATCCTCTTTGTATCCTTTTGTATCTTTTTTATATTCCAAGTTTGAAGGGAAAAAAAGTCAAATTCTTGAGTGAAATAAAGTAGAGAAAGGGAAAAACTCATGCAGAAACGAAGGAGAATTTTAGTCCATAGGTTACAACAATAATAAAAATCATTTGTTTTAAAAGGCTTGCATAAATTCCATCCATGAAAATAACATTTAAAAAGTAAGATAACACACAGTCCAAAACCATTCAAAGCTTCATTTCACCGCTTATTTCTTCTGTCAGATTTCATTTAGCTTTAAGTTTTTTGTAGGTAGTCTGTTTTAAAACGGTAAAAAATCCTCACCAACTGTAAACACTTTCTATTTCTATTTTCATTTCCTTCCGTTTCGGAGCCGTCCCAACTTCATCAGCCTAGGGGCTAAGCTTTTGTTGCCAGCTAGAAGAACTTCTCCTGGGTCAATCAGGGACTTTGCAGTGTCCCTGAGATCAGCAGGACATATTCTTCCCATTCACCATCTCTGCGGGACGGTTTAGGTCCGATTGGACCACCCAGCGACAAAAGTGTCAGCTGCGATCTCAGAGCACCGAGATTGCACGTCCATCACATCGCGATGTTGGCTCATTCCCCTATTGCATTTATTCTGAACTATGGCGGAGATGCCTTGGGTACCCAGTTTTCAGCTGGTGGTTTTTACAAGGATGATGCAGCACTCATGGAGAACACCTTTCTGACTGCTGCCGGTAACTCTGGTTTCAGAGCGAGAGCCAGACATACAGCTGGCAGTTGTAAATGGAACCTGCTAGGGCCATTGCTTAGCGATCTATTTTTTCAAGACAAACTAATTAATGATTAATGATGTGGATGTGAACATTAAACTCTCAATAAACAAAAATGAGTTCTGCCTGATAACGGATGGTAATGAGAATTGCAAAGTACAGATCCTGGCAACGTCTCTCTTTGTAAAATGTGTAAAAGCATCCCCCGGTGTGCAGTTAGGACATGCGGAGGCGCTGCTTGCCTCCAATGCCAAATACCCCATTGATTGTTTAGGTATGAAGGTTTACCTGCAGGCAGTCTTGTGTGTAACCAGGAAAACCTATTTCTAGGACAGTTACCTAAGCAGTTAGTGATCGGCTTCGTGGACAACACTGCATTTAGCAGTAATTATGGAAGAAATCCTTTCAATTTTCAGCACTATGTCAACTTTTGTACCCTGTATTGTGATGGTGAACAAATTCCTACTAAACCCCTTCAGCCTGATTATGAACACAACCTTTTTGTGAGAGAACATATGCAATTGTTACAGACGTCTGGCAAAGCCATAAAAGATTGTTCTGTGCTAATCACCCATGAGGAGTTTAACAACGGCTATACTTTATATTGTTTTGATTTGAGTCCAAATCAAGGTTGCTCAGAGCACTATTCCCTGATCAAGAACGGAATCCTCAGAGCAGAAATTAGATTTGCTGTACCCTTCCCCAATACCATCAACATGATACTCTATGCAATCTTTGAAAAACGTATTGAAATAAGCCACACAAGGAATGTGCTTTTTGGTTATATATGAGAATGGACACCATGCAGATACTACAGTTGCTGTCTGGAAATGCGCTCTTTTTAAGCATACACCCCTGTGATTTGTTACCCAAGAAAAAAAAATCTCCAAGAGGCCTTTTGGGTTAATTGTAAATACTCACCCCCATACTCTCCCCGGTGAAACCTGGTTGACACTTTACTTTCCAACTCACAGCGATGGTGAATTTTTTGACTCCTATGGAAGAGTTCCAGACGACTCTGACTTTCCCGCTGACATCGTGAGATTTTTAGAACTGCAACTAAGAAGTACACATATCAACCTCTTCAACTGTAGCACCCCCTGGCAATAACCTGTGGACAGCATTGTTTATTTTATCTAATTAAGTGCATGAAAGGATTAGCTTACGATGATATTTTAAAGCTATACTCTGAAAAAGATGTCAAAAACAATCAGATGGTGAAACAGTTTGCAGTAAATATGAAGCCCGGAAGAAGTACCAGGATGTGTAACAGCTACCAATGTATGCAAACATGTATGGTACATTATAAAATAAACACAAAACGTTAAAAGTATTGCAAGTTTTACAGTGTTTTATTTATTCACAATTGGAGCCAGTCACCAAAATTTAGAACACTTTTCGGATCTGACATAGACCTTGCACCAGGTGCAGACATAGCAGAGGGTGATTTTGTAGAACTTACAACATTAAAAGTACCTGTCTCTTTCAGCTTTTCAAGTTGCTCTTTAACAGTGTTAGAACCTAGCAATACTATTGGTTCATCTCTGCCATAGCTGACATAAACTCATTCCAACCCTTAGGAAAATATTTCGTAGCACGCAAATGTTGTTGAGAAACCCTTTGACCAGGTCTACAATGTTAGTACCAGGAACCATTGTACATTGTATAAAATGGTTCCGTAATTATCCCACCCCAAAATGTTTTGATGCTGTTTCATTTTGTTCAACAAGCGTAGAGAAGAATTTTTCTTGTAGCACATGCTCATCCCCTCTGATATCTCATGTGTAATTGGATCCAACGATGGGAGTGGTGGTGCATGATCTGGTACAACATGTGTTTGTATAAATGTTTCTGGAGGATGAATAAGAATCAGAGCACCTTTTTCAGCGTCATTTTGTCTGGTCAACCTTAGAAATCTCTGCAGCACTGAGTTGTACAGTTTTATCTTGTCATCTTCATGTAGATCCGCTCTCTGAAGAATGATCTTCATGTCATTGTCCAACCGGCTAACAGTAGTGGTCCCTATTGGAAGGAGAGTTATGCACATGAACTTCGGGGCTCCAGAGGAGCAGCGATATCCTACCACTCTGGGGGGGTCATTTGAGCTTGGAATTGTCTTGGAGGGACAGTGAGGAATGAGAGCACGGGCAGATGTGAAGGGGGGGCACCGCAAACCCCCTGGAATGTCTGCAATAGCCCTCGACCCAGGTGGCAAGGAAGACAGCCATTGCGTGCTGTCAAGAGTTGAGGCGGCTTCACAAAAAGAGAGAAGAAAGCAGCTTGGAACGTCTGGGTAAGATCGTGATAATACCCTGGGGCACACTGTATTCAAAAGTTTGTTTTTTTCTCCCTGATTGACTGACTGAGAACAAAGAGAGAAGGCAAAAGGTGGGGGGAGTGGATTACCCCTCCAGGAAGCAGCGACGGAGAAGCAAACGCCAATATAAATAAAAGATTAATGAAATAGTTTTGGGAGGATGGTTTGGAGAAATAGAGAGCAGTCTGGATAGAGTTGATTGCCAGTGAAATGTTTAAATTTTGATAATTGATATTGAAGAAGTTGAACTCAGAGATTGCTCTTGGATTTTCTTTCTTTCCTAACTACGCTTTTCAGTAACAACAGGGCCATCTAGTGACAACAGAGAGAATATATTTTTAAAAATGGCCTTGAACAAATGCATAGTGATTTGATAAACAGAGTGGTGATAAAAACTGCCACATAAGTATAATATAATCACCATCATCTATATAAATAAAAATGTAACTATGAGTTTGTTCAAAACCGCTAATGTCAGAAACTACTGCACCAATCACCACCAAATTTTCACACAATGTTCCTTACGAGTGCAGCACCAATGATGTGCATAGATTGTGTGGATGGCACACCTGTGCCAGGTGCACACTAAACAAATGTAAAAGTGCGGCACTTCTGAGTTTTTTTAGCTCCCTTTAGCTCCTCCCACCCAGCTGCTTCTTATGCTGTGTCACGCACACGTGCAGTAGCGCGTGCTGATGCCCTTCCCCCAACGTCACATTTCCAATGGTCGCTTCCTCAATGAACTACCCTTCCCACAAGGCCCTGCGGCCCTGGCGGCGTGAGGCATATACGTGCGCATGGATGCATGCACACTCAGCCCCCGTCTGAAGATTACCGGGATAAGGGGGCAGAGTTTCGGGGCAGGGCTCCCCACCATTTGTCTCTTGGGCCGCAAGGACGCCTTCCTCCTCCTCCTCCCCCCAGTTCAGGTAGACTGCCTCTCCACCTGGAGGCTCCGATTGGGGGGTGGGTGGGGAGCCCTGCCCCGAAACTCTGCCCCCTTATCCCGGTAATCTTCGGACAGGGGGCTGAGCGTGCATGCATCCATGCGCACGTATATGCCTCACACCGCCAGGGCCGCAGGGCCTTGTGGGAAGGGTAGTTCATTGAGGAAGTGACCATTGGAAATGTGATGTTGGGGGAAGGGCGTCAGCACGCGCTACTGCACTTGTGCGTGACACAGCATAAGAAGCAGCCGGGTGGGAGGAGCTAAAGGGAGATAAAAAAACTCAGAAGTGCCGCACTTTTACATTTGTTTAGTGTGCACCTGGCACAGGTGTGCCATCCACACAATCTATGCATATCATTGGTGCTGCACTTGTAAGGAACGTTGTGTGAAAATTTGGTGGCGATTGGTGCAGTAGCTTTTGAGATGAGCGGTTTTTAACAAACTCATAGTTATTTTTTTATTTATATAGATTAAAATAATAGTTGAATCAATTTGCCTCACCATTATTTCAGGTTGGCAGAGCACTATGTAAAATGCATAAAAAAGAAATAGATTTTAAATAGTTTTTTTATGGTACTTTTTTTTCATCTTTATCCAAAGTAGATAATTGTCTTTTTACATATAAGAAATGCATGGTCTGGCAAGCTGAGGTGTTTTCTTTGAAATCTCCATCATATTTTGTGTATGTTTAATGTTCTTGAGTTACTACTTTAATTCCTTTGACATTTAGCTTAATTCAGCAGCAAGGTATATTGGCACATTACAGCTAATACTAGTCAATACTTGGCTTCCGGTGACATCAGCACAAGGGGAAGACGGGTTTGGGAATATCTCTCTCCCTGTCCTCCCTTTTCCTTGCCTCAGACGGCAATTCCTTTTTTTCTTTTCCTGCCGAAACTGCTCTCGGAGGGAGCGGGGAGAAAGAGGAGTGCTGAGGTGTGTGTGGAAGTGGCAATCCCACACGCTGAAGGCTAGATCCTCATTCATTCTCTGAAGGCAAGGAGAGGGCGCCGAATATGGCAGCCCCGAAGCAGTGACTCGCCGTTTTGGGAAGGAAGCCTGATTGCAGAGAGTAAAAAAACAACAAAACAAAATCAAAGACGATCTAAACTAAGGATTTACAGCTTTGGAGGTGAGGAGCATGAAGGAATGTGAGCGTTAAAGGTGGAGTACGGGATTAAAGTGTGAGGCAAAGCAGCCTCACTGGACAAGCGGCTAAAAAAAAAGTTGATTTCCGTTACTCCTGCTGTTCTCATTTGAGACTCTGCTTGGACTTTGAATAGACTCTGGAATATCTTGACGGCTATGTGTGTATGTTTTCTTCTTAGACCTTCTGTGTCTTTGCTATCACCACCTCTCTTTTGGAATCGGAGATTAAGATCAAGATCTATCACCTTTTCATTTGTTTTCGTGCCCAGCCGCCCCGTATTTCTCTCCCTTTGACCGCAGAACTGTTACTGTTACTGTCATATAGGTAATTAGCTCCATCTAGTGACTGACTTTAAAATTGCAGAAGGAAATTTAGGGAAGATACTGACCAAGTAAATTGAGAAGACTGGGGAGGGCATAGTGCGTATGCTGGCGTGGAAGAAGCTTTGGTCTCCCAACAAAACCCAAGGAGCAGCTCAAGAAGAGATGGCTAATACATCTACTGCTATGGCGTCCAAAGGGAGTAAGAAAAATTTGCAACCCCCAGTGGCATCATCTCCAGTGTTGTCCTCTTCAATGTCATCTAAATCTTCCGAAGATATGACTACTGCAGGGAAACCTCCCTCTTTGCAGTCTCTCCAGGAAATGATGCAGGCGATGCAAGAGGCAATGATGAAAAATTTTGAAAATTTGTCAGTGAATATGTCGAACTTAGGTTCAGAAATGGGGTTTTTAAGAGGAGATATCAGAATATTGAAAGAACAAGTAACAGAAGTTCAAGGGGTATTGGTTAAACAGGAGGAGAGACTCTGTGAGGTGGAAGTGCGAACCAATAGATGTGAGGGACGCTTGGAGGGCCTGGAGCGTGAACAGGTTGCAATTATGAGAAATATGGAAGATGAAATTATCTTTCTGGAAATGGAACGTTCCTCCTTCTTCCTAAGAATGCAGAACGTAATGGAAGATAAGGAAGAGCGTGTGGGAGATGTTGTTGGAGATATATTAGCTGAAATTTTGGAAAGAGAGAAGGAGTCATTTATGAAAGATATGGATGTGGCTTATAGGGTGTTCACGGGATATGCAAAACGCCACAACCTGCCCCGTGAAATACATATTCGATTCTGTAAGAAGGCCCTACGGGAGGAAGTATATAGGAAAGCAAGAGACCGATCAGTGATATACAAAGGCCAGCAAATAGTGATCCTTAAACAAATCCCTAGAAAGGTTAGAGAGCAACGGAGGGAGTACCAGTTCTTGACGGAACAATTGAAGAAAAATGCCATTCCATATAGATGGCTACTACCAGAAGGCCTACTGGCAACTTGGAAAGACAGAAAGGTTAAAATTGAGAATCTGAGAGCTGCCCAGGACTTCTATGAGCTACACTTTAGGGGGAAAGATTCAGAGGCAGAGGGTGAATCGGAGAGCGGTAGTTTAGAAGATTCACAGGAGGATGAGGCTCTTAAGGGGCATACGGAGGGGAAGAGAAAAGGAAGACCTGAAGGGAGAAAGGAACTCCCCCCACAGAGAGAAACCCGACAGTCCAAAAAGAACGCAGCGGGCAAGTAAGTAGCAAAGAAGATGGTGGAAGAAGGGGTAGAGATATCTTTGTTATCAGTTAATATCAATGGTTTAAATAACCCACTTAAGAGAAAGAGGGTCTTTGATCGGCTGATCAAAGAAAAATGTGACATTATATGCCTACAGGAGGTTCATATTAAGGACCATCAGAAATCATTATTGGAGTGTAAAAGATTGGGCAGTCTGTATGTCACATTGGCAGATCAGAAAAAGAAAGGGGTGGCGATATATATAAAAGACTATTTAGAAGCTAAATTAATCTATGCAGGAAAGGAGGGAAGAGTGTTGATGGTGGAGGTAATGATAACTCAAAGGCGATGTTTATTGGTTGGAATCTATGCACCAAATGGAAATCAAGGAAGTTTCTACAAAAAGCTATATCAGAAGTTAATAGAGGTAAATTATGACCATATTTGCCTGCTCGGGGACTTTAATGCTATAGTAGACCAAAATTTGGATTATATCTCAAAGAGTGGTAAAGTTGGGAAAAGGAAGAATTTACTACCAAAAATTTGTGAACTAATTAGAGAGGAATTTGGGCTACGCGATGTTTGGAGAGAAAGAAATCCGGGAAATAAACAGTGCACTTTTTTCTCCCACAGGCATCATTGTTCAAGCAGGATTGATATGAGTTGGATGTCAGTAGATCTAGGAAACCAGGTATCAGATATAGTGATAGGGGTAAATGACTGGGCAGATCATAATCCTTTGAGGATAGTATGGAGGGGAGTGCGAAGAACAAAGAGATGGAAGATGGATGCGGGGATATTAAAAGATAAAGATCTACTCCAAAAATTAAAGGAGGAGATGGAGTTCTTCTTTGGAACCAATAAGAAGACACTAGCCTTCAGACTATTTGGGATACGGCGAAGGCAGTGATTAGAGGGTTAGTAACATCCCACATGATTGGGAAAGGGAAGGCCGAGAGATTAAAACGAAGGAAGTTAGCTCAAGAGCTGGAAAGGGTAGAGGCAAAATTGCTAGTGGACCCAGGAGACCCAAAGATACTGGAGGAAAAAAAAATGGTTCGACACCAGTTAAATTTGCTAGATCAGGAGGAAGTGGCAACTAAAATCAGATGGGCAAAACAAAGGCATTTTGAACATGCTAATAAAGCGGGAAGATGGCTCACTTATAGGTTGAAGAAACAACAGGAGAGAAATAGGATAATTAGTCTGAGAAACCAAGCCGGAAAGTATATTGCAGATAAGGAAGGGAAAGGGAAAATAATACAAGATTTTTTTTGTAAATTTATATACAGCAGGGGAAGAACAAGATCAGGATATCAGAGATTATTTAGACAAAGCTGACTCCCAGAAAGTGCCCCTCGCTATCAAAGAAATATTGAATGCAGAGATTACTCTGAAGGAGGTAGAGTTGGTTTTAGGGGAACAAAAAGGGGGGAAGACCCCAGGCACAGATGGTCTGCCGGTAGAATTGTATAAAATTCTTTTTAAGACCTTAGGTAAATTCCTGACGGAAGTATGTAACGAAGTGCTGTCCCTTGGTCAAATGCCAGTCTCATGGTCTGAAGCTTATATTACACTAATACTAAAGGAAGGCACAGATCCATCCCTGATAAGCAATTATAGGCCGATTTCCCTGCTTAATGCAGACTACAAATTATTCTCCGCAATTTTAGCAAAGAGATTAAAATCCTTTCTTAACGAGTACATTCACGGAGACCAGAATGGCTTCCTACCTCATAGACAACTTAAAGACAATGTGAGAATTATATTAAACATATTGGAATATTATGAGTGTAACTCCAATAGGGAGGCAGCTCTGGTTTTCGTAGACGCACAAAAAGCTTTTGACAGAGTGAGTTGGAGATTTTTGTTTGCACAACTAAGTAAAATGGAATTTGGAGAGAAGTTTATCAAGGCAATTCAAACTATATATTCAAAACAGGTAGCGAAAATACTTGTTAATGGTGAGGAGTCCCAAAAGATACATATAGGAAAAGGCACTAGACAAGGGTGCCCCTTATCTCCGTTATTATTTATTTTAACACTTGAACTATTACTGGATGTGATTAGAAGAAATCAAGAAATTAAAGGACCAAGG
This sequence comes from Rhabdophis nuchalis, assembly GCA_039707465.1. Taxonomy (NCBI): domain Eukaryota; kingdom Metazoa; phylum Chordata; class Lepidosauria; order Squamata; family Natricidae; genus Rhabdophis; species Rhabdophis nuchalis. The sequence continues at coordinate 30,307,391 of CM077650.1, forward strand.
TGTAGAAAGGAGGAATATAAATTGCAAGCCTTTGCTGATGACCTGATATTTGTGCTGGAAGATCCATTGGAATCGGGACCGATTTTACTGCAAGAGCTGGGAAGGTAGCAGGGCTAAAAATAAATAAAGAAAAAACTAAGATCTTAGCTAAAAATTTGTTGATGACTAAAAAGGTGCAGTTGGAAGAAACATTAGAAATTCAGATAGCCAAAAAAGTGAAATACTTAGGTATTTGGCTCTCCCCTAAGTGTTCCACTATTAAAGAAGACAATTACTCAAAACTCCTCACCCAAACTAGAGAGAAGCTAGAAAACTGGAAGGGACTACAATTATCGTTATTAGGCAGGATGGCAGCAGTCAAGACATATATCCTACCTAAATGGGTCTTTCTCTTCCAGACCGCTCCAGTCCTATTAGATACCAAGTTTTTTCAGTCTCTGGACCACTGCGTACGCAGATTTATTTGGCAGAATAAGAAACCCAGGATAAAACTGAAAATGCTCCAGGAATCTTCAGCTAGGGGAGGTTTTGGTCTACCAAAGTGGGATTTTTATTATCAAGCAGCCATTCTATCCTGGGTTAGAGATTGGGCTTTGTTAAGAAGGAGGAGAATCCTCATACTTGAGGGCCATAATTTGCAACGGGGGTGGCATTTCTTTTTGAGTCAGGAGAACCCCCAAAAATATAAACACTTCATGGATCACTACCTCCGTAGAATTTTGATGAGTACTTGGGAACGAGTCAGAAATGCATTTTATTTGATGGCCCCGAGGTGGTTATCGCCTCTAGAGGCGATGATGTACCCAACTCTTTATAACAGAACTACACCCCTAACTTACCAAGAACTGTTGGACTCTGCAGGGAGATTGAAATCCCGAAGTGAATTGACAGCCTTAGGCTGTGACCTAGATTGGTGGTCCTACAATTTGATTCAATCTAGAGTAGATAAGGATAGAAATAAGGGGGGAATCTATAACTCTCTGCAAGAATTAGACAAAATATTTACAGGGAACGATGAGAAGCTCTTGTCCAAATTTTATAAATTCCTATTAGAGCGTTGGATCGGAGAGGAAGTGATTAAGGATTCAATGATTGCCTGGGGGAGAAATTTGGAACACTCAATTGATCTCGAGAAATGGGAAGAAATTTGGAAAAAAACTCTAAAATTAACAATGTCAATTGCATATAAGGAAAACATATACAAAATGTTATATAGGTGGCATCTTCCTCCGGCTAGACTATCGAAGATGTTCCCAGAGACCTCTCCGATTTGTTGGAAATGTAAGGTAGCTCTGGGAACTTATTTCCATACTTGGTGGACTTGCCCTCGAGCAGAAATATATTGGACCAGAATCCGAAATTGGCTTTTCGAAATTACTGGCTGTAGAATTAAGTTGATTCCGGAAACGTTCTTACTAGGCATGAAACCAGATAATTTAAACAAATCTAATTGGTACTTAACTCTCCACATCATTATTGCAGCTAGAATTGCTTTTGCCCAAAAATGGAAATCCAGTGACATTCCATCAGAGTCAATATTAATCGCTAAAATTATGGACTGTGCAGAAGCAGACAAGCTTACCAGCCTATTGAGAGACAAACAAGATTCGCTATTCTATCTGTGCTGGGATCGCTGGTACGCTTGGCTACAAAGGAATTTAAAGAAGCGGACTGAACATTGCTGATTTAGAATCTCTATATGCTTTGATTACACTCCTTCACTTTGTCCTGGTTTCTTTCATATCATTTTTTTTCCGCCTTTCTTATTGGAGATATGTATTAAATTAATAAGTGGTAAATGTTAGCTATAGTGTTATAACTCTAGTTATATTGTAATACTCTCTGCAATCACTTTGTATCATTTAATGTCTTATTCTGTAAGCTTTTGCTTTTTAATGATCCAATAAAAAATTAAAAAAAAATACTAGTCAATACTTAAAAATAGTACTGGTTATCTGAAAAGCTTTATACAAGAGGAAGAGAATTCAGAAAACATGCTCACCATTATTTTGTAGACACTTAACAGTGCCTGATCTGATATTTTCTACAATGAAAGGCTAGCGAGCTGCTGGTTGCTTCATGTGTGCAGGTATGCTGCCTGAGAGAAACATGGTGCATCCATAACATAGGATAGTATGGGCTCTTATCCTTTTTGGTTCAGGCCTGCTGTTTTAACTGTTTGGAAGTAAATGAGAAGTTCACAGAACCCTTTTAATCATTAGGCTTGATTTAGTGCGGGTGTTGGCAACCCACGGCTCTTTCATCCCCCTGCTGTGGCTCCCTGTCGGCTGAACCCACCACTGGCTGGCCCTGCCCCTCCCATCCCAGTCACTTCTCACCTGGCCTGAGAAGGTAAGGGCGATGGTGGGGGATGGAGACTCGCTGCATATTCCAGAGCCAGGAGCGAAGCGCCCTTGCACTTGCCTTATTTTGCAGGTGCTGCTTCTGGCCCTTGTTGGTGCTGCACGCACCTTGGTTACTTGGGGAGATGCACGACTTGCTCTCCACCCCAAGACACTGGCCTGGCTGCAGTCGATGCTCCACATCATAATGCGCTCCAGGAGGAGGAGGGGATGCTGTCACCCCCATTGTGAAGTGCACTAAATTTAACTGCTGTGCAAGGCAGAGAGCAAGTTGCATGTCTCCCCGAGTGACCGAGGTGCACGCAGCACCAACAAGGGCCGGAAGAAGCACCCGCGAGATGAGGCTTTGCTCCTGCTCTGGAATATGGAGCGAGTCTCCATCCCCCACCGTCACCCTTACCTTCTCAGCCCAGGCAAGGAATGATTGGGAGGGGAGGGCGAGGGGCAGGGCCAGCCAGTGGTGGGTTCAACCAACAGGGAGCCACAGCAGGGGGAAGAAAGAGCTTCATTTATCTGGGAACCTGAAATGACTCTTGGATTTAAATTATATGGTAGAAAGCACCCAAAGAAGAAGAAAGAACAACAACAGCAAACAAAAAACAAAAAAACCCTCACCTGTTTTTGGAAAGGGTTCAAGAGCAGAAGTGGTATTCAGCTGGTTCTGTAGCAGAAATTTTGAGTAGTTTGGAGAACCGGCAAATACCACCTCAGGCTGGCCCTGCCCCCATCTATTTGCTGCCTCCCGAGTCCCAGCTGATCGGCTGGGTCTTCTTTTGTTGCCCTTACACAGGAGAACGGAGCTGGAAAGCAGGTTAGTGGGGTGGGGAGGGAATGGGGATTTTGCAGTAACCTTCCCCAGGAGTGGGGAGGGAATGGAGATTTTGCAGAATCTTTCCCCCAGGAGTGGGGAGGGAATGAGGATTTTGTAGTATCCTTCCCCCAGGAGTGGGGAGGGAACGGGGATTTTGCAGTATCCTTCCATTGCCACGGCCACCTAGCCACGGCCACAGAACCAGTAGCAAAATTTTTTGAATCCCACCACTGTAAGAGGGAACACACAAATACACACACAAGAGAGGGCGGAGGGGGGGAGAGAAAGAGGGGGGGGGGAGAAGAGGGAAAGAAAAAGAGAGAAGGGAAAGAAAGAGACAGACAGACGGGGAAAGGGGAGAAGAGGGAGGGAAAGAGAAAGGGACAGATAAGAGATAGGGAGAGAAAGAGAGTCAAAGAAAGACAGTCATGTGACTGGATGGGAGTGACATCGAGTTGGCCACGCCCACCCAGGTTTTGTGGCTCCCAGTGTTTTCTGTGGGAAACGGGTCCAAATGGCTCTTTTGAGTGTTTAAGGTTGCAGACCCCTGTTTTAGTGTGTATACATAGCAGCATACTGTGCTGTATGCAGTAATATGGCTAGAGTTTTTGTTCTTATTAGTAATCTTTTGGGTCATAACTGATAAAATCAGATTTTCTTCAATTCTTCAGTAGAACTTTTAATTGTTATTTTTTAAACCTTACTTGTTGCTTCATTAAAGCATTTTCTGTGTTTTATGCCTAAAGAAGCAAGTTTCAACTCAAGTTGCTTGTAGTATGCATGTCATAAAATGCAGCTCATCACTGTTAATCAGAAAATTAAGAATATTGTACATATACTTCATTTTATTAATAAGGGAGAATATTTGTAGCTCAGGGTTGAAAAGAGGGGTCCTTGGTGGTCTCTGAGCTTGGTTGTTTTCTTGCAGATATTTCATTAACCAAACTAGGTATCGACATTTTTACACAGTTCAAATTAAATTTGAATAATGATATACTACCACAGTGAGGAGAATAATGTAATCTACCACAGTGATACTGCAAAGGAGTGAAGTGGGTATTTCAGGGCACCCAGGAAACCAAGTCTTAACATGTACTGTACTTTTATTTAAGTAACTAGCTGTACCCACCAAGCTGTGGCCAAGTTTGGTTAAATGAAAAAGTTTCCCCTCTCTCTCAGCAACCCCCTACCTTCTCTGCCTCGGTTTCCTCTCCCTCTCCTCCCTCTCTTACTCTACCTACCTACTGTATTTTTCTCCCTCTCTCTCTCCATCCCTCTACCTATCTACCTACCTACTATATTTTTCCTTCTCTCTCTCTATCCCTCTACCTACCTACCTAGTATATTTCTCCCTCTCACTCTCTCCCCCTACCTACCTACCTACATAGTGTATTTTTCCCTCTCTCTCTCTCCCTACCTACCTACTGTATTTCTCCCATTCTCTCTCTATCCCTCTACCTACCTACCTACTATATTTCTTCTTCTATCCCTCTACCTACCTACCTACCTACTTACCTACCGGAGGAGGCCGTTGACTCTGCAGCAGCCTTAGGGGGGGGGGGAGTTGTCGGGGGGGCGGCGGAGAAGCCGCTGACTCGGCAGTGGCCTTGTGGAGGAGGAGTTGGTGGAGGGGTGGGCGGCAGCAGCAGCCTTGTGGGGGGGGGGGGAGGTGGCGGAGGGGGGGCAGCAGCGGAGGATAGGCTGCTGACTTGGCAGCAGCCATGTGGGGGGGGGGAGTTGGCGGGGGGGGCAGTGGCGGAGAGATAGGCCGGTGAGGAGACAGATATGACACAGATATGACGCAGGCCGCTTCACTGCTCGTGCAAGTGACGTGAGCTGAAAAGCAGTTGGGTGGGAGGGGCCGCGAAGGGGAGGGGGGCAAGTGAGCGAGTGAGGGAAACACACAGAAGAGCTGCAGTTTTACATTTGTGTGGCATGTACCTGGCACCGATGTGCCATCCACACAAACTGTACGTATCATTGGTGCTGCACTTGTAAGGAACGTTGTGTGAAAATTTGGTGGCGATCGGTGCAGTAGTTTCTGAGATTAGTGGTTTTGAACAAACTCATAGTTAACTTTTTATTTATATAGAATGTGAATTGTGTGGCACTGTTAACATTTGTTATTTCAACTGTCTAATATATCTTCCATCCCCAGAAAAAATAGGAAAGGCTTACTCAAGTGATAATGTAGTGTAACTGAATGAATATTGGAACTTGAAAACCTTGGTATCAAATCCTCCACTCAGCCCTGAAGTAAATTTTGTCATCTATACCCAAACATTAAGAGTGGGGTTATATTGTCACATGCTATATAGTCATTTTTATAAATTGACATTGCCTTACACATTGCCTTGTTGGCATAGTTATTTGCGCTTTACAAATTCATAAATATTTCCAGGAAGCCTTTGTTTATATAAACTTTTGTTGTAATTTAATTGTAGGAGTTATTTTACAATTGGGTTTGATGAGTATATTCTACATGTATTCAGGCAAGGGATATTTCAGATTATTTGTATCTATATAAATAAAAAGTTAACTATGAGTTTGTTCAAAACCGCTAATTTCAAAAACTACTGCACCAATTGCCACCAAATTTTCACACAACGTTCCTTACAAGTGCAGCACCAATGATACATACAGTTTGTGTGGATGGCACATCGGTGCCAGGTACATGCCACACAAATGTAAAACTGCAGCTCTTCTGTGTGTTTCCCTCACTCGCTCACTTGCCCCCCTCCCCTTCGCGGCCCCTCCCACCCAACTGCTTTTCAGCTCACGTCACTTGCACGAGCAGTGAAGCGGCCTGCGTCATATCTGCCTCCTCACCAATGATACCTACAGATTGTGTGGATATGGCACACCGGTGCCAGGTACACACCACACAAATGTAAAACTGAAGCTCTTCTGTATGTTTCCCTCACTCGCTCCCCTCCCCTTCATGGCCCTCCCACCCGGCCGCTTTTCAGCTCACATCACTTGCACAAGCGGTGGAGCAGTCTGCGTCATACCTGTGACAGTTGCCTCCTCAGTGGCCTCTCTCTCCTCCTCCTCCCCCCCTCTGCCAACTCCCCCCCCAAGGCCGCTGCTGAGTCAGCGACCTCTCCGCCGCTGCCCCCCCTCCATCAACTCCCCCCCCCAAGGCTGCTGCTGAGTCAGTAGCCTCTCTCTCCTTTCTCTCTAGGTAGGTAAGTAGGTAGGTAGGTAGAGGGATAGAGGGAGAAATACAGTAGGCAGGTAGGTAGGTAGCTGGAGGAATAGAGAGAGAAAAGGAGAAATACAGTAGGTAGGTAGGGGGAGGGCGGGAGAGGGAGAAATACAGTAGGTAGGTATTTAGGGGGAGAGAAGGAGAGGGAGAAATACAGTAGGTAGGTAGGTAGAGGGAGAGAGGGAGAAATACAGTAGGTAGGTAGGTAGGGGGATAGAGAGAGAGGGAGAAATACAGTAGGTAGGTAGGTAGAGGGAGAGAGGGAGAAATACAGTAGGTAGGTAGGTAGGGGGATAGAGAGAGAGGGAGAAATACAGTAGGTAGGTAGGAGGGGGTCGTGACAGTGGCGGCGGAGAGAGAGGCCGCCGAGGTGATCGTCGCGGATGTGACGCAGACCGCTCAACCTCTCGTGCAAGTGACGTGAGCTGAAAAGCGGCCGGGTGGGAGGGTCCGTGAAGGGGAGGGGGGCGAGTGAGCGAAACACACAGAAGAGCTGCAGTGTTACATTTGTGTGGCATGTATCTGGCACCGGTGTGCCATATCCACACAATGTGTTGGTATCATTGGTGGTGCACTTGTAAGGAACGTTGGGTGAAAATTTGGTGGCAATTGGTGCAGTAGTTTCTGAGATTAGCAGTTTTGAACAAACTCATAGTTAACTTTTTATTTATATAGATAGCAGATGAATTTAGTGGTAACACTGCCCAGGGCAGCTGAGCACAAAAAGGCAGCATTAAAAACCAAGCCTGACCAAGGGGCAGATGTAGAACTGTTCTTCAGTAGCTTAATGTTGCTCTCTGCCATCTGAGGCAGTTGCTAAGTAGATGGGCAGAAAACCTGTGCCCTTCAGAAACTATTGAACTACAATCCCCACCATCCCACACCATTGCCTATGCTGTTTGAAGTTGCTGAGAGCATTGGTTCCACAAAACTAGAGCTACACAACCCACCTGAGCTAGAATCATATTGTCCACAGCTTCAGGTACTGAAGTATTATGCACATATCCTCCACATCTGGAAGTATTGGTACTTTAATGATGGAAGCCTAATATGTTTTTGCCATGTTCCTAATGAACCCCCACAGAGGAGCCACTTTTAATTTTTGTTATTTCTGTATTTCTGAGGCAAGGAGGAGCAAACAGAAAAAATGGTTTCGCTTTGTGTGGTGTAGTCAATTTGGTAAGTTCAAGACTGAGAAAATGTCATGTCTCCTCTTTTCTAGCCACCGACAAAAGTGAGGAAGGGACCACAATTTTGCCCCTTCGCCCTTTCCCTCTTACCTCCGATTTTCCCATCTGCCAAAAGGAAAGGCAAGGTTTGCCAAAACAGCAAAAGGAAGACAATGTCGCGCTCCTGCCGTCAGCTGCAAACGCCTGCAACACCGAGCCTCTTCCTTCGCCTTGGTGCTCTTACTCAGAATACCTCGCCGACCTTCCAGAATAAATTGGTTTCCAGCCTTGGAGGACATCGCTGCAACAGATCCTTCCCAGGCGTCTCGCGAAATGGCCACTGAGCACCTCAGTGGGGAGGGGACACTTCACACGAGCTTTAGGCAGCAGTGCCAAGCACGGCTGAGGTCCACCTCCGCGCCTGCGCACTGCTGAAATTGAACTTCTTGAGCATCCCTTCCCCAAACTACAAGCGGGACTTTAGCAATTTTCGGACCGAGGTTCACGGTTCATTGCCCCCATTGTCTTGTGCGCGGGACGGCTGTAGTACAGCGCCTCCTTATGGGCATTTAGCTAGAAGCCTCATTGGAATTCAGGCGCTCCGGTGCTTGAAATTATTCGTGCCTCAAAAGCGCCTTCCAGATTGGCTGGATTACAACTCCCGCCTTGCAGAGACATCAAGGTGGCTCAGGATGGTGAGAGTTGCAGTCCAATATATGAAAAGTGCGCTAAATTGTACCTGCCTTCCCACAAGTAAATCTTACTTAATAGACCTACTTTTCAAACAGGACTGCGCTGTCATGGGCATCGTTTCGGAGTCCCTTTTAATCTCGGCCCAGGCGGTTTTCCCAGAGACTACAAAAGGACGGACCGCAGAGAAAAGCCCTGGGTTAGAACAGGAAAATAAATAATGCCAGATTTATATCAAAGGCGTCATTGCTTTGCAATCTTCAGCCAGGCTGCAATTGTCTCTGGCGCCGTTAAGTTCCACCCTTGCGCGGGAGAGCAGGCAACCTGTTTAAAGTCAGGGAGCAAACGAGAGAAAAAACCTCAGCCAATCGGTGACCCAGGCTTTCTCGCGGCTTGTGGTGCATTCTTGGGAATTTGTTTTAGAAGTGCCAGGAAAAGTGCCTATCGGAGCACGTTCCTCATTTCACTTACGGAAACAACCGAAGAAACAACGGATACAAACGGCAGGGCGGGGGACACTCAGCATCTGGGAATGCCAACGTCGCATAAAAGCGAGCGCTGTCAGCTCATCGGAAATCTCCGAAGTTTTCCCGAAGGCAAATCAGAATCGGACGCAGAAAGCGCAAGCGCGCAGGCTTTAACTTTCACGGCAAGGGATTTCCGGCACTGAACGGAAACGGCCGATGCCCCCCCCAAAAGGCTCTCAGAATCTGGAGAGGAGATAGGCGGGGCTTACGCCTAAGAAAGAGGAAGACAAATTTTAAAAAATTGTAGGGGAGGAGTTTGGTCGGAAGGAGCCGACCAGAGTCGACGTTAAGCGAAGGCGGTGGCGTCCCAGTTTCCCGGATGTAATCAGACGGCGGTAGTGTTGGAAGCGGTGGCTGGTGGGAGGGGGAGGCGGCGGCCGAGCGAAGGCGGACCGCGGGGAAGTCGTCGTCGTCTCTCCTCAGCGTGCTTGTTGTGCAGTGCTGTCTGTCCTTGCGAGTGTGGAGAGGAGATGGGCCCTTGAGCGTCGCTTCCTCTCACAGCTGGGCTGCCTGAGCCACCTCCCTCCCTTCCCCATCCCTGGTCAGAGTGCTGCTCCCCCCCCTCCTCCCTCGGCGGCGTCCGCGGCCCAGCCGCGCCCTCCTGGTCCCCTCAAGTCTCTCACACACAGGCCGGGCATTGATGGTAATGTATGCGAAGAAACAGCAAAGACTCAATGATGGGTAAATACCCCTTTCGCGTCCCGCGCTCCCCGACTGCGCCTCTGTCGCTGTTCTCCCCCAACCCCGCGGTCCCTCCATGCCAATCGCCAGTAACGGTCGCTCGCTAACGTTATCTGTATTTCTATCCGTCTCTTTCTTTTCCAGCTGTCACAACCGCAAGGGGAACTCGCAGCCCTACCAGGTACTGACTTCTTCGCCTGCCGCAGTCCCCACAATGAGCAGCCCGGCGGCGGCGGCGGCGGCGGCAACAACTAGAGTTAGCAAGCTAAACTAATCGAGCGCAGGCTTCCGCCGTCGCTGCAGGCCGCACACGAGCCGCCCATTAGTCCCGCGCGCGGCCTCCTGGGAGAGGAGGAAGAGGAGCGGTTGCGGTTGGTTTCCTTCGCCGAGCGCGAGGCGCCTGAAGGAGACAGCGGTAGGGACCTTGCGGGGGAGGGAAACGAGGCCTATGTCCTATGGTGGACGGGGAGGACGGCATTGTTTCTTTTTCTCCGGAAGAAAGCGGTGGGATAGCGGTAAGACAGTTGTTTATAGGAATTCTTCCCTAAAACTATAAAGAACCCTGGGCCCCTGACCCGTAGGGGAATTCTAGTTCTTCAATCCTATTCATAAAGACCTTGTAAATTAGGAGTGGTGCAGGTACTGTTAGAGACTCCTCTGAGAGCACCACAACTTTAGTTTGTAGTTGGCTTTTCTTCAGACATTTTACTCCACCCCACTACCAGAGAATGGGATAAAAATAATTACTTGACCCTTAAGGTAGTTTCAGGTATCCAGCAGAGTTTAATATCATTGGACAACAAAGATTTTACTTCCTGAACACTCTTGGATGTAACTTACAGATTTTTGTCTGCTAATCACAAAAGTAGCCTGTAATTTAACCAATTTTATTTTTTCTTTATTTTATTTTGTCAACTTGTACAAGGTAACAGGTATTAGTATAGACATGGACATTATCGCATGAGATTGATACAAATAGATGGATATAAATAAGTATAACATGGCCATGAACACGTTGGGGACAGTAGGACAGGGGCGGTAGGCACACACCTCTTAGGAAACGTGAGGTTCATGGTGGACAGTTTAAGGTCAAAGGTGTGGGGGTTTGAGGAACTAACAACAGAATCAGGTAGTGTGTTCCAGGCATTGACCACTCTTGCTGAAGTTGTATTTTGTGCAATCGAGTTTGGAGCAGTTTACTTTTGAGTTTGTATCTATTGTTTGCCCATGTATTATTGCAGTTGAAGTTGTCGTTTACAGGTAGGACGTTATAGCAGATAATTTTGTATACTATGCTTAGGTCGGAACGTAGGGGGCATAGTTTGAGGTTGTCCAGGCCTAAAATTTCAAGCCTGGTGGCATAAGGTATTTTATTGCGAGCAGAGATGTTAAGTACTCTTCTTGTGAAATACCTCTGGACCCTCTCTATTGTATTAATGTCTGATATACAGTGTGGATTCCAGGCAGGTGAGAAATATTCAAGGATTGTTCTAGCAAAGGTTTTGTATGCGCTAGTTAGCATTATAGTGTTACCAGAGAAAAAGTTCATAAAATAAGGTTGACAATTTAATGTACCATTTTATAGAAATACTAGCTGTACCCGCCACATGTTGCTGTGGCCAAGTTTGGTTAAATGAAAAAGTTTCCCCTCATAGACCCTCACAGCGACCCCCTTACTTCTCTGCCTTGGTTTCCCCTCCCTCCCCTCCCTCTCTTACTTTACCTATCTACCTACCTACTGTATTTTCCCTCTCTCCCTCTACCTACCTACTTGCCTGCCTACCTACCTACTGTATTTTTCCTTCTCTCTCTATCTCTCTACCTACCTACCTACCGTATTTCTCCCTCTCTCTCTATCCACCTACCTACCTACCTACTGTATTTCTCTCTCACACTCTCTATACCCCTACCTACCTACTGTATTTCTCCCTCTATCCCTCTACCTACCTACCTACCTACTTACCCACCTACCTAGAGAGAGGAGACAGAGGCCGCTGACTCGGCAGCGGCCTTGGGGCGGGGTAGTTGGCAGAGGGGGTGGGCGGAGGAGGAGAGAGAGGCCGCTGAGGAGGCAACTGTCGTGGATATGACGCAGACCGCTCCACCGCTAGTGCAAGTGACGTGAGCTGAAAAGCGGCCGGGTGGGAGGGGCCACGAAGGGCAGGGGGGCGAGTGAGGGAAACATTTAATTTAATTTAATTTAATTTATTTAGATTTTTATATCGCCCCCTCTCCGGGCAGGACTCACAGAAGAGCTGCAGTTTTATATTTGTGTGGCGTGTACCTGGCACCAGTGTGCCATCCACACAATCTGTACGTATCATTGGTGCTGCACTTGTAAGGAACATTGTGTGAAAATTTGGTGGCAATTGCAGTAGTTTCTGAGATTAGCGGTTTTGAACAAACTCAGTTACATTTATATAGATTCTGTTTTGGCAATGTACAGGTGAAACTCAAAAAATTAGAATATTGTGCAAAAGTTAATTTATTTCAGTAATGGACTTAAAAGGTGAAACGAACATATGAGAAAGACTCATTACATGTAAAGCAAGATAGTTCAAGCCATGATTTGTCATATGATTATGGCTTGCAGCTCATGAAAACCCCAAATCCACAATCTCAAAAAATTAGAATATTGTGAAAAGGTGCAATATTCTAGGCTCAAAGTGTCCCACTCTAATCAGCTAATTAAGCCATAACCCCTGCAAAGGGTTTCTGAGCCTTTAAATGGCCTCTGTGTCTGGTTCAGTAGGAATCGCAATCATGGGAAAGACTGCTGACTGCTGACAGTTGTGCAGAAAACCATCATTGACACCCTCCATAAGGAGGGAAAGCCTCAAAAGGTAATTGCAAAAGAAGTTGGATGTTCCCAAAGTGCTCTTATCAAAGCACATTAATAGAAAGTTATGTGGAAGGGAAAAGTGTGGAAGAAAAAGGTGCACAAGCAGCAGGGATGACCGCAGCCTGGAGAGGATTGTCAGGAAAAGGCCATTCAAAAGTGTTGGGGACTTTCACAAGGAGTGGACCGAGGCTGGAGTCAGTGCATCAAGAGCCACCACACACAGACGGATCCTGGACATGGGCTTCAAATGTCGTATTCCTCTTGTCAAGCCGCTCCTGAACAACAAACAATGTCAGAAGTGTCTTACCTGGGCTAAAGAAAAACAGACCTGGTTTGTTGCTCAGTGGTCCAAAGTCCTGCTCTCTCATGAGAGCAACTTTTGCATCTCATTTGGAAACCAAGGACCCAGAGTATGGAGGAAGAATGGAGAGGCACGCACTGCAAGATGCTTGAAGTCCAGTGTGAAGTTTCCACAGTCTGTGTTGATTTGGGGAGCCATGTCATCATCTGGTGTTGGTCCACTGTACTTCATTAAGTCCAGGGTCAACGCAGCCGTCTACCAGGAGATTTTGGAGCACTTCATGCTTCCTTCTGCAGATGAACTTTATGGGGATGCTGACTTCATTTTCCAGCAGGACTTGGCACCTGCCCACACTGCCAAAAGCACCAAAACCTGGTTCAATGACCGTGGGATTACTGTGCTTGATTGGCCAGCAAACTCGCCTGACCTGAACCCCATAGAGAATCTATGGGGCATTGCCAAGAGAAAGATGAGAGACATGACACCGAACAATGCAGAAGAGCTGAAGGCCGCTATTGAAGCATCCTGATTTTCCATAACACCTCAGCATTGCCACAGGCTGATAGCTTCCATGCCACGCCGCATTGAGGCAGTAATTGCTGCAAAAGGGACCCAAACCAAGTACTGAGTACATATGCATGCTTATACTTCTCAGAGGTCCGATATTGTTCTATGTACAATCCTTGTTTTATTGATTGCATGTAATCTAATTTTCTGAGATTGTGGATTTGAGGTTTTCATGAGCTGTATGCTATAATCATCACAATTATGAGAAATCACGGCTTGAACTTATCGTCCGGCCTCCACCCTTCACTTTTTGGCGAAGGTTGTAGAGAGTGTGGTGACGCAACAGTTTCCTCGCCACCTGGAGGAAATTGATTATCTGGACCCGCGCCAGTCCGGCTTCCGGCCCGGACACAGCACCGAGACGGCATTGGTCGCGTTGGTGGATGATCTCTGGAGGGCCAGAGATTTTTTTTTTTTAATTTAAATTTATATCCCGCCCTTCTCCACAGAGGACCCAGGGCGGCGCACAGGAAATTTAAAAACATACAAAATACAATAAATATAATTTAAAAACTATTAAATAAACCTATCCTGCGCTAAAACCAAATTTTAAAAACCCAATTTAAAAGTCCCCATGGGAGGTTAGGCTAGGCCGGCTTGTTGAAACAAATATGTCTTAAGACATTGGCGGAAGAGGCGGAGGTCGGTGATGGTACGTAATTCAGGGGGTAGGTCATTCCAGAGGGCTGGCCCCGCCACAGAGAAGGCTCTCCCCCTGGTTGTCGCCAGTCGGCATTGTCCGGCTGACGGCACCCTGAGGAGGCCCTCTCTGTGGGAGCGTATCGGTCTAAGGGATGTATGGGGCAGGAGGCGGTCTCGCATATAACTAGGCCCCGAGCCATGGAGCGCTTTAAAGATAGTTGTCAAAACCTTGAAGCGCACTCGAAAGGCCACAGGAAGCCAATGCAGCTCGCGCAGGATCGGTGTTATGTGGGAGCACCTAGTGGCTCCCATAATCACCCGCGCGGCTGCGTTTTGGACTAGCTGTAGCTTTCGAGTGCACCTCAAGGGAAGCCCCATGTAGAGGGCATTACAATAGTCGAGTCGGGACGTCACGAGAGCTTGAGTGACTGTGCGAAGGGCAGCCCGGTCCAGTAAGGGGCGCAATTGGCGCATCAGGCGTACCTGATGAAACGCCCCCCTGGCCACGGCTGCCACATGGTCCTCCATGGACAGCCGGGAATCCAGGAGGACACCCAAATTGCGCGCCCTCTCCACGGGGGCCAGTGTTTCGCCCCCAATGGCCAGAGTTGGAATAATCTGGCTGAACCGGGGTGCCGGAAACCACAGCCACTCAGTCTTGGCAGGGTTGAGCTTGAGTTTGTTACCACCCATCCAGATCCGTACGGCTTCCAGACACCGGGACAGCACTTCGGCGGCATCGTTGGGGTGGTTTGGGGTGGATATGTACAACTGAGTGTCATCAGCGTACAGATGGTACTCCACCCCAAAACCACGGATGATCTCACCCAGCGGCTTCATATATGTGTTGAAAAGAAGGGGCGAGAGGACCGACCCCTGAGGGACCCCACATAGGAGAGGCCTCGAGGTCGACCTCTGCCCTCCCGTCAACACATATTGCGACCGACCAGAGAGGTAGGACGAGAACCACCGCAGAACGGTGCCTCCCAGCCCCAACCCCCCCAGTCGGTGCAATAAGATACCATGGTCGATGGTATCAAAAGCCGCCGAGAGGTCTAATAGGACTAGGATAGAGGAATAACCTAATATCCTAACCTCTACCCTCCAGAGATCATCAACCAACTCCAGGTGTCGCGGAAACTGTTGGGCTACCACACTCTCGACAACCTTCACTAAAATGTGAAGGTTGGAGACCGGACGATAGTTCTCTAGTAAAGCTGGGTCCAGGGACGGCTTCTTGAGGAGGGGCCTCACTACCGCCTCTTTCAAGACGGCAGGTAAGGACCCCTCACTCAAAGATGCGTTGACAATGCCCTGGAGCCAGCCTCGTGTCGTCTCCCAGGATGCCAGTATTTATAACCCGCCCTTCTCCAAACGGACCCAGGGCGGCGCACAGGAATTTTAAAATACATACAAAATCAATTAAAAAAATTAAAAAACTTATTTAATAACTGTCCTGTGCTAAAACCAAATTAAAATCCCCAAAAAATTTAAAACTGTCTAAAATAGTCATTTGCAGAGGTTACGCTAGGCCGGCTAGATGAAAAAAATGTGTCTTTAGACACTGGCGGAAGAGGCGGAGGTCGGAGATGGTGCGAAGTTCAGGGGGAAGGTCGTTCCAAAGGGCAGGGCCCGCCACAGAGAAGGCCCTTCCCCTGGGTGTCGCCAGTCGGCATTCTCCAGCCGACGGCACCCTGAGAAGGCCCTCTCTGTGGGAGCGTATCAGTCTAAGGGATGTATGGGGCAGGAGACGGTCTCACAAGTAACTAGGTCCCGAGCCATGGAGCGCTTTAAAGATGGTCGTCAAAACCTTGAACTGCACCCGAAAGACCACAGGAAGCCAGTGCAGCTCGCGCAGGATTGGTGTTATATTGGAGTCCCGCGCGGCTGCATTCTGGACTAACTGTAGCTTTCGAGTGCACCGACCCCTGAGGAACCCCGCATAGGAGGGGTCTCGAGGCCGACCTCTGCCCCCCTGTCAACACATATTGCGACCGACCAGAGAGGTAGGACGAGAACCACCGCAAAACGGTGCCTCCCAGCCCCAACCCCCCCAGTCGGTGCAATAGGATACCATGGTCGATGCTATCAAAAGCCGCTGAGAGGTCTAACAGGACTAGGATAGAGGAATGTCCTCTATCCCGGGCCCTCCAGAGATCATCAACCAACGCGACCAATGCCGTCTCGGTGCTGTGACCGGGTCGGAAGCCGGACTGGCGCGGGTCTAGATAATCAATTTCCTCCAGGTGTCGCGGAAACTGTTGGGCTACCACACTCTCTACAACCTTCACTAAAAAGTGAAGGTTGGAGACCGGACGATAGTTCTCTAATAATGCTGGATCCAGGGACGGCTTCTTGAGGAGGGGCCTTACTACCGCCTCTTTCAAGACGGCAGGCAAGGACCCCTCACTCAGAGATGCGTTGACAATGCCCTGGAGCCAGCCTCGTGTCGTCTCCCAGGATGCCAGTACAAGCCAGGAGGGACACGGGTCCAATAAACATGTGGTAGCCTTAAGTCTCTTTGACAGCCTGTCCATATCCTCGGTGGTAACAAAGTCAAACTCCTCCCAAGAAGGAACCTCAAGACTAGTCTCGGACAGTCCCACAGGACCACTGTCGATGGAGGGTAGCTCATTCCGAATCCGAGTAATTTTCTCCTGCAGATAAATCCCAAATTCCTCTGCTCGCCCTTGCAGAGGGGCTTCCCGCGGCCTCTGGTGGAGGAGGGAGCGGGTCACCCCAAACAGGGCGGCAGGGCGGTTATCTGCGGATGCAATAAGGGTGGCACAATACTCACGTTTGGCCACTCTTATCGCCACTAAATAAGCCCTAATATGGGTTCTCACTAGTGTTCGGTCGGCTTCGGAGCGAGAGGATCTCCATCTGCTCTCTAGGCGTCTCTTGTGGCGTTTCATCCCCCGAAGCTCCTCAGTGAACCAAGGAGCCTGGGTGATTCTCCTAGATGCTGCTTGGAGTGTCCAAACGCGGGTTATCCTCAGCTTGCTGCCCATTGGACTGAGTTTCACTTTGATGTGTAGCCACGCCTCTTGCCTCTGCATAGGGCCAGTTCTAAAAACTCAGTCGCCCTTATCGGACGCGTCTGGGGAGTCTGCAGTCCTTTGCCAGCAATCTGACCTCCCCAGCAGTGAGTTAGTGTAGCCTTTGTTGTTATTTTTGTGTGTAGTTGTGTTAGATAGGTGATTTTTTGTTTTAGTTCCTGTCTTCGTTGCGCGGAGCGGGCTGTTCAAACCGCGGCCGTTTCCCGCTTTTTCTGCGGAGCGGCTTGGCACTGGGAGGGCTTGCCAGCGGCTGCTGGTAAGCTTCTAAGGGGGCTAGGTAGCTAGTTAGGACCCCTCAACTTGACTATCGGGGGTTTTCCTCCCTAGGGAAGCCTCTACTGAGGTTTTTCAGCCCGTTGTTTCCCCAGTGCCGGTTTGAGCTTAGGCGGCCGTTCGCAAAGGAAAAAAGGCGCGCGTTTTAAACTTGCCGCCATTTTTCTGCCGCAGCCCGACTCCTCTCCGCAGATCGCCGCTGCTTCGTTCCTGGGGTGGTTCTAGTTCTGGGAGTCCCGGACAGGATCCCCTGGGGCAGCAGAAGAGATCCTTCCCAGCGGCTGCAGGGAGATTGGCAGATTCAGTTGCCATTCCCTGGTCTACTCCAGCGCAGATCTGCAACGCCTGAGACTTTTGGGTCTGATTTTGGCGCCAAAACCAGGTTCCGGTTTCTTCTTGTTTTAAAGTGTATATTGTTTCTTCCCTGGTGGGATTGGGGTGCCTTGACTGGATTTAATTGTTTGTTCTTGTTCTTTCAGCCACTCCATGGCTGATCCCAGTGAGCAAACAGGAGAACCTGCCTCCAAGCGTAGCAAGACCAACCCTGCTGCCAAGGGCGATTCTGCACCCTGTCCTGACAAGGGGAAGAGGCCTGCAGCCAAGGCCACCAAGGCTGATGAGAGACTGGCGGATAGACGGCTGAGGATTCTAGAGCAGCAATTCCAGAAGGCTCTCTCTGCCCGGGACAAGGCTGTGACAGATAAGACCCCCCCTGCCCCGCAGCTTCGTAGGGAGACCCAATCCATTCCCACTGGTGATGGGGATTTTGGGTTTTCTCCCAATCACTCAAGGGTTTCCCTTGCCTCTCCAGTCCCCTCAATGGAAGTGGAGCTAGAGGAGGAGGAACCAGTGGAGGAGGAGTCCTCCATGGTGGGGGAGGGGGAGGAGTCAGTGGATGAGGAAGAGGAGGCTCCGGCCACTCCCATTTCTGCACCCGCTGAGACTGCCTTGCCCGCGGCCATGCAGGAGGTTGTGTCCAAGGCCATTTCGCAGGGCATCACGGATTGCATGAAGCAATTAGTGGCTTCCTTGCCCCTCCTTTCTACCCCCAAGCCCAGGGCACCTAGGAAGGTGGTTCCTGCCCAGGGGGGTGGCGTTTCCCCTTCTGCCTCTTCTGCAGTCAGCGAGGCATCCGAGGGGGAGGATGAGGAGGAGGTGGTTACCCAGGGGGCTCCCGACCTTTCAGGGGATGAGAGCTCCACCCCGGAGGCTCCCGCTTCCAAGGGGCTGTTTAACCCCATCATGTTCAAGGCTATCTTGACCAAGGCTAGGGAGTCGGCCGTGCAGATGGGTCTACCGGCTCAATCTGATAAGAAGGCCTCTGATCAGGACAATGCCATCGTCATCGGTCCTGGACACCCTGGGGCGGGTCTCTTTAGGGAACCTACACCTCCCCAAGAATTGGTGCCGGCCCCTCAGTTGTTCCTCGACATTATTCAGCGCCAGTGGGTTCAGCCCGCTACTATGGCACACCCCAGCGGCGTGGATAAAAAGCTGTACGCTGTTGAGGACGCTATGGAGACCATTCTGGCTCTCCCGCAGGTTGATGACCCCATTGTGTCTTTGACCTCCACATCCTCTCTCCCGGCCGAGCTGGTGGAGGGGCTTAAGGCGGAGGACAGGCGGATGGAGAAGTCTTGTCACAAGACACACCAGGCCACTGCCTGGGCCATGAAGGCCTCGTCCTCTGCGTCGTACTTTAGTAGGGCAGCCCTATTCTGGCTCAGGAAGCTATTGGCCTCCTTGCCTGAGAGACAGGTTAGATCGAGACAAAGGGTCAATAAGATCATCGCTGCGGTGGAATATTCTTGCGACGCCTCGCTCAGTTCCACAAAGTTTTCATCCAGGGCTCTAGCATCCAATGTCACCTCACGCCGTCTGCTGTGGCTCCGCCATTGGCAGGCGGACATGAAGGCTAAGTGGAAGTTGGCGTCGGCCCCCTTCAAGGGTGGCAAGCTCTTCGGCGAGGCCTTGGACTCCTTCCTAATCGAGTCCAAGGACAAGCGGAAGATTCTGCCGGCTGTCACCAAGAAGCAGGACCGGAAGAATCAGTCTTCCTACCGTAGACAGCCCTTTCGGTCTGCGGAGGCTCCCTCTACCTCGGGTGGGGCCTCCAGAACCTACCCCCAGGCCCAAGATCGTTCCCAGGACAGGCCGGCCTACAGGGACAGGTCCAGGTTCCAAGGTCAGCGTAGGCCCTTCAAGGGTGGTCAGGCCAACCGTCCCTTCAAGAAGAGCAAGTGACCCCTGGGGGATCCCTCCCATAGGGGGACGCCTACAGCAATATGCGTCCACGTGGGAGGCGACCACGACGGACGCCTGGGTCCGGAATGTGGTCCGACACGGCCTCACCCTCGACTTCCTATCATTTCCCCCGCGGAGATTCATCCGCTGCCCCCTTCCCAGGTCCCCGCACAAGCAACAGCTCATGAGGGCGGAGATCGGTCACCTACTGGAGATAGCGGCCATAGAAGCGGTGCCGGGGGGGCAGGAGGGCAAGGGGTTTTATTCCATCCTCTTCCTAGTCCCCAAGTCATCGGGGGGGGGGTCAGGGCCATTCTGGACTTGAAGAAGCTGAACCGGTATCTGCAATACAAGCGCTTCAAGATGCAATCCCTCCAGACGATCCTGGGATGCATACGACAGAACGACTTCCTGACCTCGATAGATCTGAAGGAGGCGTATCTGCACATTCCCATCCACCCGGCGCATCGCAGATACTTGAGGTTTCAGTTCGCCGGCCAGCACTTCCAGTACAAGGCCCTACCTTTCGGCTTGTCATCGGCTCCAAGGACCTTCACGAAGGTCCTCTCCGTAGTGGCGGCGCATCTTCGATCCAGACCTGTGCGTTTGGTTTGTTACTTGGACGATATCCTGTTGATGTCACCTTCCAGGGACCAGGCCCTGAAGGACTTGGACTGCACCATCCGCTCCCTGGAGGACCACGGGTTCTCGGTGAATCGGGAGAAGAGTCACATGCAGCCCACCCTCTCCATACTTCATCTGGGTGCCGTCATCGACTCGAAGACCTGCAAGTCTTTCTTTCACAGGAGCGCATCTGCAGCATTGTGAAGTTGGTGGGGTTGGTCCAGAATTCCAGACTGGTCCCACTTGTGACGCTTTCCCAACTGTTGGGGAAGCTGATCTCGTGCATAGCCATTGTTCCCTGGGCCCGCCTGCACGCACGGGAGCTACAATGGTTTCTGCTTCCTTTTCAACGACGCAAGATCAGCAACTCCAGGAGACGGGTGACAGTTCCACCCCCAGTGCTTCGGTCCCTCAGGTGGTGGAGGTCTCCCGCCCTAAGAGAGGGGTCGCCCTTCAAGGAGCCAGACCGTGTCACCATCACGACGGACGCCAGCCTTTACGGCTGGGGAGCTCATCTGCATCACCATGTGGCCCAGGGCAGATGGTCTCAACGGGAGCTCGCCCACAACATCAACTGGCTGGAGCTCCGGGCGGCCAGGCTGGCTCTGCGGCATTTCGGCAATCTCGTAGAAGGGTCCCATGTCCTTCTCCTGACGGACAACATCGCCACCCGAGCATACGTGAACCACCAGGGAGGCACACAGTCGAGGGCGCTCATGACGGAGGCGGAGGCTCTGGGCAGGTGGGCAGAGAGGCATCTCCTGTCCCTGAGAGCGGACCACATCGCGGGCGAGGAGAACGTGACGGCGGACTGGTTGAGCAGGACCACCATCAACACCTCAGAGTGGCAGCTGCACCCGGATCTTTTCCAGCAGATTTCCCGGAGATTCGGCCTGCCCGTCCTGGACCTGTTCGCCAGCCCGCAGAACACGCACCTGCCAAGGTTCTTCACCCGTTTCCGGTGCCCGCAAGCAGAAGGGACAAACGCCCTCCGGTGTCGTTGGCCCGCAGGCCTGCTATACGCCTTCCCTCCTCTCCCGCTGCTTCCTCAGGTAGTCCGGAAAATCATCTCGGAGGGGGCGGAAGTCATCCTGGTCGCTCCCCATTGGCCCAGACGGTCCTGGTTCGCCGATCTAGTGGGACTGTCCGTAGAGAAGGCCTGGCGCATTCCTCCGAACCAGGTGTCGCTAATACAAGGGGCCATTCGTCACCCGGACCCTCAGTGCTTCCAACTAGCCGTCTGGCACTTGAGGGGATCGTTCTGAGACGGATGGGCTATTCGGACAAGGTGATAAGAACGATCCAGGCTTCCAGGCGTCCTGCCACCGTTCGCATTTACGAGACTACATGGTCCACCTTCTCTACCTGGTGCCGTGCCAGGCACATCGCTGCGGCTGAGGCCTCCACACCTCAGGTGATGGACTTCTTGCAGGAGGGTTTGGACAAGGGGCTCGCCCCCAATACCCTGAGAAGGCAGGTGGCTGCTCTCGCTACCATCCTGTCGCCCGGTGGGTCCCTGCCGCTCAGCAGACATCCAGGGGTGCGTGGTTTCCTGAAAGGGGCCTCGAACATTCGGCCCCAAACAGTCCATAGATATCCGACCTGGGACTTGCCCTTCGTCCTCCAGGCCCTGACTGAGGCGCCATTCGAACCATTGCGCTCCGTGTCACTGCGCCACCTGACCTTGAAGACGGTGTTCCTCATAGCAATCACATCTGCAAGGCGAATTTCGGAACTCTCGGCCCTCTCCGTACGGGAGGACTTGTGCGTGGTCCACGCGAACAGGGTGGTTCTCAGACTAGACCCGACCTTTGTGCCCAAGGTCAACTCCTTGTTTCACAGATCCCAGGAGATCGTCCTACCTGACTTTTGTCCGCACCCCTCTCACCCCAGGGAAAGGAGGTGGCACAAGTTGGACGTTCGCAGGGCGGTGCGGATGTACAAGAAGAGAACGGCTGAATTCCGCAAGTCAGAATCCTTCTTCGTTTCCTTTCAGCCGGTGTCCATGGGTCGCAAGGTCACGTCTACCACGATTGGGCGCTGGCTGCGTGCCTGCATTACACTGGCATATGAGCACCGGTCCAGAGCTGTACCTCCACGTATTACCGCTCACTCCACCAGGAGCGCTGCAACCACGGCTGCTTGGGCCACCCAGGCCCCCATAGACGAGATCTGCTGGGCCGCTACGTGGTCCTCGCCTGTGCCGTTTATCAGACACTACAAGCTGGACGTATTTGCATCCTCGGAGGCCTCCTTCGGCAGACGTGTTCTCCAGAGGGTCCTTGATGCTCCCAGTTCCCACTCAGACGAATCTCCCCTCCCAGGGACAGCATAGCGTTGGCATGTCCCGCGTTTGGACACTCCAAGCAGCATCTAGGAGAATGACCATTGGTCTTACCTGTGAATGGTCTTTCTCTAGATGCTGCGGAGTGTCCAAATCCCACCCTAGGCGTGGTGGGAACTGGTCCCATGTTTATTTGAAGGTTAAGACTAGTGTTGTTCCAGTTGTTCTGCGTTTTTTCTGGTCTACCTTCGTTTTTAGAACTGGCCCTATGCAGAGGCAAGAGGCGTGGCTACACATCAAAGTGAAACTCAGTCCAATGGGCAGCAAGCTGAGGATAACCCGCGTTTGGACACTCCGCAGCATCTAGAGAAAGACCATTCACAGGTAAGACCAATGGTCATTCGTCGCCGCAAGAGAGGCCGCAAGGGCGCGACTCGGTCCAAGGCCCCCGTGGCCGCACTTAACCATGCGGCCACTAGGTCCTCAGTCGAGTCGCGGGGCAGGGTCACAGGAATTGGCCCAAGCTCCCTCTGGAACCTTTCCGGGTCCATCAGAAGCCTGGGGCGGAACCATATAGGAGTGTCCGGTTCCGCCTCCCCGCGGTGGGGTGTAGCGATTGGAAAGTCCAGCCGAAGGAGAGCGTGATCTGTCCATGACAAGGGAGTGATGACTAGATCCCCTATTCCCAGATCACGACTCCACTGTCCCGAGACAAAGATGAGATCCAGTGTGTTCCCCCCCTCATGAGTGGGGCCTAAAACTACCTGGGTCAGGTCCATGGCCGTCATGGAGGCCATGAACTCCCGAGCTACTCCAGAGGCTTCGCCTGCCGACGGCAAGTTAAAGTCCCCCATGACTACCAGTCTGGGGGTCTCAACTGCCGCCTCGGCTATCACCTCTAGGAGCTCGGGCAGGGCTGTTGTTGCATAGCGAGGAGCCAGGTATACAACTAACACGCCCAACTGCCTCCCTAGGCCCCATCTCACGCAGAGAGATTCACACCCGGTTGTCTGGGGGACCGTGGTTTCCTTCGGCGAGATGGGGGTTGTTCCTCCATCCTGGTCCTATTAGACCTCTCGGCGGCTTTTGATACCATCGACCATGGTATCCTATTGCATCGGCTAGAGGGGTTGGGGGTGGTTCTCCTCCTACCTCTCCGGCCGATCGCAATTTGTGTTGGCAGGAGGGCAGAGGTCGACCTCGAGACCACTCACTTGTGGGGTGCCTCAGGGGTCGGTCCTCTCGCCGCTCCTGTTCAACACATATGTGAAGCCGCTGGGTGAGATCATCCGTGGTTTTGGGGTAGAGTACCACCTCTACGCTGATGATACACAGCTGTATATATCTACCCCAAACCACCCCAACGATGCCGTCGAAGTGATGTCCCGGTGTCTGGAAGCCGTGCGGATCTGGATGGGAAGGAACAGACTCAGACTCAACCCTTCCAAGACGGAGTGGCTGTGGTTACCGGCGTCCCGGTACAACCAGTTGACACCATCACTGGCCATTGGGGGCGAACATCTAGCCCCCGTGGATAGGGCACGCAACCTGGGCGTCCTCCTGGATACCAGGCTGTCGTTAGAAGACCACTTGACGGCCGTGGCCAGGGGGGCGTTCTATCGGGTTCGCCTGGTTCATCAGTTGCGGCCCTTATTGGACCGGGACACCCTTCGCACAGTCACTCATGCGCTCGTGACATCCCGTATAGACTACTGCAACGCTCTCTACATGGGGCTTCCCTTGAGGTGCACCCGAAGACTGCAGTTAGTCCAGAACGCAGCTGCGCGGGCAATTATGGGAGCTCCTAGACGCTCCCATGTAACACCGCTCTTGCGCGAGCTGCACTGGCTGCCTGTGGTCTTTCGGGTGCGCTTCAAGGTGCTGACTATCATCTTCAAAGCGCTCCATGGCACGGGACCTAGTTATCTTCTGGATCGCATCCTGCCCCATACATCCCTTCGGCCGATTCGCTCCCACAGAGAGGGACTTCTCCGGGTGCCGTCCACTAGGCAATGCCAGCGGGCGACGCCCAGGGGAAGGGCCTTCTCTGTGGAGGGCCCAAGTCTCTGGAACGACTTACCCCCCGAACTGAGAACGATCACGGATCTTCGCTCCTTCCGCCAGAACCTTAAAACTTATTTTTTCCAACAGGCCGGCCTGGCCTAACTTACATCATCTAGCCCACAGTCTGCAGTTAAATTGTTTTAAATTGGTTTTAGGGATATTGTTTTAATATATTTAAATTTTTAGCACAGGGATATTAATTTAATTTGGTTTTATATTTTGTATATTGTTTATATATGTTTTTTTTAAATTGCCTGTGCACCGCCCCGAGTCCCTTTTGGGAAAGGGTGCGGTATATAAATTAAATAAACCATAAACCATAAACCAACTATCTTGCTTTGCATGTAATGAGTCTATCTCATATATTAGTTTCACCTTTTAAATTGCATTACTGAAACAAATGAACTTTTGCACGATATTCTAATTTTTTGAATTTCACCTGTACATTCTTCAGTACCTGTTAGCCTTGCTGCACACATGAAAGAAACCTATGAAAACATGGGACTGTTGTTGAAGCACATCCAGTACACCAAGTACAACTGGAATAACTGAAGATCTAAAAGTACTGGTAGTGGTTCTGTTGCTTGGAATGCAGCTCGGATATGCCAAGTACTGTTGTTACATGTGCAAATGGCACAGCTGTGCAAGAGAGACACGTTATATTAAAAAAAATGGCCACTGAAAGAATTTTGTTCCAGGGACTGAAAAATGTGACACGATGAACCACTTATTGACCTGACAAAAATATTGTTGCCTCTACATAAAACGAGAACTGATGAAACAGTTTGTGAAAGCAATGAACAAGGAAGGTGAAGATTTTCATTATTGCATAGAACCATATGCCTGGAAGGTATTTTGGAAGTTCTCTAGTCCAACCCCCTGCCTAAAGCAGGAGTCCTCATACCATCCTGGACAAGTGATTGTCCAGTCTCTTCTTGAAAACCTCCAGGTGATGGAGCACCCACAACTTCTGCAGGCAAGCTGTTCTATTGAAACGGCTGTCAGGAAATTCCTCCTTAGTTCCAAGTTGGATTTCCCTCTGATTGTGTGTTGTCCTGCCCTCAGGTGCTATGGAGAATAAATTAACCCCCTCTTCCCTGCGACAGCACTTTAAGTATTGGAAGACTGCTATCATGTCTACCCTAAGGTTTCTCTTCGTTAGGCTAAACATACCAGTATCTAGTTTCCTTCCTATGGTTTAGCCTCCAGAACCCTTTTCTTTGTTGCTCTTCTCTGCACTCCTCCTAGGGCCTCAGCATCTTTTTTGTGTTGTGATGACCAGAACTGGATGAAGTATGAAAAGTGGCCTCACTAGTGCAATATAGAACAGTAGTATCACTTCCTGAAACCTGGTGCTATCCCTCGGTTGATGCAGCCTTGGACTGCATAGGCTCTTTTACCAGCTGCAGCACACTGCTGACTCATATTTAAACAGTGGTCCATCAGGACACCTAGATCCCTTTCACAGTTGCTACTGTTGTGCCAGGTACTGCCTGTTCTATACCTGTTCATTTGTTTTTTCCTGCCTAAGTGCAGAATTCTTCTCACCACTGAACTGTTATCTTCTTGTATAGGGCCCAATGCTTTGAGCAAATTTGAGACATGTTTCCCAGAATAACATGCCAAGTTTAAGGAAGGCGTTTTTGTTGGTCCACAGATCAGATACATCATCAATGACAAACAGTTTCAACATCTATTAGTGGGAACATTCAAGAATGTAATTGAGAATTTTCTTGGCAGCTACAGAGCACCAAACTACATTCAGTTGGTTGAGAACCTTCTTATGGCATACAAGACCATGAAGTGCAACATGTCACTGAAGATTCATTTTCTGCATTCACACTGACTTTTTTCCTGAAAAACTAGGTGCAGTCAGTGATGAACATGGTGAAAAGTTTCACCAGGACATTTCCACAATAGAAAAACAGTATTAGGGCAACTGGAATCCATTCATGCTGGCTGACTATTATTGGACACTGTGGCAAGATGCATCAGACACCGAATACAAAGAAAATTGGTTGCAACGCACTTTAGTTCTGTTGAACTCATGCAGCATTTTGGAAACATGATTAAATACATTATAGTCATTAAAAGTGAATTCCATACTTCTCAATATTACTACATGATAAAGTTATCCTGAAATTATATTTGTGGTCAGTTTGAAGGGGTCCATCATAATCACCAAAAGTCTTTCAGGAAGCAAAACCTTTGAAAAAAATTGTCAAGTGTATTTGGAGGCTGTATAACAGCCTGCCTTGCGTAAATATCCACTAGGCAAAAGGTGTATATTGCAAAATAATTCAGATGAAGGGCTGCTAACCATAGCTGGCTGCTCTCTGTTTTATTCAGTACAGCACAAAGTGGTTTTGCTATGAAAGTACAGGTGCAGCAGTTGCTATGTACCTACACTATCTCACTTTCATAATCTTTGAGAATTTATTGAATGTGTTGTTTATCTGAAAAAAATGCTTTTGTAAACTACATAACTGCTTAATTTAATTTAATTTATTTCGATTTATAGAACCGCCCTTCTCCATCGAAATGGACCCAGGGCGGTGCACAGGGAGTTAAAATTGATAAATAACAATAAATACAGAGTAACTAAAATAGATTAAACTAAAAAAAGTGTGCTAAAACATCCCATTAAAATTCTAAAATACATTTACTCATTGGCTAAGCTAGACGGCTGTATTCAGAAATGAGACCTTATTAAAATTAAGTAAAAGAATACTTAAAATTAAGTATTTTTGTACTTTGGGTAAACTATATAAGCTTTTGATAGAGACAAGTTGCCACCATGAAATGCTTCTTAAAGCAGTATCATCTATCTAAATAAAAATGTAACTGAGTTTGTTCAAAACCGCTAATGTCAGAAACTACTGCATCAATAGCCACCAAATTTTCACACAACGTTCCTTACGAGTGCAGCACCAATGATGTGCATAGATTGTGTGGATGGCACACCTGTGCCAGGTGCACACTAAAATGTAAAAGTGCGGCACTTCTGAGTTTTTTTTATCTCCCTTTAGCTCCTCCCACCCGGCTGCTTCTTATGCTGTGTCACGCACACGTGCAGTAGCGCGTGCTGACGCCCTTCCCCCAACGTCACATTTCCAATGGTCGCTTCCTCAATGAACTACCCTTCCCACAAGGCCCTGCGGCCCTGGCGGCGTGAGGCATATACGTGCGCATGGATGCATGCACGCTCAGCCCCCTGTCCGAAGATTACCGGGATAAGGGGGCAGAGTTTCGGGGCAGGGCTCCCCCCCCCCCCAATCGGAGCCTCCAGGTGGAGAGGCAGTCTACCTGAACTGGGGGGAGGAGGAGGAGGAGGAAGGCGTCCTTGCGGCCCAAGAGACAAATCACACGGGCGCTTCCGGGATTCGGGGGTGGGACTTCTGCTCTCGGTCCCCCATTACTCCCCATGTTTGCCGCCGCCGGAGGCTGGAAGCCAGGAGAATCACGGCCGAAAGTTTTTCCGCCGCGACCGCCACTTCCTTTCTTTTGGGCGGGGGCCGGGTGATTGGGGAGGTGAGGGAGGACCTGATGGTCGCTTGGAGGGAGGGAGGGGGGCCTGGAGGAGGTTCACTGGGGGGGTCTGGGGGGGGCAGGGGTAGGTAGGTAGAGGGATAGAGAGAGGGAGAAATAGAATAGGTAGGTAGGTAGGTGGCGGGATAGAGAGGGAGAAATACAGTAGGTAGGTAGGTAAGTAGAGGGATAGAGGGAGAAATACAGTAGGTAGGTAGGTAGAGGGAGAAATGCAGGTAGGTAGGTAGGTAGGTACGTAGATGGAGAGAATAAGAAATACAGTAGGTAGGAAGGTTGGGGGTTATACAGTGGTTGTGTGTACACAGGTTGGTTGGCCATTAAACCAGACTGGGCCAAAGCAACGCATGGCCGGGTACAGCTAGTTTACAATATATAACTATTAACAGTTACATCTGTGTGTCAAAAGTTTGCTCTCTTAAACAGAAGTATGAGCATATACTCCAAATGTTACTCTCTGCTAAAGATAATGTACACACTATTGTCTGTTGTGATTAAGAATTGAAATCTTAAATGCATTATTTTTAATAGATCCCATCAATCAGTGATAGAACTCATTAATAGAAAATAAAAAACATCCAGAATCAATTGCTAGAAAATTTTTAAAGCAATCAAGTATTGGGTTACATTTTAGATAACTTGTTAAGTAGATCTGCAGATAGTTTTTGACAGCTGCAAGGCAAACTATTGTTGAACTGTTTTGAATTGAGTTGTCTGAAAAATAGCTTGTGATACACAATGGAGATTATGTCCAAGAATAATACTAACCTAGAATATGCCTAAGTGTATACTTTAAATGTCAGATACTAGATTAAAAATCTGGATAATAAAAGCATCCATTGTAAATTCTAGGTATAATACCACAATTTAAAAATGTATTGTTGTAATTTCTTACAGGCTCTTAAGTACACATCAAAGAGTCACCCCAGTGGTGGTGATCACCGGCATGACAAGATGCGAGACGCCACAGACCCTTCACCACCAAATAAAATGTTGCGGCGATCCGATAGTCCTGAAAACAAATACAGTGACGGTACTGGACACAATAAAGCTAAAACCATTCATGGCCACAGAGTTAGAGAAAGGGATGGTGGTGAGTTTCCTTTAATCTTTATTTAAATATTAAAATAATAGTTGAATCAATTTGCCTCACCATTATTTCGGGTTGGCAGAGCACTATGTAAAATGCATAAAAAAGAAATAGATTTTAAATAGTTTTTTTATGGTACTTTTTTTTCATCTTTATCCAAAGTAGATAATTGTCTTTTTACATATAAGAAATGTATGGTCTGGCAAGCTGAGGTGTTTTCTTTGAAATCTCCATCAAATTTTGTGTATGTTTAATGTTCTTGAGTTACTACTTTAATTCCTTTGACATTTAGCTTAATTCAGCAGCAAGGTATATTGGCACATTACAGCTAATACTAGTCAATACTTAAAAATAGTACTGGTTATCTGAAAAGCTTTATACAAGAGGAAGAGAATTCAGAAAACATGCTCACCATTATTTTGTAGACACTTAACAGTGCCTGATCTGATATTTTCTACAATGAAAGGCTAGCGAGCTGCTGGTTGCTTCATGTGTGCAGGTATGCTGCCTGAGAGAAACATGGTGCATCCATAACATAGGATAGTTATGGGCTCTTATCCTTTTTGGTTCAGGCCTGCTGTTTTAACTGTTTGGAAGTAAATGAGAAGTTCACAGAACCCTTTTAATCATTAGGCTTGATTTAGTGCGAGTGTTGGCAACCCACGGCTCTTTCATCCCCCTGCTGTGGCTCCCTGTCGGCTGAACCCACCACTGGCTGGCCCTGCCCCTCCCATCCCAGTCACTTCTCACCTGGCCTGAGAAGGTAAGGGCGATGGTGGGGGATGGAGACTCGCTGCATATTCCAGAGCCAGGAGCGAAGCGCCCTTGCACTTGCCTTATTTTGCAGGTGCTGCTTCTGGCCCTTGTTGGTGCTGCACGCACCTTGGTTACTTGGGGAGATGCACGACTTGCTCTCCACCCCAAGACACTGGCCTGGCTGCAGTCGATGCTCCACATCATAATGCGCTCCAGGAGGAGGAGGGGATGCTGTCACCCCCATTGTGAAGTGCACTAAATTTAACTGCTGTGCAAGGCAGAGAGCAAGTTGCATGTCTCCCCGAGTGACCGAGGTGCACGCAGCACCAACAAGGGGCGGAAGAAGCACCCGCGAGATGAGGCAAGTACAGGGGCGCTTTGCTCCTGCTCTGGAATATGGAGCGAGTCTCCATCCCCCACCGTCACCCTTACCTTCTCAGTCCAGGCAAGGAATGATTGGGAGGGGAGGGCGAGGGGCAGGGCCAGCCAGTGGTGGGTTCAACCAACAGGGAGCCACAGCAGGGGGAAGAAAGAGCTTCATTTATCTGGGAACCTGAAATGACTCTTGGATTTAAATTATATGGTAGAAAGCACCCAAAGAAGAAGAAAGAACAACAGCAAACAAAAAACAAAAAAACCCTCACCTGTTTTTGGAAAGGGTTCAAGAGCAGAAGTGGTATTCAGCTGGTTCTGTAGCAGAAATTTTGAGTAGTTTGGAGAACCGGCAAATACCACCTCAGGCTGGCCCTGCCCCCATCTATTTGCTGCCTCCCGAGTCCCAGCTGATCGGCTGGGTCTTCTTTTGTTGCCCTTACACAGGAGAACGGAGCTGGAAAGCAGGTTAGTGGGGTGGGGAGGGAATGGGGATTTTGCAGTAACCTTCCCCAGGAGTGGGGAGGGAATGGAGATTTTGCAGAATCTTTCCCCCAGGAGTGGGGAGGGAATGAGGATTTTGTAGTATCCTTCCCCCAGGAGTGGGGAGGGAACGGGGATTTTGCAGTATCCTTCCATTGCCACGGCCACCTAGCCACGGCCACAGAACCAGTAGCAAAAATTTTTGAATCCCACCACTGTAAGAGGGAACACACAAATACACACACAAGAGAGGGCGGAGGGGGGGAGAGAAAGAGGGGGGGGGGAGAAGAGGGAAAGAAAAAGAGAGAAGAGAAAGAGACAGACAGACGGGGAAAGGCGAGAAGAGGGAGGGAAAGAGAAAGGGACAGATAAGAGATAGGGAGAGAAAGAGAGACAAAGAAAGACAGTCATGTGACTGGATGGGAGTGACATCGAGTTGGCCACGCCCACCCAGGTTTTGTGGCTCCCAGTGTTTTCTGTGGGAAACGGGTCCAAATGGCTCTTTTGAGTGTTTAAGGTTGCAGACCCCTGTTTTAGTGTGTATACATAGCAGCATACTGTGCTGTATGCAGTAATATGGCTAGAGTTTTTGTTCTTATTAGTAATCTTTTGGGTCATAACTGATAAAATCAGATTTTCTTCAATTCTTCAGTAGAACTTTTAATTGTTATTTTTTAAACCTTGTTGCTTCATTAAAGCATTTTCTGTGTTTTATGCCTAAAGAAGCAAGTTTCAACTCAAGTTGCTTGTAGTATGCATGTCATAAAATGCAGCTCATCACTGTTAATCAGAAAATTAAGAATATTGTACATATACTTCATTTTATTAATAAGGGAGAATATTTGTAGCTCAGGGTTGAAAAGGGGTCCTTGGTGGTCTCTGAGCTTGGTTGTTTTCTTGCAGATATTTCATTAACCAAACTAGGTATCGACATTTTTACACAGTTCAAATTAAATTTGAATAATGATATACTACCACAGTGAGGAGAATAATGTAATCTACCACAGTGATACTGCAAAGGAGTGAAGTGGGTATTTCAGGGCATCCAGGAAACCAAGTCTTAACATGTACTGTACTTTTATTTAAGTAACTAGCTGTACCCACCAAGCTGTGGCCAAGTTTGGTTAAATGAAAAAGTTTCCCCTCTCTCTCAGCAACCCCCTTCCTTCTCTGCCTTGGTTTCCTCTCCCTCTCCTCCCTCTCTTACTCTACCTACCTACTTACTGTATTTCTCTCCCTCTCTCTCTCCATCCCTCTACCTATCTACCTACCTACTATATATTTCCTTCTCTCTCTCTCTCAGCCCAGGCAAGGAATGATTGGGAGGGGTATTTGTATACCCCTCCCAATCAAGGAATGATTGGGAGGGGTAGTGTATTTCTCCTTCTCCCTCTCTCCCTCTACCTACCTACCTACCTACCTACCTACCTAGTGTATTTTTCCCTCTCTCTCTCTACCTACCTACCTACTGTATTTCTCACATTCTCTCTCTATCCCTCTACCTACCTACCTACTTACCTACCTACCTCGAGAGAGAGGAGAGAGAGGCCGCTGACTCGGCAGCGGCCTTGTGGGGGGGGGAGTTGACGGAGGGGGGCGCGACAGCGGCGGAGGAGAGGGTGCTGACTTGCCAGCGGCCTTGGGAGTTGGTGGAGGGGGGGCGGCAGCAGCGACGTAGGAGAGGCCGTTGACTCGGCAGCGGCCTTATGGGGGGAGGAGTTGTCGTGGGGGGGCGGTGGCGGTGGAGGAGGAGAAGCCGCTGACTCAGCAGTGGCCTTGTGGGGAGTGAGTTGGCGGAGGGGGGGCAGCGGCAGAGGATAGGCTGCTGACTTGGCAGCAGCCTTGTGGGGGGGAGGTGGTGGAGGGGGGACAGCGGCAGAGAGATAGGCCGTTGAGGAGGCGACCATTGCGGCTTCACTGCTCGTGCAAGTGACGTGAGCTGAAAAGCGGCTGGGTGGGAGGTGCATGAAGGAGAGGGGGGCGAGTGAGGGAAACACACAGAAGAGCTGCAGTTTTACATATGTGTGGCATGTACCTGGCACCGATTTGCCATCCACACAAACTGTACGTATCATTGATGCTGCACTTGTAAGCAACGTTGTGTGAAAATTTGGTGGCGATCGGTGCAGTAGTTTCTGAGATTAGTGGTTTTGAACAAACTCATAGTTAACTTTTTATTTATATAGAATGTGAATTGTGTGGCACTGTTAACATTTGTTATTTCAACTGCCTAATATATCTTCCATCCCCAGAAAAAATAGGAAAGGCTTACTCAAGTGATAATGTCGTGTAACTGAATGAATATTGGAACTTGAAAACCTTGGTATCAAATTCTCCACTCAGCTCGGAAGTAAATTTTGTCAGCTATACCCAAACATTAAGAGTGGGGTTATATTGTCACATGCTATATAGTCATTTTTATAAATTGACATTGCCTTACACATTGCCTTGTTGGCATAGTTATTTGCGCTTTACAAATTCATAAATATTTCCAGGAAGCCTTTGTTTATATAAATAAACTTTTGTTGTAATTTAATTGTAGGAGTTCTTTTACTATTGGGTTTGATGAGTATACTCTATATGTATTCATGCAAGGGATATTTCAGATTGTTTGTATCTATATAAATAAAAAGTTATGAATTTGTTCAAAACTGCTAATCTCAAAAACTATGGCACCAATCGCCACCAAATTTTCACACAACGTTCCTTACAAGTGCAGCACCAATGATACGTACAGATTGTGTGGATATGGCACAACGATGCCAGGTAAATGCCACACAAATGTAAAACTGCAGCTCTTCTTAGTTTTCCTCACTCGCTCACTTTCGCCCCTCCCACCTGGCCACTTGAAACGCCGACAGTAGCAACGCTCCTCTGCCCTCCACCTCCTTCCGCCCCCGCCCCCCCCCCCCCCCGCACTCAAAGCGCCGACGCTCGCGACTCTCCCCTGCCCTCCGCCTCCATCCGCCTCTCCACTCGAAACGCTCCCCCGCCCTCCGGCTCCTTCCGCCTCCCCCCCCCAAACCTGGCCACTCGAAAAGCCGACGCTTGCAACGCTCCCCACCTCTTCCCTCTCCCCAACACCTGGCCACTGGAAACGCTGGAGCTCGCAACGCTCCGCCAACTCTTCCCCCACCCACACCTGGCCACTCGAAACACTGGCGCTCGCAACGCTCCCCCGCCCTCCGCCTCCTTCCGCCTCCCCCCCCACCTGGCCACTCGAAACGCCGGCGCTCGCAACGCTCCCCGCCCTTCGCCTCTTACCTCCCCCACACCTGACCACTCGAAACGCTGGCGCTCGCAACGCTTCCCCGCCCTCCTCCTCCTTCCGCCCACCCCCCACCTGGCCACTCAAAATGCCGGAACTCGCAATGCTCCCCCACCTCTTCCCTCCCCCCCTGGCCACTCGAAACGCCGGCACTCGCAATGCTCCCCCGCCCTCCGCCTCCTTCTGCCTCCCCCCCCACCTGGCCACTCGAAACATTGGCGCTCGCAACGCTCCCCCGCCCTCCTCCTTCTGCCCACCCCCGACCCGGCCACTCGAAACGCCGGCGCTCGCAACGCTCCCCCGCCCTCCGCCTCTTCCCCCCCCACACACCTGGCCCCTTGAAACACCGGCACTCGCAACGCCCCCATGCCCTCCGCCTCCTTCCAACCCCCCCACCTCACCACTCGAAACGGCGGCGGTAGGTAGGTAGGTAGAGTGAGAGAAGGAGAAATACGGTAGGTAGGTAGCTAGATAGAGGGAGAAAGGGAGAAATACGGTAGGGAGGGAGGGAGAGGGAGGTAGGGGAGGGAGAGGGAGGGGAAACCGAGGCAGAGAAGGAAGGGGGTCGCTGAGAGGGTCTAAGAGGGGAAACCTTTTCATTTAACCAAACTTGGCCACAGCAACGCGTGGCGGGTATAGCTAGTTGGAAATAATTTGCAAAGATTAATCTGATTTAAAATGTATATATTGTTTGTTTTTCATTAAACCTTATTATAGTATAAAATACAAAGAAAGATCATAAGGGAATGGGGGGGGGAGGTTTCCACATTTTCTTTTCTGTTTCTCTTTTGAGAAAGGAAGAAAAACATTGACCTCCCAACTTTTTTCAGTGCAGTAGAACAGCAGTCTCCAAGGCTCAGTGTGGGGGGCATGTGACAGGCACATGCACACAGCTTCATTGGTGCTTTGCGTGTGAGCAGCCTCCAATTGTGCAAGTGGAGCTTCACATGTGAGCACAAGGGCCACACAAGTGGAGTTTCATGTCCACACACTTGCCCATCACTCACGCAACCTGGTTTGAAATGGGCCGTAGCCCAGTAGTGGGCCACACCCCGGGTGTTGCTGACCCCAGGGGTGAGTTGCTGCTGGCATGACTGCCGGTTCGCTTTGCACGTGCTTTGCATTTACAGAACATTATAAAATAACAAATAAACATGCTGGCAACAGCATGGGCCACTACTGGTTCACTCGAACTGGTGCAAACCAGTAGCAACCCACCTCTGGGCGATCCCTGCAGTAGAATACAGTTACAACCTTGACTTTTTGCTTTACATATTTAGTGACTAGTAGCTATTTCTATAACAGCAAAGTTCATCTAATCACCAAACTGGCAGTTCAGCTGCAGCGGGGAATGGGGCGGGGGGGGGGGTAGGGAGGTGGTGGCAGGTGGGTGCTTCCTATTTTGACACCCATGCCGTTGCTTCTGAGCCTTGGGCTGTGCCACTCTACGAGGTTTTTTTTTTTAAGCCCTGTGGCTCTCCTAGTTTTTTTTCTAAATGCCAAGGAGACTGCAAGTTTTTTTTAAACCCATGCCACTTTAGAAAAAAAAACCTTGCAGAGCTGCTGGTTTGGCATTCAGGGTGGAGCCAACCTGCCACTGCTGCCCTCTAAAAACCAGCTCGCTCATCTGGCTCTCCAGCACCCGCAGCGAGTTATCCCCACGGCGACTTTAACGTGTTGAGATGTCCTGCAAAGAAATGGTGGCACTGAGTTGGAAGAGGAAAGTTGGCAGTGGCGAAAAGGCCACCCCCTGCTGGCAGCCCGGGGTGGGGGGGTGGAATTGTCATAGACTCCCTCCAGGTATGCTGAAATTCAATATTGTATCAATATGCTGTTACTGGGAAGACTGTGGTGGTGCAGTGGTTAGAATGCAGTACTGCAGGCTACTGTTGACTGCCAGCTGCCTGCAGTTTGGCGGTTCAAGTCTCACCGGCTCAAGGTTGATTCAACCTTCCATCCTTCTGAGGTCAGTAAAATGAGGACCCAGATTGTTGGGGGCGCAATATGCTGACTCTGTAAACCGCTTAGAGAGAACTGTAAAGGCTAAGTGCTATTGCTAGAAATTCAGGACTGACTTGATAAAGGTGAATTGTCTTGAGCTTTTAACATAAGAGATTATATTGGAAGAGACAATTTAGGTTTGCTTGATCAAGTCATAAAGGATTTTAAAGGTAAAAAATCACAATGCTGTAAACATACTTTTTAACTGCTAAAATGCTTATAAAGCAGGAATTACTTGGAATTAGTAAAAGGTTTTAGGGCAAGGAGTCGGGAATTTTGATAATCTGTCATGAATTATTCTCATACACATTAAGTAGTTCTTCATTTATTAGTTTAGATTTTTTAGCTCTGCTCCTACATAGAACTTGTTTCTCATGTACTTGTTGAATTTGTATTCGGTTGCATTAGATTTAGTGCTGGGGTAGGGAAATGTGACCCTTATGTGAGTAGCAGGAGACAGAACTTCAGTTTTAAATGTAGCAGTAAATAAATCTTCCTCACTACTTTTGGGCTGCAAATCTTTGATCTCGGGCCATGTTAATTTTTGTTCATGGCAGGTATACATTAAAAACAAAGAAAATACATCTTGGACTCATTGATTTATTTTGCTCATGTCTCTAATATTCTGATTTAAGATAGCCAGGATTTATAGTGGCATGGCATCTAAATTGTGAGATCTCTTTTTAATTTGCTATGTAACTTAATAAAATGGATTGCTCAGTTCTGATTGGCAGTAAAAAGATCATTTAGGATGAAAGAAAAATGGCCTATATAAAGATGTGGATTGAGCTAGAACAAACTTACAGAAAGTGGAAGCGTGAGACTTAATGTTAGTGGTTAACTGTATTGCAGCATATCTGCATCCGCATATTCCATCATTCCTTTACAAAAGTGCATTGTCACATGCAATGAAAAAGCAATGCAATGCAATGCAATACAACACAATGCAAGGTTTTGAGTATCAGTATGAAGATAGATAAATAAAATAGGTACTGTATGCCTGTAAATGCAAATAGCCATAACTGGAATATGAGCCTGAATTGTATTGGCTAATCAACATTCAAAATTTGTGACATTTTAGAAGTTTGGATCACTTGACTGCTTTTGAAAACATTAACCATGATATTTTTCTTGCCTGCCTTGTATACTATAAGAAATAAGTATTAAAATTATACTTGAACTATACTTAGTAATTTGAAGAAATAATTCAGAATTCATTCTGATATATGGTATATAATTATGACAATTATTGCATACGGTATATATATAATATGCAAACAGCAGCATTGTAATAATACAGTTCAAAACAATGCAAGATTGAGAAAAATGTGTTGCTGCTCTCTACTTTCAGTACATATATAAAAGAACAAGGGCAATCCATTTGAACCCCTTTCTTCCCATGAAATAGTAACAGATGGGGGAAAGCACAAAATGTTGAGACTGTGAATAAATTGATTATACTGGTTGAGATATATGAGGAATGATACAGCAAAGTGCCTGAAAATAATATCAAGATACTATAAGCAGATAGGCATGAAAGCCAAAGTGATGGGAGGACTGGTGTTGTTTTCATCTATACTCCCAACGAAAAGTAAATCAACAAATGAAGGAACAGAATTTTTGAAGTAAACCAGTGGCTTAAAGGATGAGTCCCCGTGGGGAGAGGGTGCGGTTTTATAAATATTAAATTATTATTATTATTATTATTATGATGCTGTTGAGAGAACTTTGGATTCCTAGAACACGGTATACAATACCTACATGAAGGTCTTCTGGCAGGGGATGGGCTACACATCACAAGAACTGGGAAGTATATTTTTGGAAACCCAACTGCCTCACCTTATCCAAAGGGCTTTAAACTAAAACTGGAGGGGGATGGAGACCAATTTTTAGGACATAATCCCAAGCATAAACCTCAAGGCAATCAATCAAATGGCAAGAAAGAAGAGGAACTCGGATACAAAACAGGAGATGTAGAAAGCGAACATGGGGTCAGTCAAAAAGGACTCAGAAGCCTATACACTAATACTATGAACATTAGGAATAAAAAGGGCAAACTTGGAAGTCCTAGTACATGAGGGCAGATATGACATTCTTGCCATTACTGAAACTTGGGATGAAAGCCATGACTGGAACGTACAGCTAGAAGGATTTAATCTATTGAAAGGAAACAGACCTAACAGGAGATGGAGTTGCATCATATGTAAGAAATCACTAAACCTCTACAAAATGCATAACACCCAAGGATGAAAGCCTTCTTTAATGCATATGGGTTAATATAAAAGGAAAAAAATGACATTGTCATAGGTGTATACTACAGGGCACCCAACCAAACAGAAAATAGCAATAGCACTTAAACTTTTATACCACTCCATAGTGCTTTATAGCACTCCCTGAGTGGTTTACAATGTCAGCATATTGCCCTCAACAATCTGGGTCTTCATTTTACTGATCACAGAAGGATGGAAGGCTGAGTCAACCTTGAGCCAGTCAGGATCGAACTCCTGGCTGTGGGCAGAGTTAGCCTGCAATGCTGTATTCTAACCACTGCACCACCACAGCTCTTATGGATGAACTTTTTGCTTATCAGTTAGCTAAGGTGTGCAGGAAACACACCATAGTAGTAATGGGGGACTTTAACTACTCTGACATCAACTGGGAGACAAATTCTGCATCAAGTGGGAGATTGTTCGGGTTCCTGACAAACCTAGCAGACAAGTTTGTCATCCAAAAGGTAGAGGAGGGAACCAGAGGGTCAGCTATACTGGACTTAATTCTTACTAATAGGGATAAAACGATGGGGGGGGGGGTGTTCGACATTGAGGGAAATTTAGTGGAGAGTGACCATGTCATATTGGAATTCAACATAATGCAGGCACAAGTAATAGAATGAAGTCAAATTAGTGTGTTAGACTTAAGAGAGCTGATTTCAACAAACTTAGAGTTTAGGAAGGATTTCATGGATGGAAATCCTAAAGGGGAAAACAACTCAAGAAGTTTGGGATTATGAGATGAGATTATAAAAAATGATATTGTAAAAGCCCATTCTAGCATCATACCACTCAGAAAGAAAAATAAGAGTCCCCAGATGAAACCAACATAGTTGCATGAAGAACTCTGATAAACAGTGATAAAAAGGACAAGTATAAAAAATGGAAAAAGGGTCACATATCTAAAACAATACCAGCAAATAGCCCAAATCTGCAAAAACAGTCAGGAAAGCTAAGGGTCAGAATGAACTTAAGACTTGCAACAAATGTCAACAATAATAAAGTTTCAACATGTAAAAACCAAAAACATCAAGGAAAAAACCCAACCTATCAAGCAGTACCATAAATGACAGAATAAATTTACAAGTCAAAATAGGCAACAGAATGGTAAAGAGAATGCCTATCCACTCTAGACAAGTTGAAATCAACCAGGACCAGATGGATTACATCCCAGGGTTCTGAAGGAGCTGGCACATATGTTGGAACCACTGAACCAAATCCTTAAAAGCTCTTGGAGCACTGGGGAAGTACTAGAGGATGTGAAAAAAGCCGGTATGGTTCCAATCTTAAAGAGAAAAAAAAAAAGGGGGGGGGTGGATCCAGAAAACTACAGACCAATCAGCCTAATGAAGGAGAGGACCAACCTAGGAATAAGGATTAATTTCCTGACATTGAGAACAATCAGTGGAACAGCTTGCCTTCAGAAGTAG
Organism: Rhabdophis nuchalis; assembly: GCA_039707465.1. Classification (NCBI taxonomy): domain Eukaryota; kingdom Metazoa; phylum Chordata; class Lepidosauria; order Squamata; family Natricidae; genus Rhabdophis; species Rhabdophis nuchalis. Next base: position 30,346,956 of record CM077650.1, read on the forward strand.
TGGGTTTTTAAGAGGAGAATGGACAACCACTTGTCTGAAATGGTATAGGGCAGGGATGTCCAAACTTGGGAACTTTAAGACTTGTGGACTTCAACTCCCAGAATTCCCCAGCCAGCATATCTGGCTGGGGAATTCTGGGAGTTGAAGTCCACAAGTCTTAAAGTTCCCAAGTTTGGACATCCCTGGTATAGGGTTTCCTGCTTGAGGGGGTTGGATTAGAAAACCTCGAAGGTCCCTTCCGACTCTGTTATTCTCGTCACTGGTGGATTATTTTCCTCAGGACCTCCATGGGAGGAGGATTCTCCTAATTGTAATTGGACCTCTCCACAGTTATCAATACCATTGAACATGGTACTTGACTGCCTCTTGAGGGCTGAGAGTTGGAGGCATTTTTAAGATGGATGGATGATAGAAACTTTCAATGTGAACTTCATGGCTCTGTTATACTTTGGCATATTTCTGCAGTAATCTTTTAGAATAAATGATTGAACTTTACTGGGGGCAGTTTTGCTGAACATATTTTATTAAATTTATAATTTTATATTTCAGTTCAGAAACCTTTTTCTCTAGAAAATATATTTGTTCAGTGGGAAATTGGTCCTGTACAGTGCATATGTGTGTGTGAGAGAGACATGGTGCTTAGCCTATATGCACCAAGATGGTATGTTGGACTTTTAAGTAATTGAGAAATAATATAAACCATTGTTTTCTAGGGACCAGTTATTCTCCACAAGAAAACACTCATAACCACAGTGCTCTTCATAGCTCAAATTCACATTCTTCTAATCCTAGCAATAATCCAAGCAAAACATCTGATGCAGTAAGTACTAATACTGAATTGGCCAACCAATTTTATTTTATTAAATTTTGCATACTTCGCTTTCCTTTTCAAGAAATTCTAGATAATTGCAGTTAATAGAAATCAAGTGAACAAAACTGTACATACTATGTTCTAGGCCAGTGGTCGGCCCCTTGAATGTGGCTCTTCAGTCTCTCTCTGATTCCCTCCCTCCCTCCGTCTCTCTCTCTCTCTCTGTGCCTCTCTCTGTCTGCCTGTCACTGTCTCTGTCCACAGAATACGGCGTGAAGCAGCGGCGAGTCTGTGTGCTATCGGAGGGCCATCCGCGAGGTCCCCCTCGCGTTCCTCCTCTTCCCCGATGGCGTCTGGAGTGATCAGGGGCCGTGCAGGAACTCGGCGCTTTTCCACGGTGTGGAAAAGATAGGCGCATGCAGGTCCTGCGGAATTACAGCGCAAATTCCAACCGCTACGAAGTCTCCGAGACTGTAATCGGGCGGGGCATGCGCGCGCCTATCTTTTCCACTCCAGACGCCATCGGGGAAGAGGAGGAACGCGAGGGGGACCTCGCGGATGGCCCTCCAGCAGCGCACAGACTCGCCGCTGCTTCACGCCGTATTCTGTGGACAGAGACAGTGACAGGCAGACAGAGAGAGGCACAGAGAGAGAGAGACGGAGGGAGGGAGGGAATCAGAATCTGACAGACACACAGAGAGAATGACAGAGAGACAGGAAGGGAGGGGAGAGACACAGAGATAAGAGGGAGGGAGGAAAGAGATACAGAGAGGCAGACACAGAGAGAGAATGACAGAAAGAGACAGAGAGGGAGGGAGGGAGACAAAGAGCCACAGAGAGAGAGAGACAGACAGACACAGCGAGAATGACAGAGAGAGACAGAAGAAGGGAGGGGAGAGAGACACAGAGATAGGGAGGGAGGAGAGAGAGATACAGAGAGACAGACATAGAGAATGATAGAAAGAGACAGAGAGGGAGGGAGGGAGAGAGAGATAAAGAGACACAGAGAGACAGACACAGAGAGAGAGACAGAGAGAAACAGAGAGAAAGAGAAAGGGAAGAAAGAAAAGAAAGAAAAAGAAAGTGAGAGAGAGATGAAAGAGAACTTATGACCACAATTGAGGCCAAAATTTTGGTTGCTAAGCAAGACCGTTGTTAAGTGAGTTTCACCACATTTTCCAAGTTGGCCACGCCCACCCGGTCACATGACTGCCGAGCCACTCCCGCAAAACAGGCCACACCTTCTGGCTCTCAAAAGAAATTTCAATCGTGGTATTGTTGATATTTGGCTCTTTTGACTAATGAGTTTGCCGACCACTGTTCTAGGCAATTTCTGTTCTGGATAAGTTGAGTTTCAGTCAAAAACATATTACGTAAAGTGGGGGTTTTTTTGTAATAGGTTTTTATTTTATAGCATACAAAAATTCCAATTTCAATTGAACAGTGTGTTGTCTGGGTACAAATCATTTTAGGAAGTAATAATCACAGTGTTTACAACAATATTCATTACACTGATATCAATTATATTAATATGACAGTAATAATCATACTATTTGTTTAACCAAGTTAACGTATCTTCCTTATATCACTGATCCTTCCATATATTTCCCTGTTTCTAGCTCCTGTTTTTGTCAGCTAGCCATTGATAAAATAAGTCCCAAGTCAAAAAATATTCAGTTTCTTTCTTTTCCTTAATTGTTTTAGCTTATCCATTTCAGCACATTCTAATATTTTTCTAATCACATCTCCATCTGTTGGGATCTGTTCAATTTTCCATTGTTGTGCAAATACTATACTTGCTGCAGTCTATACATGCAAAATCAGATATACATTCCCTTTGTTATACTTGTCTGGTAAAATGCCCAACAAAAATGTCTCTGGTTTCAAATCTATATGTTGTTTTATCATTTTTTCCAGCCTTGTATGTATTTTTGTTCAAACTTTTTTTGCTTTTTGACATGTCCAAGCCCCTGCTTAGGTAGGAAATCCTACACCACTTCAGACAAATGGATATCCAACATCTTAAAAACGTTGAGTGTTGGAGCATTCACAACTTCTGGAGGCAAGTTGTTCCATTGAGTAATTGTTCTAACTGTCAGGAAATTTCTGCTTAGTTCTAAGTTGCTTCTCTCCTTGATTAGTTTCCACCCATTGCTGCTTCTCCTACCCTGAGGTGGTTTGAGAGTATGTGACATACATATGATAGTATGAACCAGGTATCTGGTGACATTTCCAACGTTTTGCAGATTTATCCTTAAATATCTTTGCTAACCTTGAGAGCGGAAAATGCCTTCTATAAAACATTTTATAAAAAATGTCTTTGTATGCAATAGACATTGTTAATTTATAATTTCTATCCCATAATTTCTTCCATTGATCTAACTCAATTGAATAGCCAAAAAATTAGCCCATATATTCATTGTCTCTTTTACTTGTTCCTCTTCCATCTTAATACTTAACAAATAGCTATATATTTTATTAATTTTTCATCTGTCCCTGTTAATTTCTGATCTAGTTCTGTTACTTCTTTATTTAATCCATACATCTTAACATCCTTCTTGTATCTAGATTGTATCCGCACGTATGACCACCATGTTATCTCAATCCCTTGCTCACTCAGTTCCTGCTTAGTTTTAAGTTCCCCCTTTTCATTTAAAACATCTTTATATCTGGTAGCATTCTCTACATCAATAACATTTGGATAAATCAGTGCCTCCATTGTGGAAAGCGAGACTGGTATTTTCAAATAATGTTCTTTAATTTATCCCATACTAATAATAATGCATTCCTAACATATTATCTTTGGAAATAGCTATGTATTTTTTCCCATACCATAAAAAAGCATGCCAACCTAGTTCAAGATCATGTCCCTCCAAGGTCAATAGTCTTTTGTTCCTCAAGCCAATCCATTCTTTCACCCAAGTAGGTACTGAAGCCTGATAATACAATTCCCAATCTGGTAGCCCAAAACCACCTCTATTTTTAGAATCTTGCTAGAATCAATGATAATTGTAGATTTCTTCACGACTCCAAATCCATTTTAAGTTGTTGCGCCAATTTATAATTATCTTCTTTAACCATTACACACCTTGCTGTTAGTTGAATTCCTAAATATTTAACTTTCTTGACTATCTGTATACCTATTTTCCTCATTAGTTCTTTTTTCTGTGTGTCTGTAACATTTCTAACTATTATTTTGTTTTTTTCTTTATTCTCAGTCCTGCAACTTCACCATATTCTTCTATTTTCCTAGTTAGTTTAAGTCCATTTTCTTGTGGGTCTTCCAAGATAAAAGACCAAATTGTCTACAAATGCCTGTAATTTGTATTGGTCCTTTTTTATTTCCATGCCTTTAATTTCTATATGTTGTCTAATATTTCTATTTAGCACTTCCAATGTCAATATAAATAGTAAAGGAGATAGTGGACATCCTTGTCTTGTGCCTTTTTTAATATTAAAATTATCTGTCATATATCCATTTACCATCACTTTTGCCGTTTGTTTATGGTCTATTGCCTTTATCATGCTAATTTCTATATGTTGTCTAATATTTCTATTTAGCACTTCCAATGTCAATATAAATAGTAAAGGAGATAGTGGACATCCTTGTCTTGTGCCTTTTTTTATATTAAAATTCTCTGTCATATATCCATTTACCATCACCTTTGCCGTTTGTTTATGGTCTATTGCCTTTATCATGTTAATGAATCTCTCACCAAAGTCCATAGATTTTAGTTGTAACAACATAAATTACCAGTTTACGTTATCAAATGCTTTCTACCCATCTAAGAAGTTCAACACCATTTGTTTTCCAGGATGTGCTTCATAATATTCTAACATATTTAAAATCATTATGATATTGTTTTTTAATCTGTCTCTTAAGCAAGAAGCCATTTTGGTCTGAATGTATAAATTCATTTAGAAACCTTTTTAGTCTCTCTGCCATTATTGAAGCATATATTTTATAGTCAGCATTCAGTAAATATATGAGCCTGTAGTTTTTTATCTGCATTAAATCTGAGTCTTCTTTCAGAATCAAAGTAATATTTGCTTCCATCCACAAATTTGGTACCTTCGCATCAATCAATATTTTATTATAGTCTTCCAACGAGGTGTTGCCCTGTCAGCTCCAGTGCGCATGCTGGCCAACTAATTTCAGCCTTCTTTTTCAGCCGTTTTTGCCCTCCGGAGGCTTCCCTGAATTTCAGGAATTTTTTCCAGGGGTCCAAATTTCATATTCCAAGAAGTTTCAACTTAGTCCATTTTGTATTTTAGATCCCCAATCCAACTTTCTAGCTTTTCAGTTTCTTTTCCCTTTAAAAAAAATATATATATATTTTCTCTTCTTCCAGTTCTATAAATAGCTCACAAGTTGTCTCCACACTATTCTTGGGGGTGGGAAAAAACAATTCCACCTCCTCCCACTTTCTCCCAGGCCTTTTTTTTAGGGGATAAATTCTACAACAGGAGTTAGAAAAATCTCACCCAGATCGGTCCTACTGTTCCTCAACTTCTAAACTTGCTGCATCGGTCAGCTGTCACAGCTCTGGTCAGGCACTCAATGGCCGTCTTTTTCTTCCCACCGGATTGAGAGTTCCTCTGCGTCAAACAAGGAGTGTGTGGTCTCCTAGTGATCAGTGGAGTGTCCTCTGTATTCATCACCCCTCCAGGGTGATTTGGGTCCCTCAGAACCTCCTGGCAAGTCAAATTTGGCGCAATTCCATTGAGCCCCATGGGTATGCATTAGATCAGTCCTGCCTCTCTCATATTATGTTTCAAATAATTTTATTGGTTTTTTTAATAGTATACAAGGGAAAAAGGGAAATGGTGCATACAATTTTTTGGTGGCTTCATGCCGGCAGTGGTGCCCTCCCCCCCACCTCATATTTTACTATTTTAAAAAAAACTGTAGAAAAAGAAAGCAGAAACAGGTTTTCACATTGTATCAAACACATGTTCAACCCCATCTTACTTTGCCCTCTATATCAAGAACTATAATATTAACTCCATTAAACTCATTTTTGCGATCTGAGCCTTGTCAGTATCGTTTCCTCCCCCCTGTCCCCCGGTGGGGGCATGGCTTGTTCTGTTTTTTCTCCGCCCCTGCTATCTCTGTCACCTAGGAGGGAGATATGTTTATTCAGAAAGGCTTCCGCCTTGGCTTGTGTTTTAAGATTAATTCTGTCTCCCTCCCAGAAGATCAACATTCCTTCTGGCATCAACCATCTGAACCAAACTCCTTTATTATATAATTTTCTAGATAAGAAAGAATATTTCTTTCTCATTTCTCTTATTTTTTTTGGTATTTGCTTCAGAATGGTCACCTCTTTATTATGATATCTCAGCGGCACACACCTCTGTGCTCTCAATACCTCCTCCCTCGTGGATCTCCTGAAAAATTTCACATGGACCTCTCTTGGAAGATTATGAGTTCTGGCATATGCTGAATTAATTCTATATACCAAATCTTGCCAGTGCCTGGAAGCCGTGCGGGTCTGGATGGGAAGTAACGGACTCAGGCTCAACCCGACCAAGACCGAGTGGCTGTGGTTTCCGGCTGCCCGATTCAACCAGCTCACTCCATCGCTGGCCATAGGGGACGAACATCTTGCCCCTGTGGATGGGGTGCGCAATTTGGGTGTCCTCCTGGATGCCCGGCTGTCCATGGAAGATCAAGTGACAGCCGTGGCCAGGAGGGCGTTTTACCAGGTTCGCCTGGTTCGCCAATTGCGCCCCCTATTGGATCGGGACGCCCTTCGCACAGTCACTCATGCGCTCGTGACATCTCGACTGGACTATTGCAACTCTCTCTACATGGGGCTCCCCTTGAGGTGCACCCGGAGACTTCAGCTAGTCCAGAATGCAGCCGCGCGAGCAATTATGGGAACCACTAGGTTTACCCATGTAACACCGCTCTTGCGCGAGCTGCACTGGCTACCTGTCGTCTTCCGGGTGCGCTTCAAGGTGTTGATTATCATCTTTAAAGCGCTCCATGGCTCGGGACCTAGCTATCTGCGGGATCGGATCCTGCCTCATACATCCTCACGACCGATTCGCTCCCACAGAGAGGGACTTCTCCGGGTGCCGTCCACTAGACTTTGTCAGCGGGCGACGCCCAGGGGAAGGGCTCTCTCTGTGGCGGGCCCGGCCCTCTGGAACGACCTTCCCCCCGACATTAGGACGACCACGGACCTCCGCTCCTTCCGTCTCAAATTAAAAACTCATTTCTTCTGTCTGGCCGGCCTAGGATAGTCTCTCTGTCTTTGGGGTTTTATTGGGGTTTTGTAATATTGCTTAGTTTTAATGGGAATTTTAGCGCAGGTTTGGATTTAATTTATTTTTAATGAAATGTTTATATGTATTTATTGTTTTACTGTGCCTGTGCACCGCCCCGAGTCCCTGTGGGGAGAGGGTGCGGTTTAGAAATATTAAAATTATTATTATTATTATCTATGTCCCACCATATTTGATCTTTTTCTCTCTTAATGTATTCTGCTAACATCTCACTCATTATTTCTTTGTTTTCATTCTCTACTTCTGGTATATTTTGAAACCTAAGAAAAAGAGACATCCTTTCAAATTCCATTTTAGAAACATAATTTTGAAACTCAAGGTTTTTTTTCTGTAGTTCCTTAACTTCCCCTCCCACCTCATCCGCTCTCTTCTCCAGTGAAACAATCTTTTCTCTGTTATCTGTTGTACTCTGTTGAACAATTTTAATATCTGCTCTAGAGTCCAACAGTTCTTTCCGCAAGTCATTTATGCTTTTCAATATTTCTTGTAACATTTGAGTCGTAGATGATTCTTGCGGAGTCTCTGCCGCTGCCTCTCTCTGCAAAAAGGAAGTTAATTTCGTTTGTTGCATAGCTGGGCTAGAATCGGCCGACACGGGGGCAGACGAAGGAGCAGATGCAGGCTTTCCCGTTGGGGTTTTTTTAGGACCCATTGTCACAATTCAAAAGTAACAGGCAACAGAAAATAGCGTCCAAGAGCAAAACAAGGTGGACAGGCTCGCAAAGTCAGGAAAGGTCCAAGTCCAAACTCATTAGTTCCAATTTTAAAAGAGAGGAAAAATAAATATTTTATTGTCCTTATTCAGAGAGTCCACGCACTGGAGGGGCAGAGAGGCCCCCTGGGGTAAGCACACAAAGACACTGATTGTTCTTTCTTAAACGGCTGCCAGCAGGGCTTTCCACAGGCGAGAGAAAGTTTTGATAGTAGAACAAAGAGAAGCCATTTTTCCCGCAGGGAGAGAGTGAGAGTTATAATTAAGTCTTTAAAGCTGCTCTGTAACGCGTTGTTATCGCTGTCAATCCACTTTCCCAGTAAGTTAGTTCAAATGGCAACGTTTATGTCCTTTTTTTTTTCCCTTCTCCCTGTCCGGGAGAACGCTTGGTCGCCGCTTGTTTCGAGGGGGGGTTAAGAAGAAAAAACTCCCCCCTCTTTTTCCCATTAAGTTGTTGAACAAAACTCACATTCCTTCTGCCGCCTGCCTTCCAACGGTCATCCAAGGGGTTTGGGGGTGCCTCTCCATCGCCGGCATTCCAGTCACTCATTCAAGTTAGAATATTACCTCCGAAAATCATCGGGCGAAGAGGCAAGTGTTTGCCCCCCCTCTGTGCCATCCCAACACCTGGGGCGAGGTCGGGGTACCCCCCGCCGACTACTGACAGACTGGGGGTCCCGACAAGCTGCCCGTTTCGGCAAGAAGCCCCTCCAGGGCTCCTTGTGCCCCCAAAGGGGCCCGCTAGGAAGGCATCGGAGGACGAAGCTCAAAGCCCGTCCGTCGCCGTCAAAAGCCGGAAGTGAAGTGCTCTCTCATATTATGTAAAGTTTTTTTCAAACAAAGTTTTTTATTTTTTGTTACATATTTTAACTTCTTTTATAAAGAAAGTGTTGTCCTGGTGTCCCCCCCCCCCCCTTTACATCTTTTATTACGCGTTGCTGTGGACCAGTCTGGTTAAATGGCCAACCAATCTGTGTGTAGATCTACACCTGCACACAAAAACACGTACACACAACCACCGTATAACCCCCCAACCTACCTATCTACTGCATTTCTCCCTCTCTCCACCTACCTACCTACTGTATTTCTCCCTCTCTCTCTATCCCTCTACCTACCTACCTCCCCCTCCCCTCCCCAGATTCCCCCCCCCAAGTCAACCTTCTCCAGGCCCCCCTCCCTCCCTCCCAGCGACCATCAGGTCCTCCCCCCCTCCCCCATCACTCCCCCCCTGCCCAAAAGAAAGGAAGGGATGGCTTGAAAAGGCGCAACTTTTGACTTCGGGGCAGTGGGCTCTGGTGAGGTGAGGGCGCTTTTCGGGGCAGGATACATGAAGGGCCTCAGGTGAATGGATGACCTCCCCCCTTCACAGCACCCTCTGGGGCCTAGCCAGCCCACTCGCCCACCCCACCGGCATCACCTTGTAGAAGGCCCCATTGGAGCCGCTCACCTCCACCACCAGTACCTTCATGGCCAGGGCGGCAGCAGCTGCCCCTCCACAGGCATCGTTGCGGGCTGATGAGGGGGCGGCCGCTGAGGCGACGCCAGAGGAGCGTGGGGGAGGGGCGGCGCCGTAGGCCGCGCGTTTCAAATGTAAACATTAAAAGCCTGGCAGCGTTCGATGAAGCGGCAGGAGCCTCCGCTCCACCTCTGCCTCCCCTCCCCCCCTGCCCTTTTCGGAACAGTGTTTTTGCGGCTGCCTCTTTTCTCGGTGTGCGCAAGAAGTTACACCCACCACTCTTTCCATGGCAACCGTAGGAGGCGACCGTTGCGCCAATGACGTAGAAGCGCAGGGGAGGGGTGGCGGCGCAGACCACTCCACGTGCTCGTGACGCAGCAGAAGAAGTGGCCTGGTGGGAGGAGCCGCAAAAGGGAGTGAGTGAGTGAGGGAAACACGCAGAAGAGCTGTACTTTTACATTTGCGTGGCATGTACCTGGCACTTGTGTGACATCTACACAATCTACATATCATTGGTGCTGTATTTGTAAGGAAGGTTGTGAAAATTTGGAAGCGATCGGTGCAGTACTTTCTGAGATTAGCGGTTTTGAACAAACTATTGTTACATTTTTTTAATATAGATTTTTTTAAGTCTTTCTGCGATGATCATCATAAATATTTTATAGTCAGCATTTAGCAGCGAGATTGGTCTATAGTTTTGGATCAATTAATTATCTGTTTCTTCTTTTGGAATTAATGTTATAAATGCCTCAGTCCATGAACTTAGAATTTTTGCTTCTTCTAGTACTTCATTGTATAGTTCTAACATGATTTCTTCAAACGTTTCTTGAAATTTTTTATATATCTCTACAGCAGAGGTCTCATTCTCGCAGCCCGCGGGCCAATTGCGGCCCGCAGGATGGTATCTTGTGGCCCCCACCGTGATATGAAAGTATAATATTAGTATTAATATTAATATAATATAATATTAATATAAGGAATCCCTGGCAGCCTCACCCAGAGTCTGCCTTCAGCGGCCCCCAGGTAAATTGAGTTTGAGACCCGTGCTCTACAGGGATCCCATACTTCTCTCTTGTAAATAATTTTGGTTTCTCTCTTGTAAATAATTTTGGATTTCTTTTTCTGAAATATTTTCCTGACTGTATAGTTTGAAAAAAAAATTGGATTATACATTTTTTTTGTTCTGTTTTATGGAACAAATTCCCATGTTCGTACTGTAATTGCTGTATTAGCTTTTTGGTTTTTTCTTTCTTCAATTTGTGGGCCAGCCATCTACCTGGTTTATTTGCCGTGCATCTGAATTTTTTCCTCTGACCTTTCCATTTTACCTTTAGTGGATTGTGGCCCATGTATTTGGCGAAATCTCCATATCTTCTATGTCAGTGATGGCTAACCTTTTTTGGCTCGCATGCCAAAAATGGGGTGAGCGCAGGGGGGTCGTGCGTGGGCGTGCCACACCCATAATGGTATGCGTGCAACCCCTCTTTTCTTTTTTCTTCTTCTTTGTATTCCTATAATCTATTTTGTTGTCTGCCACCACATTGAAATTGCCTATTATACAGACATTGTCCCAATCTGATTCAATTATTTTCTTATGTAATTTATTATAGAATTCTTTTTGGTTTATATTTGGAGCATAAATTGTCACCAACAGAATTCTTTTTTGATTGGTTGTTATTTCTGTCATTAAAAATCTGCCTTCTCCATCACTGAATATTTTCCTCGAATTTAACCAATCTTTTATGTATACTGCAATCTGTCTTTTCTTATTTTGTGCTAATGCCAAATGCAGCTTTCCCAATTTGGGGTATTCTAGAATATTACCATATCTTTCTTTGATATAGACCTCCTGTAGGCAGACAATATGCATATTCTGTCTTTTGAGTCCTGTTAATGTTTGTTTTCGCTTGGCTGGTGAGTTGATACTGTTGATGTTCAAGGATATCATCTTTATTTCATCTTCCATCTTATTTGTATGTTGGTTTTGGTCCTTTCCTTGTTCTTGTCTCGGTTTGTGTTCTTGTCCTGGCTCCTTCTCTCTCCTGTCATTCTGTTTCCCTTTGGTCCCTTATATCCTGCTCCGTAAGTTTTTCCGTTGATGTCTGTTCTTCCTGACTCTTATTTTCTGCTTCCTCTCTACTATCTTGTTTGTCTTCTATTATATAGTGATCATAAAATTCCTGTGCCTTTTCCAGCGAGTCAATATGGAATTTTTTTTCCTACCAAGTTATTAGTATCCCATCAGGGATAAGCCATCTAAACATCACTCATCTATTTGAGTAGTTGGGTTGATAGGAAATGGTAATTTTTTCTCCGTTCCCTTATCCGTTTTGGTATCTGTTTTAATGTTATGATTTCTTTTCCATTATAAACCAAAGACTCTTCTCTTGTTTTGCTGTAGACTTCATCTCTTGTCTTTTTTCTTGTAAATCTTAACATGTATCTCTCTTGGAAGTTTATGTCTGCATGCATAGTTTGTGTGGACCCTATATTTATTTTATTTCTATTTTATTAAATTTATACCCCGCCCTTCTCCTAAAAAAGGACCCAGGGCGGCGCACAGGCATCATTAAAAAACATACACAGTACAAATTCCAAAATTTTAAAAACTAATTAAATAATTCCCTGTGCTAAAATACTAACACTCTAAAATTTAAAATTATCCCTATAAAATCAGAAACGGGGTTATGCTAGGCCGGCTTGTTGGAATAAGTAAGTTTTAAGACGTTGGCGGAAGAGGCGGAGGTCCACGATGGTGCGTTGGTCGGGGGGAAGGTCATTCCAGAGGGCAGGGCCCGTCACAGAGAAGGCTCTTCCCCTGGGCACCGCCAACCGGCATTGCCCGGCCGACGGTACCCTGAGAAGGCCCTCTCTGTGGGAGCGGATCGGTCGAAGGGATGTATGGGGCAAGAGGCGGTCGCGGATATACACTTTGTCCAAGTCATTTTCCACTTCCTGCTTGCTTTTTTGCAGAAGTTCAGCCAGGTGTGCGGCCATTAACTTTGGAAGATCTTCCTCCTTAGTTTCCACTATATTTTGGAATCTAAGATAAAACATTGATCTCTCCATCTCTAAATTTATAATGGCCTTTTCCGTTTCTTTGTTTACCGCCATAATTTTACTTTCTGTTTTATCAAATTTCTTTTCCGTTCCGTTCTAGTTTCCACTATTTTTATTTTTTGCTCATTTTGTATTATCTTTTCCTGCATTGTACCAATTTTATAATCTAGTTTGCGTATCTCTCCTTTTACCTCCCCCATATCACTCTTAAGTTCTTCAAGACTTTTTGTCATTACCTCCTGCATCTTCATCATTGTCTCCTGAATTGATGTTAGGGTTGATTGCACGTTCTGTAGATTTATAGTGGAACCTGATTTCTCACCTTTTAGCATGCTTTCCACTGAACGTGGTTCTGATGGGGATGCTATCGTTGTGGTTGTTCTCTCCCCCCCCCCCCTATTTTGGTAACTGTGGTGGTTGTACTCGTCATTTTAATGTTTTTTTAAAAGTTTTTCCACAGTACCATATACCCCTGTTTTTTCCCCTTTATCTATCTATCTGTTTTTTTCCTTTTTTTTGTCTCTACCTCACTTCCTCACAATTCTTCTACCTACTTCACTAACTATTATTGGTGACCACAATATAGAGCATCCTATGTTATAATACAATCAATGCCCTATTTATACAATTGATCAATACAATTAATGATCTAATAATACGCTAATGATGGTCTAACAGTTCTGAATACTAGCATAAACAGTTATACTAATCTCAAATCTATTTTTATTTAATTATAAGAAATATAAAAATTATAGATATTGCATTTACTATGAGTAATACTTATAATACTTATATCGCAGGTTTAATGCCTTAAGTCTACTTATAAGAATATAAATATAAATAAATATATGTAATGTTGTTTTTTACTTGATTATTAAATTGATTACGTTATAAAAAATATCTAGGATATGTAAATATACTACATAAATATATTATATACAGTAAGTCTATATAAGTTTGCTTTCACATACGCATATGTCCACTGGGTATTATCTATAAAACTAGAATTGGAACTTTACATAGATAGAATACCTTAAAGATCTTCATATTTTATACTCTCTGACATATATATTCTCACATATATATTCTCATATATCTTCAATTCTTATATTCTCTTCTCTCCACCCATTGGTCTAGCGTTTTCTTTTTCTTGATCTTGAAATTCCTATATATTTTCTTTCCAATCTTTTTTCTCCTTTTTAATTCTATTGTTTTTGTACCTCTCTCCAGTCCCCCCCACCCCATCTTCCCCCATTAATCTCACCTTTGCTATTTAATTTTCCCTTTTTGGGGGCTACTTCCCCCTTGTCTCCTTTGGTTATGTAACTGTAAATCCTGGTATAATCATCTAAGTATTTTTCTTTTTTAATCTTTTTTTCTTCTATGATATCTTCCTGTTCTTCATTCAGTCCCTTTTCTTCTTTTCTCCTTCTTCTTCTAAGTGTTCCCTCTGAGTTTCTACTGGTTTTTTTCCCATTTAGTGTTTCATGTGCATTTCTTAACATATCAAGTATTTCATTATACATCCAAAGTTCCATATTGTCTGTTTAATTAATTTAACAAATTATTTGAACTTTTTCTATTATATCACTTTTACTTAAGGTTAAAGTTCTTTTTTTCCTTATTTCCAATTTCTGAAGTCCAATTCCACTTTTTATTTACTTTTTGTCTTCCACCAAAACAGTAACTCCAATCCACAACACTGTTGCATAAACAAATCCTTGTTTTTTTCACAGCTTCAAAGTATCTTAATTTGCTTCAGTCAAGGTCAAGTTCCAGATGTACCCTGTCAATTTCTATTAGGTCTTGTAGTATCCTCTTCTCACCACTAGATGTCTCCCTTTCCATTGTAGGCAATGTGTTCTAGCTGTCAAAAGGTGTCAAAATCTGTATATATTCCATAAACTTTACTTTACTTTACTTTACTTTATTTGGATTTGTATACCGCCCTTTTCCCTTTCGGGACTCAGGGCAGTGAACAGGCATCAATAAAATCGACAATAAAAAACATCAAAAAATATATTAAAATACTGTACACTTAAAAGAATATTAAATGGGTGGCCTGTTCTAAAAACCAGATAAAAACCCCTGGTAAAAACGATTAAAAACTATGCCAGGCCAGCCCCACGGAATAAGTGCGCTTTCAAGGCCCGACGGAAGAGGCGCAGGTCCGTGATTGTGCGTAGGTCGGGGGGGTAGGTCATTCCAGAGGGCAGGGGCTGCCACAGAGAAGGCTCTCCCCCTGGGGGTCGCCAGCCGACATTGCTTGGCCGACGGCACCCTGAGGAGGCCCTCTCTGTGGGAGCGAACTGGTCGGTGGGAGGCATTTGGTAGCAGGAGGCGATCTTGCAAATAACCAGGTCCCTTGCCATGGAGCGCTTTAAAGGTGGTTACTAGTACCTTGAAGCGCACCCGGAAAGCCACAGGCAGCCAGTGCAGCTCGCGCAGGAGAGGTGTCACGGAGTATCTCGAGGCTCCCAGAATCCCCCGCGCGGCCGCATTCTGAACTAACTGGAGCCTCCGGGTGCACCTCAAGGGAAGCCCCATGTAGAGAGCATTGCAGTAGTCCAGGCGGGAGATGACGAGGGCTTGAGTGACCGTGGGTAGAGCGTCATGATCCAGAATGGGGCGCAACTGGCGTATCAGGCGGACCTGATAAAAAGCCCCCCTGGACACGGCTGTCATATGGTTGTCTAGCGACAGCCAAGAGTCCAGGAGGACCCCCAAGTTGCGGGCCCTCTGTGTGGGGGCCAGTAATTCACCCCCGATAGCCAGAGATGGCACCAACTGGCTATATCGTGACGCCGGAAGCCACAGCCACTTGGTCTTGGACGGGTTGAGTTGAAGCCTGTTTCTCCCCATCCAGACTCGCACGGCCTCCAGACATCACTTCGATGGCATCGTTGGGGTGGTCTGGGGTAGAGATGTACAGCTGGGTGTCATCAGCGTACTGATGGAACTCTACCCCGAAACCATGGATGATCTCACCCAACGGCTTCATATAGATGTTGAACAGGAGGGGCGAGAGGACCGACCCCTGTGGCACCCCACACGTGAGGCGCCTCGACATCGATCTCTGCCCCCCTGCCAACACAAATTGCAACCGGTTGGAGAGGTAGGATGAGAACCACCGTAAAACGGTGTCCCTCAACCCCAACCCCTCCAACCGGCGCAACATGATACCATGGTCGATGGTATCGAAAGCCGCTGAGAGATCTAACAGGACCAGGATAGAGGAACAACCTCTATCCTGAGCCCTCCAGAGATCATCCACCAACGCGACCAATGCCGTCTCTGTGCTGTACCCTGGCCGGAAGCTGGACTGGCGCGAGTCCAGATAGACAGTTTCCTCCAGGTGCTGAGGGAACTGTCGCGCCACCACACTCTCAACAACCTTCGCCAAAAAGCGAAGGTTGGAGACAGGATGGTAGTTGGCCAAAACAGCCGGGTCCAGGGAGGGCTTCTTGAGGAGGGGTCTTACTACCGCCTCTTTCAAGGCGGTCGGCAGAAACCCCTCACTCAAAGAAGCGTTGACAATTCCCTGGAGCCAGCCTCGTGTAACCTCCCGGGAGGCCAGTACCAACCAGGAGGGACACGTGTCCAATAAACATGTGGTGGCATTGAGCTGCCCCAGCATCCTGTCCATGTCCTTGGGAGTCACAGGATCGAACTCTTCCCAAATAACAGTCTCAAGACCTGCCTCCGTCAGCCCGTCTGAACTAGTCCAATCGGAGGCTAACCCGTCCCGGATCTGATTGATTTTATCATGCAGATAACCTCCAAATTCCTCTACACGACCCTGCAAGGGAGCATCCCACGCCCCCTGATAAAGAAGGGAGCGGGTCACCCTAAACAGGTCGGTTATCTGCAGACGCGATAAGAGCGGAGAAATAATTCCGTTTCGCCGCTTTTATCGCCACTAGGTAGGTCCTCAAATGCGACCTTACCAGTGTCCGGTCAGATTCGCAGTGGGTGGTCCTCCAAATGTTCTCTAGGCATCTCCTTCGACGCTTCATCTCCCTCAGCTCCTCAGAGAACCAAGGGGCCAGGGTTCTAAGATAGTTTAGTTATCTAATTGTTTATTCACTTTATATGGCTGCCCATCTGTACAAGTTACAATCAAATACGAGTAGTCCCTTACTTATAGCCATTCATTTAGTGACCGTTTGAAGTTACAACAGCACTGAAATAAATGATTAACACCTTGAATTGAAATCTCATGACTCTGGTGTAAGGTTTTTCCAGATAATAATAAGGTAATCTTATTCATAAAGTACTTACAGGCAGTTCTTGACTTACAACCATTTGTTCAGTGAGCAATCAAAGTTACAACAGCACTCAAAAAAGTGACTTATGGCCATTTTTCACACTTATGACCATTGCAGCATCCCCACGGTCACATGATCAAATTTCAGATTCTTAGCAACTGGCATGTATTTATGATGGTTTCAGTGTCCTGGAGTTATGTGATCACCTTTTGCGACAGTCCCTCAAGTAACCCAGTCCTACGCCATGCAGGTCTTTTTAAATGATGACCAGCACTTTGAATTGCACCCAGAAGCACACTGGCAATCAATGCAGCTGACAAAGTAGTGGTGTTACATGTGCCAAATAACTGGCACCATTTACTACCCATGCTGCCACATTCTACACCTGTTGAAGTTTCCAAATACTTTTTCTGGCAAGCCACAGCTTGCCAGAAACCGGGCTGTACAAACAAGCAAAGCCTCATCCATGGGATGCAGGCAGTATGCGAAACCACAACCCCTCTGGTCCATGGAAAAACTTCTCTCCACAGAACTGGTACCTGATGCCCAAAAGGTTGGCGGGCACTGGTCTACACGAGAGGTCACAAGGGCATGAGTGACAGTGAGTAGGGGACCCCCTACCCAGGAATGAGCACAGCTGGCATACAACCTGCAGGTGTGCAAAGGCCCTACTAGCCACAGCTTCTACTGGTTCTTTGAGCAGGAGCTGTGAGTCCAGGAGGACCCCCAGATCACACACCGGATCTGTCTGAGGTAGTACCACTTCATCCAAGACCAACAATAAGATTACTCACACCAGAAGGCCCAAACACCCAAAACCACTCAGCCTTACTTGGGTTGAGCTGAAGCCTGTTAAAAAATATAGTATAAAATGCTTTGCACTTTTGATTTTTCTGAAAGGAATATTTTTTAATGAAATGTGTGCTAATGTTCAAAACTGAGATATTTCTGAAATCCATCAGGTTGATTGCAATTTTTTTTTAAGTCTTATGATTCTGCAGATGACTGGTCTGAGCACATTAGTTCTTCTGGCAAAAAATATTACTATAACTGCCGAACAGAAGTTTCACAGTGGGAAAAACCGAAAGAATGGCTTGAAAGGTAAATAATTACTATAGATGTAAATTGTAGAACAGTAAACTTACAAAATTGTTCTATTTTATAATTTATTTATTTTTACACCAGAGAGCAGAGACAAAAAGAAGCAAGCAAAATGTCTGTCAACAGTTTTCCAAAAGATAGAGATTACAGAAGAGAGGTGATGCAAGCGACTGCTGCTAGTGGGTTTGCTAGTGGAAGTATGTCTATTTTAATGCAATATTCCTGTGCATGTTCTTTTTCAAGTTTTTTCTTCAGTTTTCTTCACATTTTATGAATAAGTTAAGCTTTAATTCCTCCCCCCCTTTTAACATTGTGTTATTTAATATGGGCACTGAAATAGTTTTGGTGATTAATTTGATAACTATACATTACATATCAACGAAAGAAAATAAAGCTTTTTCTTGTGATTAATATTAAACTTTTCTTTGTACTACTGTGCTATGATAGTAATGACAATACAAATTATATACAAATAGTTCTTAAGCAACTGTTTGAAAACACAGCAGTGCTGAAAAAATGGAGCTACGACCTGTGCCTGAAGTTACAGCTGTTGTAGCACCCCTTTAGTTGCATTATCAAAATTCAGGTGCTTTGCAGCCCACCTGCGCTTAACAACCATAAGGGCACTTCAGCTTTCCCCACTCACCTATTTCCTCCCCCTCATCTCTGTCCTTTTGGGCACCCTGCATTGTGAGGCAGCAAGCAGCCCCAGAACCATGTTTCTGTGCTGCTTCCTTTATCCCAGGAAGCCTCAACAAACGTTCATTTGGCCAGCTTCCTTCTCTTCCCCAGCTCCATATGGCCCACCCCAGCAAACAAGCCAGCAAGCATTCATTGACCCAACTGCCTTCTCTCCAAGTTCCCTGCACCAATGTTTTGCCTTTTGCACCCAGGGACTCTGCCCTTGCTGTTCCTTTTTGGACCCAGCTTCTCTGGCAAATATTTCCTACACATGGTAAAACTGCACTGTTTTCAGAAAGGTTTGTGAAGATAGCACAGCTTTAGCCACTTCGGACATTGGGGGTGGGGAAGGCTTACAATGACAGCACAGCTTTCTGAAGTGGCTAAAACTGCTATCTTCACAACCCCCTCCCCTTTCCAAAGTGGCTAAAGCTGTGCTGTTTTTGCAAACTTAAAAAAAAAGGTTTTCTTGGATTTTTATTTTTAAATATACATCGATATCAATACATGAACAGTGTGGCCTCTTGGCATAATTCATTTTGATACAAGTAGCAATAATAATATTAATAATATTTGTTACATTAATCAAATTTACGCAATCCTAGTATTAATATACATGTTTGTTTTAAAGTAGTCATTCAATATTTCAATGTTCCATTTTAATGCCAATGATATTATTTAAGCATACATAGTAATGCCATATTTCAGCCTTTAATCTTTCCATCTAGTTATTACTTATATTCTATTATATAAAAATGATATATGCTAATATTCCCCCTATTTCTAATTTCTACCACTATTCTAGCTTTTAATAAGGCCATCATTACTAATCCTAGTGTTAATACACATGTTTACATTAAGACATAGTCCTTCATTATTTGGTGTTTCAATGTTTCAATACACCATTCTATTACCAATCATCTGATTTATACATTCATAATAATACCATCTTTCAACCTCCAAACTTTCCATCTAACTATTGCTTTATAAAAAAGTGTGTATTCTTATTTCTACCTCTATTCTAGTTTTTAATCAGGCCATCATTATATTAGAAAAAAAGAAAAAAAGATTTCCTTTCTATCCATCATCTCTTGCCGGTTTTAATACTTCAATTCTTATTTGTTTTTTAGCTTGCCTCCCATACTCCTCTCTTAGATCTTTGTCTCTATCAACATCTGCGTCTTCACCATTCAGTCTGGATATTTCTCCCATCTGTATCTCCCTAAGCTGCCAGGTGTCCAGAGTGTCCACCCAAGCCCCTATCTCCCTTTCAAAAGTATCTTCCCGCTTATCCAATTCCATTTTTAAATCTCTTAAAATACCTTATTTTTTGGAGTATAAGACCCTCCGGAGTATAAGACGCACATTAGTTTTTGGGGAGGAAAACAAGAAAAAAATTCTGCCTCTGCCTACCAGCATCCATCAGTACTCATATGGTTACAGTTCTTGCAGCAAACAGCCTGGTCAGCTTCAGCACGTTATTGCAGCCTGATTCAGCACAAGCAGCTGTTTGGTGGTTGGATCGGCTCTTCCAGGCAGCGGGGATCGCCACAGCCCATCGCTGCCTCTGCGTGTTGCGTTTTTGGCCTCCACATGTTCCATTTTAGACCCGTTCCCAGCTGCCAGGATCGCCACAGCACATTGCTGCCGATCGGCACCTCTATGCTTCATGTTTTCGGCCTCTGCACACCCCATTTTTGGCTTCTGTGCATTGCATTTTGGGCCAGTTCTAGGCAGCAGGGATTGGCGACACATGGAGGCCAAAAATGGGGCATGCGGAGGCCAAACATGTGATGCACGGAGGTTGAAAACACTATGCGCAGAGGCAGGGATTGGCGGTGGTGTGCTGTGGCGATCCCTGCAGCTTGGAATGGGTCTAAAATAGAGGAGGCCAAAAACGGCCTGGGGGGTTGGGGGGGGGGCTTCGGCAACATTCAGTGTACAAGACGCACAAACAGTGTCACCCACTTTTAGGGGGAGAAGTGCATCTTATACTCTTATAATGACTGATGAAAAAATACAGTTTTTTTCATCAGTCATTATTATCTTTATCTTCCTCTCCTTCTCATCTCCTTGCGGAAACCCACTCCTTACATCTGATATCGCTGAGACATCAGCCAGTAGTCCCAGTTTTTGCAAACTTTTGACTTGGAAGCAGTCCCTTACCTTACTGAAGCTCAAGCCTGGGAGGGTCCAAGCCCAGAATGGCTTGGATTGGGGTGGGTACTCACTTAACAACCTATGATTCTCATTTAATGACTAACAGAAAGTAGGGATTGCCATCAGTCAGTGCAGTCATCTCACAACTAGCTTTACAACAGCACTGACTTAATGGTGGACTACCTGTAGATTTTTAAAAGTCAAAAGTACTGAATTTCCAGTTCTCAGAAATATTCATAGATATGTAGTCTTCTGCTGAAACATTCAAAAATTCTTTGGTGTTTTTTTATAATGGATAATGCAACAGTTCATGTTGATTTAAGCAATGTTTAAGTATTGTTTTAAAATAGTGTATGCTAGTATCTCTTGATGCTGGAATAGGAGCAAATGTAGTATGTTAACAGAGCTCTAACTTGGTATTTTCTGTCCCTCATTTCAACATTGTGAACAATAAACCAAAGTGGAAGACGCTGCTGCTAATATGCTCCCACAGAATATTTTGTCTCAGACAAGCAGACACAATGACAGAGACTACAGATTGCCAAGAACAGAGACTCACAGTAGTTCTACTCCAGGACAACATCCCATCAAAACAGTGGTTCACCCTTCTACTACTACAAGTTCTGTTCCTCCTAGTCCATTTTCTCTACAGTCAGATCATCAGCCAAAGAAATCATTTGATGCAAATGGGTCATCTTTATCAAAACTGCCTGTGCCCACTTCTTCCATCCTTTCACAAAAAACAGAGAGAAAAAATTTGTCAGGTGTGTATTTTTCTTTTTACTATTTATTTTGTGTTGAGTACAGGGATTGAAACATGTACCCTTGAAACAATAGTCTGCTCTGTGAAGAAACTTGAAATTTTCTGTTAACTACAAACTCTGTGATTCTGTCTGGGCATGCTAGTTCAAAGTGTAGTAGTAAAACTCAGATGCCATATTGCTGAATTCATTAACTTCTACAGATTTCAATATGGAGGTATTTGGTATGAGCAAAAGACATTTTGTCTTTCCTCATTCCTTCAGTCTAATGTGCATGTGATATGCATATTGTGGTATATTTCAAGGAATGTCTTCATTTTCAAGACATATTTACAGTATATAGAGTTTTGTGCAAGGGTGGTTAAGAAAATACACGAGTGAGTTTCTGTCCCTGGATAATGATACTTTGAGTTTGCTATTATAAATTTTATTTTCTCTGTTGATTTACTGGCCAATTTATTACAGTTTTAGTGTTAGTAAAATAATGAAATAAGCTTAGGCTGCTATTGCACATATTTCAGTTCCTAAAATTGTCTTCTTTTCATTCTCTGATTTCAACATTCAACATTTCTGGAAACTATCTCCAGTTTTGTACTATAAACACTTGTGGAAAAGTGCAATAGCTCAGTAATATATTTGTTGCATACAGTAAGTTCCAGATTCTTTTCCTACCATCTTTAGTTGTATAATTGAAACCTTGGGATGATACTGCAAGTTGAGGTGGACAGTCCCGAGCTAAATAGACTTAATAGTCTGACTTTGTAGAAGATAGTTTGTAGATTCCTATCTCCAAAGCCAAAATACTTTGCTTCTGCTTTATGTCCTATATGTTCATAATTGAGAAATGTTCTTATATTTGTTTTATTTTGAAAACTTGTTTTTAAATAGATATTTTTTGTAAAAGGAAGTTCCTCTATATTTTGATATTTGTAAATGTGTTGAATTCTCCAGTGCGCTGCTAAGAAAATCCAAAGGAATGGGTTAATATCAGTCTGGTTGCCGAGAGACTGAATTGAAGAAACTTGGCCACGCCTCCCTTTTCACTCAGCTCACCAGTTTTTGTTTATGTTTATGTTTTATTTAATTTATATACCGCCCTTCTCCCTCTCGGGACTCAGGGCAGTGAACAGCCACAATAAAAAGAAGAAATACAAAAGTTAAGATAGCAGATTAATAAATATTAAATAGATTGGCCTCTTAATTATAACACCCAATGCTAAAACCCAATTAAAAGACTATGACAGGCCGGCTGCACAAAATAGATGTTTTTTCAATTCAGTCTGCCTAAAGAGACATAATCACATTTTCTTTTTCTTTTTTTTTAATTAATTTTTTTATATTTTACAATATTTTACAATATTCCACCCAGTGCTATACAGAACGAAAGGAAGAGTTGGTTCTTTGGATATCTTCAATTATCTTTAGGATCTCCAAAATCCACGTTCTCTAGGTACAGGTATCGAGGCATCCAAAGTTCCAAGTGCATAGTCCACAAATGGCTTCCAAGTCTTCCAAAAAATGTCTTTTTTATAGACCCCCTCTCTAAATTTAATATCACAAGTCATTTTATCATTTAAAGCTAATTTCCACATTTCACAATACCACTCTTCTATTTTAATATTTACCTCTATTTTCCAGTATCTTGCTATTATAATTCTACCCATTATAATCATAATTCTAATCAATTCTTTCTCATATTTTGTTAATTCTAATTCCTTAATTATCAATAATAATATACTTTCTGATCTCAATGTTATTCTTTTCTTCATCATTTCAAACATCGTTTTCTCCAATTGCTGCCAAAACTTTTTAATTTTTTCACATTTATACCACATATGTTCATAAGTTCCCAATTCCATGTTACATCTCCAACATTTATTACTAATTTTTTTATCCATCAATGATAACCTTAATGGAGTCCAATACCATTTCCAAACAACCTTAAATCACATTTTCTCCTGCAGTTTCACGAGGTTTTTTTCCTTTAAATTTCCTTTGGATCCTTTTAGCAGTCACAGGTATTGTCTTTATTATTGTTTGCTTTTCAACTGTGTTATCTTCCGTGGGCGTGCTGGTTAGCTCGGTCCGCTGGCAAGAACTGTCGCTGAGGCTTTTTCCCCCCGTGCGTGGGTGCGGGTGGGTGGGACGAGGAGTGAGCTCTGAGTTCCTGCCTCACCGTTGTGACTTGTCCTTGGTTTACTGCTAGTTTCTGAGGGCCGTGAGTTCGGTGCGCCGTTCTCGAGCCCCTCGTTCTCTGCGGTTGGAGGTTTGGTGCGCCATCCTCCCGCCGCTATCGGCTTTCTCGTTGCCGGCTTTTCGGAGCCGCCATTTTGCCGCCCGGTATAAAATTTCTCAAAATGGCGTCTGGCGTCAGCCCCCTTCAAGGGGGGGGGATCTCTTTGGGGAGGCCCTTGACCCCATTCTCATAGAAAATAGGGACAAAAAGAAGGGGCTCTCCGTGCAATGGCGGGCAGACCGCAGGTCTCAACCATATTCACGCAGGCAGCCCTTTCAGGGAGACTCGGGGTCTTCTGGATCCCAATACCAGAGACCCTATTATCAGGGTTCAGACCATACCCATGATAGAACCGGGTTCAGGGACAGGGCAGACATCAACAAAAACAGCCCCAGCAGCAACAGCAGTCCCAATCTAGACGTGGAGGCCGGGGCTCCGGATACCGATCCTTCCGTCGGTACCGCTGACTCCCAGGTTGGTATTCCCATTGGTGGGCATCTTGCTTACTTTGTCAGCCAACAGGAACACTCAACCTCAGATGCTTGGGTTCTCCAAACTGTGTGGATCGGCCTCACTCTAGACTTTCTCTCCACCCCCACACACCCCGACGGTTCGTTCGCCGCTCTATTCCAAGGTGCCGGGTCATGAGGGATCTCATGGACACCGAGATCCAGCACCACCTGGGCATCTCCGCCATCGAGCTGGTTCCCACAGGTCAGGAACAGAGGGGGTTCTACTCTATCCTGTTCTTAGTGCCCAAGAACTCTGGGGGGTGGAGAGCGATCCTGGACCTCAAGAGGCTGAAGGTATTCCTGGCATACAAGCATTTCAAAATGCAGTCCCTACAAACCATCTTGGACTGCATTCGCCAGGGAGACTACCTAACATTGGTAGAAATCAAGGAGGCATACTGTCAACTGTTAAATCGTTGTCATGACTATTATCAGGCTGGCAAGGGAGGAGAGATTCCATGCATGCCTTTGGCATGCAGAGTGGACTTGTGCAACCTAGTTGGAGAATATGAGTTATGACGCATGACAGAAGGGAGGAGATACAGGGTAAAGTTCAAACGCAATGAAGTGAAAGCAGTTCTGGCTCCACCGGAGCTCAAGCCAGAATGTCGATCCTAATAAATGATGGGATTTGTTTTGAACTTTGTCTCGAGGCTCATAAATTAATTAGGTTGTCTTCTGGGAGCTTCACACATACCTTCACGTGCCTATTTGCCACTCTCACAGGACATTTCTTCAATTCTCGTACGCAGGGCACCATTTTCAGTATTGCCCCTTGCCATTCGGCCTTTCGTCGGCCCCGAGGACGTTTACGAAACTGTTGGCCGCAGTGATGGCCCATCTCAGATCTCGACCAATCATACTATCGCCTATCTAGACGATGTCCTGATACAATCAACATCTCCAGGGCAGGCATATCACGATCTTCGAGCAACCATTCCAAGCTCTGCAGCTCCACGGATTAATGATAAATATGGACAAAAGCCAATTATTGCCAGCCACCTCCCTGTTGCATCTTGGGGCTGTAATAGACACTGTTCACTGCTGAGTGTCCCTTTCACAAGACCGATATACCAGCATCAGAACCCTGGCATCCCAGGTTCTGTCCCAGAGGTCTGTACAACTCTCTGTACTTTACACGTTGCTCGGGAAACTAATCTCCTGCATAGGGATCGTTCCTTGGGCCCGCCTTCATGGATGCCAGCTCCAGTGATTCCTCCTGCTCCACCAGAGGAGGCACAAAGGTGTTCCCAACATCACAGTGCATCTCTCCTCCAAAGTGATCCGCTCACTCCGCCTTGCTGAAAGGTTGTCTATACAAAGAGCTGGACCAGATCATGATCACTTAGGCGTCCTCCTGGATACCCGGCTGTCTATGGAGGACCATGTGACAGCCGTGGCCAGGGGGGCATTGTACCAGGTTCGCCTGGTTCGCCTGTTGCGGCCCGGGACGCCCTTCGCACAGTCACTCATGCGCTCGTGACATCCCGTCTGGACTACTGCAACGCTCTCTACATGGGGCTCCCCTTGAGGTGCACCCAAAGACTACAGCTAGTCCAGAATGCGGCCGCGCGGCCCCTATTGGACCGGGACGCCCTTTGCACAGTCACTCATGCGCTCGTGACATCCCGTCTAGACTACTGCAACGCTCTCTACATGGGGCTCCCCTTGAGGTGCACCCAAAGACTACAGCTAGTCCAGAATGCGGCCGCGCGGGCAATTTTGGGTACCTCCAGGTACTCCCACGTAACACCGCTCCTGCGCGAGCTGCACTGGCTGCCTGTGGCTTTTCGGGTGCGCGTCAAGGTGTTGATTACCATCTTTAAAGCGCTCCATGGCACGGGTCCTAGTTATCTACGGGATCGTATCCTACCCCACACATCCCTTCGGCCGATTCGCTCCCACAGAGAGGGACTTCTCCAGGTGCCGTCCACTAGGCAATGTCAGCGGGCGACGCCCAGGGGAAGGGCCTTCTCTGTGTCGAGCCCAACCCTCTGGAACGACCTACCCCCCGAACTTAGATCTACCACGGACCTCCGCTCCTTCCGTCAGAAATTAAAGACCTATCTTTTCCAGCAGGCCGGCCTGGCCTAACCTACCGTACCTAGCCTCAGTTTTAGTAGATAAATTGTTTAATTGGGTTTTTTATGGGAATAGTTTTTAAACGGGGTACATTTTAGCACAGGGCGATAATATTTAATATAGTTTTAATTATTTATAATTGTTATATGTATATGTTTCTTAAATTTCCTGTGCACCGCCCCGAGTCCCTTCGGGGAGAGGGGGCAGTTAATAAATCCAAGAAATAAAATAAATAAATAAATGATCACAACCGATGCCAGCCTTTACGGTTGGGGGGGCTCACACCCACTCCCACGTGCCCCAGGGTCGTTGGAGTCCCCAGGACTTGGCCAACAACATCAACTAGCTAGAACTTCGGGCTCTCCACCTAGCCCTACGGGACTTCAGCGACCTGGTGACGGGTCGGCACGTATTGATCCTCAGGGACAATGTGGTCGCCAAAGCACACATCAACCGGCAGGGCGGCACGCATTCCAGGAGCGTGATGCAGAAGGCACAGGCCCTCTGCCTGTGGGCGGAATCGCATCTACTCTCCATCAGGGCGGACCACATATCTGGCTCCACGAACGTGCAAGTGGATTGGCTGAGTCGGACGACTGTGGATCAGACAGAGTGGCGGCTACACCCGGACTTGTTTCGCGACCTGTCCCGCAGGTTCGGAGCTCCGATAGTAGACCTGTTCGCATCTCCAATCAACGCCAAGCTACCCCGCTTCTTCAGCAGGTTCCAGGCGCCCAGGATGGAGGGGATCAACGCCCTTCACTGCCCCTGGCCCAAGGGACTGTTGTATGCGTTTCCTCCGCTGCCCCTCATCCCGAGGGTGATTTGCAAGATCCTGAGGGAGAGAGCGGAGGTGTTGCTGGTTGCCCCCCATTGGCTCTGCAGGTCCTGGTTCAACAGGATCATCCTCACTCAAGAAGCCTTACACCATCCACACCCTCAATGGCTCCAGTTGGCCGTTTGGCCATTGAGGGGGATATGCTGAGATGTGACAATTTTTCCGCTCTTTACTATCCAAGCTGCAAGACGCCCCTCTACCACGCGGATGTACAACGCTACATGGGCGGCTTTCTGCTGGTGGTGTCGCCCTCTTGGAATTGCCCCACGATTGGCTTCCATTCCCCAGGTCCTGGACTTCCTACAGGACAGCCTGGACAGGGGTCTGGCCCCCAACACCTTGCGTAAACAGTCAGCTGCTCTTTCCACGGTTCTTCATGGCAGTGTGGGCCATTCCCTGGCGCACCATCCCAGGGTCCGTGCCTTCCTGAGAGGCGCTACCAACCTTAGACCTCCTGTGGTCCACCGCTATCCTTCTTGGGAGCTGCCAGTCGTGCTCGAGGCCTTGACATCAGCCCCGTTTGAGCCTATCAAAACCATCAGTCTCCGTCTCCTGACTTTGAAGGTGGCCTTCCTCGTGGCCATAACTTCGGCACGAAGGGTCTTGGAGTTGGCGGCCCTATCGTTCCGCAGCGACCTCTGTATTTTCCATCCCAACAGAGTGATCCTCAGACTGGACCCTTCCTTCGTTCCCAAGATCAACTCCTGGTTTCATAGGGCCCAGGAGTTGGTGTTGCCGGACTTTTGCTCCCATCCGTCGCATCCCCGCAAATGGAAGTGGCATCACCTTGATGTACGACGTGCCCTTCGATGTTACATCAAACGCACAGTGTCCTTTCGACGGTCAGAGGCCCTCTTTGTCGGTTTCCTTCCCGGTTCCATGGGGCAGAAGGTTTCGTCCACCACTATTGGAAGATGGATGAAAGCATGCATCGTTAAGGCGTACAAAGTGCAGGGCCATCCTTAGCCCTGTAACGTCACAGCTCACTCGACGCGCACCGCGGCCACCACCACAGCCTGGGTGACGCAAGCTTCGGTCGAGGAAGTGTGTAGAGCGGCAACGTGGTCGTCTCCGTCGCCCTTCATCAAGCACTACAAGATTGACGTCTATGCTTCAGCCGAGGCGGCCTTCAGACGACGGGTGCTGCAGGCGGTTCACTTGGACTCGGGATCCCTGGAATTATCATCTACCCGCCCTTAGATTAGTATGCTTAGGCATATCCCATTCCTTTGGATTCTCTTAGCAGCGCACTGGAGAAAGACCGTTGTACTTACCTGAATGGTCGTTCTCGATGCACTGGGTGAGAATCCAACCCCACCCATTTACGGCCCGATCCACGGTCGTGGATGGCTAGTGTTTTTCGAAGTTAGCAGGACACTCCATGTGTTTCCGTCTCTCAAAACGGCCATGCCTTCATTGAAAAACTGGTGAGCGGAGTAAAAAGGGAGGCGTGGCCAAGTTTCTTCAATTCAGTCTCTAGGCAACTAGACCGATATTAACCCATTCCTTTGGATTCTCACGCAGCACACCGAGAATGACCGTTCAGGTAAGTACAATGGTCTTTTTCAGCCATTTCTAATAATTATAGTATTTTTTTTTATTATCATGTAAACTGCAGCTTATTTTACAGGAGAGAGACAATGAGAACAAGGAGTTCGGATTTGCTAGCTCTTGAATATATCAACATATTGTTAATGATTGGCTTCATAGCTTGTCTTGTTCAGAAGCCATTGATCTTGTCTGTTTGTAGTAGGAAACTAGTTAACTGAAGCCTTCATTGCTAAATGAGTGGCTTCCATGTAGTGGAAATCATATGGCTAAATGCAGAGAGACAAAGTTTGTTCATGTGTCAGGTTTTTGTCTATGCTTTTCTGTAAATAATTTTATAATATAGAAGTTTTATATTTAAAGATGAGACTTAGGGCTACCACATGTTTATTGGACCCGTGTCCCTCCTGGCTTGTACTGGCATCCTGGGAGACGACTCTTTGAGTGAGGGGTCCTTGCCTGCCGTCTTGAAAGAGGCGGTAGTAAGGCCCCTCCTCAAGAAGCCGTCCCTGGATCCAGCATTACTAGAGAACTATCGTCCCGTCTCCAACCTTCACTTTTTAGTGAAGGTTGTTGAGAGTGTGGTGGCCCAACAGTTTCCGCGACACTTGGAGGAAGTTGATTATCTAGACCCGCGCCAGTCCGGCTTCCGACCCGGGCATAGCACCGAGACGGCATTGGTCGCGTTGGTTGATGATCTCTGGAGGGCGCGGGATAGAGGATATTCCTCTATCCTAGTCCTATTAGACCTCTCAGCGGCTTTTGATACCATCGACCATGGTATCCTATTGCGCCGACTGGGGGGGTTGGGGCTGGGAGGCACCGTTCTGCGGTGGTTCTCTTCCTACCTCTCTGGTCGGTCGCAATATGTGTTGGCAGGGGGGCAGAGGTCGGCCTCGAGGCCCCTCGTATGTGGCGATTGGTGCAGTAGTTTCTGAGATTAGCAGTTTTGAACAAACTCATGGTTACATTTTTAATTAAATAGATTGCATATGAAAACGCTTCAATAGTTGATATCCAGACTGGAATTTTAAGGTAGTATAACCTTTTCACCTTTTCCCATTTTAAAAACAAGGACTCTCTTATATAATGTCTTCTAAAGCGGGGGTTCCCAAACTTTTTGGCACCAGGGACTGGTTTCATGTAAAAAAAAATTCCGCGGACCGGCGCGAGCAGCCGCACCTGCGCTCTCCCGCCCCCGACACACGCTCTGCCCAGGGGACTGCCCCCTCCTCCTCCTCTCCAGCCCTGCCCCTCTCGCGCCCCTTCCCTCTCCCTGGCCAGGAGATGTGATGAGGAGCCTCCAGCGGGTGAGTCGAGTCACGTGGGCCGCACACGTGTTCGGTGGTCACGTGGAACCCAAGGCTCACTCCGGCCCGGTTACTATCAAGCCAAGGACTGGCACCGGCCCGGGGGTTGGGGACCCCTGTTCTAAAGTAACCATGCTCCTTAGTTCCTTTGTAGCACAAAAATGCGTGCCAACCCAACAGCAGGTCATGTCCCTCTAAGTCTAAAAGCCTAGTGTTTCTTAACGTTATCCAATCCTTGATCCACATCAGGTTTGTTGCCTGATAATATAATTCCCCAATCAGGTAGTCCCATACCACCTCTCATTTTGGCATCTTGTAGTTTAGTTTTATTTGATTTGTATACCGCCCTTCTCCCTTTCAGGACTCAGGGTGGTGTACAGCCACAGTAAAATCGGTGATACAAAATCTAAAAGAATATATTAAAAGATATTAAATAAATTTGGCCTACATATTTAAAATCCCATGCTAAAATTACTTTAAAAAATTATTGTAAAATTTTGAGCTTTATTCTTGCTCTTTTCCCCTGCCATATAAATTTTAAAACCATTTTATTCAAATCTTCAAAGTAGTCCTTGCCCAATCTAATTGGGATTGTCTGGAACAGATATAGGACTTTTGGCAAAATATTCATTTTTATTGTAGCTATTCTCCCTATCAGTGATAGTTGTAGATTCTCCCATTTCATTAAATCTGTCACTATTTGTTGCTTCAATCTAAAGTAATTATACTCTTTAAGAGTACTACATCTAGCTGTCAAATAAATCCCTAAATATTTAACCCTATTCGTGACTTTAATTTTCAAGATGTCCGCTAATTCCTCTTTCTGTCTTGCTAATATATGCTTTGTCAATATTTTAGTTTTATCTTTATTTATTTTCAAGCCCGCTACTTTTCCATAATCCTCAATTCTTTCTATCAATTTAGGTGCGGTTTCAAATGGTTCCTCAAGAATGAAAACTAAATCATCTGCAAACGCTTGAAATTTATATTGTTCTGTTTTGATTGTCATTCCCTTTGTTTCTTCATCTTCTCTAATCTTTCTATTTAGAACTTCTAATGTTAACACAAAAAGTAAAGGTGATAGTGGGCAACCTTGTCTTGTGCCTCTTTTTATTTCAATATGATCAGTAAGTTCTCCATTAATCATTATCTTGACAGTTTGTTTGTGGTATATAGTATGTATAGCATGTATAAAGTTTTCGCCAAAATTCATTTGTTCCAATTGTTGAAACAACTTTGCCAGTTCACATTATCAAATGCTTTCTGTGCATCAAGAAACATCAAGGCCATTTGTTTTTCAGGCTGATGCTATGCAACGCCAGGTCCGTGGTGCAAAAAGCCCCCCTCATCCATGACCTTGTGTCAGAGGGGGACCCGGATCTGGTAGGTATTACGGAAACCTGGTTGGGCCACGAGGGAGGTCATCCCCTGGTAGAAATGTGCCCACCAGGCTACCGAGCCTTTCATCAGCCTAGGGCCCTAGGGAGGGGTGGGGGGGTGGCGATTATGGTTAGGGAAGGTCTTGAGCCAAAGGAGACCACGATCCCCCAGACGACCGGGTGCGAGTCCCTCCTCGTGAAATGGGGCCTAGGGAGGCAGTTGGGCGTGTTAGTTGTATACCTGGCTCCTCGCTATGCAACAACAGCCCTGCCCGAGCTCCTAGAGGTGATAGCCGAGGCGGCGGTTGAGACCCCCAGACTTTTGGTCATGGGGGACTTTAACCTGCCGTCGGTAGGCGAAACCTCTGGTGCAGCTCGGGAGTTCATGGCTTCCATGGCAGCCATGGACCTGACCCAGGTAGTTTTGGGCCCTACCCACGAGGGTGGACACACCCTGGATCTCATCTTCGTCTCGGGACAGTGGAGTCGTGATCTGGGAATAGGGGATTTAGTCATCACACCCCTGTCATGGACAGATCACGCTCTCCTTTGGCTCGACTTTCCGATCGCTACACCCCATCGCGGGGAGGCGGAACCGGATATTCCTATATGGTTCCGCCCCAGGCTTCTGATGGACCCGGTAAGGTTCCAAAGGGAGCTTGGGCCAATTCCTGTGGACTTGCCCCGCGACTCGACTGAGGACCTAGTGGCCGCATGGTTAAGTGCGGCCACGGGGGCCTTGGACCGAGTCGCGCCCGAGCGGCCTCTCTTGCGGCGACGATCCACCCGGGCTCCTTGGTTCACCGAGGAGCTTAGGGAGATGAAGCGCCACAAGAGACGCCTAGAGAGCAGATGGAGATCCTCTTGCTCCGAAGCCGACCGAACACTAGTGAGAACCTACATTAGGACTTACCTGGTGGCGATAAGAGTGGCCAAACGTGAGTATTGTGCCACTCTTATTGCATCCGCAGATAACCGCCCTGCCGCCCTGTTTGGAGTGACCCGCTCCCTCCTTCAACAGAGGCCGCGGGAAGCCCCTCTACAGGGTCGAGCAGAGGAATTTGGGATTTATCTGCAGGAGAAAATCACTCGGATTCGGAGCGAGCTGCCCTCCATCGACAGTGGTCCAGCTGAGCGGTCCGAGGTTGCTCTTGAGACACCATCTTGGGAGGAGTTTGATTTTGTTACTACCGAGGATATGGACAAGTTGTCAAAGAGACTTAGGGCTACCACATGTTTATTGGACCCGTGTCCCTCCTGGCTTGTACTGGCATCCTGGGAGACGACACGAGGCTGGCTCCAGGGCATTGTCAACGCATCTTTGAGTGAGGGGTCCTTGCCTGCCGTCTTGAAAGAGGCGGTAGTAAGGCCCCTCCTCAAGAAGCCGTCCCTGGATCCAGCATTACTAGAGAACTATCGTCCCGTCTCCAACCTTCACTTTTTAGTGAAGGTTGTTGAGAGTGTGGTGGCCCAACAGTTTCCGCGACACTTGGAGGAAGTTGATTATCTAGACCCGCGCCAGTCCGGCTTCCGACCCGGGCATAGCACCGAGACGGCATTGGTCGCGTTGGTTGATGATCTCTGGAGGGCGCGGGATAGAGGATATTCCTCTATCCTAGTCCTATTAGACCTCTCAGCGGCTTTTGATACCATCGACCATGGTATCCTATTGCGCCGACTGGGGGGGTTGGGGCTGGGAGGCACCGTTCTGCGGTGGTTCTCTTCCTACCTCTCTGGTCGGTCGCAATATGTGTTGGCAGGGGGGCAGAGGTCGGCCTCGAGGCCCCTCGTATGTGGGGTACCTCAAGGGTCGGTCCTCTCGCCCCTACTGTTCAACACATACATGAAGCCGCTGGGCGAGATCATCCGTGGTTTTGGGGTGGGATATCATCTGTACGCTGATGATACTCAGTTGTACATATCCACCCCAGACCACCTCGACGATGCCGTCGAGGTCATGTCCCGGTGTTTGGAGGCCGTACGGATCTGGATGGGTAGTAACAAACTCAGGCTCAACCCGTCCAAGACTGAGTGGCTGTGGCTTCCGGCACCCCTGTTCAGCCAGATTATTCCAACTCTGGCCATTGGGGGCGAAACACCAGCCCCCGTGGAGAGGGCGCGCAATTTGGGTGTCCTCCTGGATTCCCGGCTGTCCATGGAGGACCATGTGGCGGCCGTGGCCAGGGGGGCTTTCCATCAGGTACGCCTGATGCGCCAATTGCGGCCCTTACTGGACCGGGCTGCCCTTCGCACAGTCACTCAGGCCCTCGTGACCTCTCGACTCGACTACTGTAATGCTCTCTACATGGGGCTTCCCTTGAGGTGCACTCGAAAGCTGCAGTTAGTCCAGAATGCAGCCGCGCGGGGGATTACGGGAGCGCCTAGACACTCCCACATAACACCTATCCTGCGCGAGCTGCACTGGCTTCCTGTGGTCTTTCGGGTGCGCTTCAAGGTTCTGACGACCATCTTTAAAGCGCTCCATGGCTCGGGGCCTAGTTATATGCGAGACCGCCTCCTGCCCCATACATCCCTCAGACCAATACGCTCCCACAGAGAGGGCCTCCTCAGGGTGCCGTCGGCCGGACAATGCCGACTGGTGACACCCAGGGGGAGAGCCTTCTCTGTGGCAGGTCCAGCCCTTTGGAACGACTTACCCCCTGAACTTCGCACCATCTCTGACCTCCGCCTCTTCCGCAAGTGTCTTAAGACACATTTGTTCCATCTAGCCGGCCTAGCGTAGCCCCCTATACTGACTTTTAGATAGTTTTTAAATTTGGGGATTTTAATCTGGTTTTAGCACAGGTTCTTTGTGGGAGTTTCAATAACTCTTTTTCCAATGTCTTATATTCATTCTCTAGGCCTTTACCTATATATCGTTTCTCTATATTTCTTCTTCTTGTATAGTCTATTATCAAACCTCTGGCAACTGCCTTCATTACGTCCCACAGGTTCTGGGTAGATGTATCTTCTTTTTTATTTTCTTTGAAAAAATAATCCAATTCTTTTTTCATTTTGCATGCAAAGTCCTTTTCTTTCAATATTGTGTTGTTTAGTGTCCATCTAGATCTAATTCTTTGCCCACTCCACTTAATTGTCATTGGGTTGTGGTCTGCCCAGGTACTGGTTTCTATTTCCACTTCTTGTACTAGGCCACTTAGGTCCGAGGAGAGCCAAATCATATCAAATTTTGAAAGTGATAAATGCCTATTGGAGTAATAGGTGTATTGTTTTTTGCTGAGGTTTCTTTCTCTCCAGATATCTTTTAAGTTCACTTCCTCTATCATTCTAAAGAAGGACTTTGGCAGTGTTTTCCTGTTGATTTTTGCTGTCTTACATGTTTTATAGTCTATATTCTGGTTTGTAATTCCATTAAAATCTCCCATCATGCAAATGTCAGCACATTCTAAGTCCACAATTTTCTCGTGGAGTTTTCTGTAGAATTCATCTTGTTTTTGATTAGGTGCATAGATTGCAATCAAAAG
Organism: Rhabdophis nuchalis; assembly: GCA_039707465.1. Classification (NCBI taxonomy): domain Eukaryota; kingdom Metazoa; phylum Chordata; class Lepidosauria; order Squamata; family Natricidae; genus Rhabdophis; species Rhabdophis nuchalis. The sequence goes on from CM077650.1 coordinate 30,381,650, forward strand.
TATTTTTTTTGTTGTTGTCCATAATTTCCACCATCAAAATTCTTCCATCTTCATCTCGCTCAGATTCAGAGCGAGTTGGTCTCCATCGAAAGTGGTCCAGTGGGGACTTCCGGTTCCGGCTCCAGCGGCGACGGGCGAGCCTAGCGCTCGCTCGCCGTTTTGTTGCTTTTTCTGCCCCCCCACGGGGGCGAGACGCCCCGTTTTTGGGGGTCTCCCGTAAAGCCGGCTCGCCTGGGACGCTCCCCCCCACGGCGGTGGGGGAAGCGACCCTTGTCCTCGGCTTAGGTGAAGGAGAACATGCTGCGGGGGGTTTCCCTTCGCCAAAGGCAGACGGCGCCATTCGCGATCATGGAGAGAGTTGATCGAATGAGTCGGAAGGCTTCTCGGGGCTTCAGCTGCGAGGGGGAGAGTGAGTGATTTAAAACTTTTTTTTCTGCTGTCAGCCGGGCTGAAAGGACTGGGAGGGGGGTGTTTGTTTGTAAAAAAAAAAACCTCGGACTCAAGCGGCACTTGAAAATGGCTCCTCGCGGCGAGGAAGCGGAAATCTTTAATCCTGACTGTTTGCAGCAAGGGAAAGTGATCTGCGGTTTGCTTGCAACAATGTCTCTAGGTCTGGCTGAAACAATTTATTTTACCACTCTCTCCTTCGGGCTTTGAGCTTGGGCGGTGGAGGATGGCTTCTCTTTGTTCCTGACTGACTATTTCACTTATGGAAAATTCCCAGCGTCTCTTTGCAATTTGGACTTCCTCTGGTTATTAATGAAGAATTTTTTCTTTTTGGATTTGTGATTTCTTTTCTGGAGTACCTTCGCTATTATACTTATTGAGTTGGAAAATTATTTCTCTCTTGGTTCCTGAACTTTGCAACTTTACAACCCTGAACGGAACTTTTGGCTCCTGATCTGCCTCATCAGCCTCACCCAGAAAACGCCATTTTAGTGGCATTGATTTTAACAGCTAATCATGGCACAAGAAACAGCACTGGCAAGCTTAGAACAAAGGATGGCTTCTCTTGAATCTGTTATACAAACTTTGGTACAAGAAATTAAGGCCCAGAGGGCAGAAAATATTAACTTTAAGAAGGAGTTATTGGACACATGGAAACAAGTGCTGGAAAACACACAGAAGAATGAAGAATTGGAAGGGGGGCTGGCGGGGGCTAAGGGAGAGATTAAAAATGTTACTAATGAGGTTGTGGAAATAAATGAGCATGTGTCTAGGATTGATATGGAAAGAATGACATATTTTTTGAGATTTCAGAATGTTTTTGAGGAACCTGGTGAATGCCTCCCTGATCTCATGAGCACAATTATAGCAGACTATTTACATAAACCTAAGGATGAGATCAGGGGGGACATTGACCTAGCCTACAGAATAAACTCAGCATATGCCAGGATAAATGAAGTACCTAGAGAGATACATGTGAAATTTGTTAGAAGGTCAACCAGAGAGGAAATCCTGAAAGTGCAGAGAGGAAGTCCGTTAATTTACCAACAAAAAGAGGTTGCTATCTTGAAGCAGATCCCAAGAAAGATTAGAGATGCAAGAAGGAAATTTTCCTTCTTGTCTAAAACATTGTTTGATCACGGGATTTGGTTCAAGTGGGTGACACCCGAAGGGATGCTGGTGTTCTGGGAAGGAGGAAGAGTGAGGATTAAAACAGTTGCCGAGGCGGAAGCCTTTTTCAAAAAACACTCCTCTGTCCTGGGGGAAGATTCAGGGGGGGCAGGGGGGGCCACGGCCCCGCCCGCTGGGGGCCTGGAGGAAGAGGTTGAAGACACAATTGCCAAGAGACTTAGATCTAAAAAATAACTTTGCCTTGATTTTTCTGAATAATATTGCATAATATCTGTATTTGGATTTTTGTAAATGACTGACAGCATAGAACTGAGAACTTAGGTATATGTACTTGCTTTCACTTTGTAGTGTTACGGAAAATGTTTTTTTATTGTTATCAATGTATTTTGAAGTCCCGGAAGGGCCGACGACTTTGACGTGAATGCTCTCAAAATTTCTTTGTATCCCTTACCCCATCCTATGGAAAAATGTAAAACCAATAAAACTTTTTCAATAAAAAAAAAGAAAGTGGTCTAGTGGGATGCCCCGAGGCAGATCTTGAGACAGTTTTGTGGGAAGAGTTTGACTCTGTTACTTCCGAAGATATGGACAGGTTACGTGGGCGACTGCGAGCTACCACATGTTTATTGGACCCGTGTCCCTCCTGGCTTGTACTGGCATCCTGGGAGGTTACACGAGGCTGGCTCCAGGAGGTGGTCAACGCTTCCCTGAGCGAGGGGTTCTTGCCGGCCTCCCTTAAAGAGACGATGGTGAGACCCCTCCTCAAGAAGCCCTCTCTGGACCCGGCATTATTGGTGAATTACCATCCGGTCTCCAACCTTCGCTTTCTGGCGAAGGTTGTAGAGAGTGTGGTGGCACAACAGTTCCCCCGTCATCTGGAGGAAATTGATTATCTGGACCCGCGCCAGTCCGGCTTCCGGCCCGGGTACAGCACCGAGACGGCATTGGTCGCGTTGGTAGATGATCTCTGGAGGGCCAGAGATGGGGGTTGTTCCTCCATCCTGGTCCTATTAGACCTCTCAGCGGCTTTTGATACCATCGACCATGGTATCCTATTGCATCGGCTGGAGGGGTTGGGGGTGAGGGGCACCGTGTTGCGGTGGTTCTCCTCCTACCTCTCCGGTCGATCGCAATTTGTGTTGGCAGGAGGGCAGAGGTCGACCTCTAGGCCCCTCACTTGTGGAGTGCCGCAGGGGTCGGTCCTCTCGCCACTCCTGTTCAACACATATATGAAGCTGCTGGGTGAGATCATCCGTGGTTTTGGGGTAGAGTACCATCTCTACGCTGATGATACACAGCTGTATATATCTACCCAAAACCACCCCAACGATGCCGTAGCGGTGATGTGCCAGTGCCTGGAAGCCGTGCGAGCCTGGATGGGAAGTAACAGACTCAGACTCAACCCGTCCAAGACCGAGTGGCTGTGGTTCCCGGCATCCCGGTACAACCAGTTGACTCCATCACTGGGGATGAACACCTAACCCCTGTGGATGGGGCACGCAACTTGGGCGTCCTCCTTGATGCACGGCTGTCCATGGAAGATCAAGTGACAGCCGTGGCCAGGAGGGCGTTCTACCAGGTTCGCCTGGTCCGCCAGTTGCGTCCCCTATTGGATCGTGGTGCCCTTTGCACAGTCACTCATGCCCTCGTGACATCCCGACTGGACTACTGCAATGCTCTCTACATGGGGCTCCCCTTGAGGTGCACCCGAAGGCTTCAGCTTGTCCAGAATGCAGCCGCACGGGTAGTTATGGGAACCTCCAGGTTCTCCCATGTAACACCGCTCCTGCGCGAGCTGCATTGGCTGCCTGTCGTCTTTCGGGTGCGCTTCAAGGTGTTAGTTATCATCTTTAAAGCGCTCCATGGCACGGGACCTAGCTATCTGCGGGATCGCATCCTGCCCCATACCTCCCTGTGGCCGATTCGCTCCGACAGAGAGGGACTTCTCCGGGTGCTGTCCACTAGGCTGTGCCAGCGGCTGACGCCCAGGGGAAGGGCCTTCTCTGTGGCGGGCCCGACCCTCTGGAACGACCTTCCCCCCGAAATCAGAACAACCATAGACCTTCGCTCCTTCCGACAGCAATTAAAAACATATTTCTTCCGCTTGGCTGGCCTAGGGTAATTTTAAATTTTAAATTTTAGGGGTTTTAGGGATAGCCTAGTTTATAGGAGTTTTTAGCGCAGGGCAAGTTTAATTTGTTTTTAATTTTGTATTTTGTCTGTTTTAACTGTTTTTAATTCCCTGTGCACCGCCTCGAGTCCCTTCGGGGAGAGAGAGCGGGTTATAAATAAAATTATTATTATTATTATTATTATCTGCATAGATTTGTTTTGTCGGTATTTTGTCTTTAATATAAAAAACCACTCCCCTTTTCTTACAATCTGCCAATGAGGTAAAGATTTTCCCAAGTTTTGGTTGGGTTGACAAATGCGCATCTTTTCTTCGAATGTGTACTTCTTGTAGACAAATTACATGTGATCTTAACTTTTCCAATTTATGAAATATTTTCCTTCTTTTAATTGAGGAATTAAGTCCATTTATATTAACTGTAAACATTGTGTTTTCTTCCATGTTTATGTTTTATATAAAGGGTTTATAGCTGGTTGATCTTATTTCTCTCTATTCTCTAGCTTCTGCCCCTCCTAGGGCCTCCTCTTCTATGACCATTCCACCTACGGCGCCCTCTAGTGTCTCCTGTAACGTTGCTAACAGTAGATCTTCTTTGTCGGTCTTCTCCACTGTCCCTTTGAAGTGGTCTTTATAAAAAGCTTCTGCTTTTTCTAAAGTGTCAATTCTGTATCTCTGTCTTTCCCAAGTGAATATTAGATCTTCCGGTATGAGCCATCTATACTGGACGCCTTTTCTAATCAAAATTGTAGTCAAGAATTGGTATCTTCTTCTCTTCTCTCTCACCTTTCTTGGGATTTGTTTTAAAACCATGATTTCCTTTCCTCTGTATTCGAGTTTTCTATCTCTTATTTTCTGCAGTAATTGAAATCTCAGTACTTTTTTGGTAAACCTTACATGTACTTCTCTTGGAAGTGCATTTCTAGTCGCATATCTTGTATTTACTCGAAAGGCATCATCTATACCATCTCTCACCAGGTCTTGGGGCATCTCCAAAGTCTCAGCCAAAATTTCAGGTATTATTAAAAGCATATTCTCTCCCTTTTCTTCTATTATGTTTTGAAATCTTAAGAAGTATTCAGCTCGATCCATCTCCCATCCTATTCCAGTGCTTTCTTTTTCCACATCACTCAATCTGGAATCGAAATCTTCATCTTTCTTATCTCTTTCTTCAAATCTTTCTTTCATCTCACGTATGGATTCCTCCTGTTTTTTCATAGATTCCTCCTGTTTCATCATCCACTGCTGCATCGTTTCCATTTTTCCTTCTGTCAAGACCGTTTTGTTTTCTATATTCTCTTATTTTTTTTCCCATGTCTTCAGATTTCTTTACCAGTGTATCTAATTTTTGTTCCGTGCTTTCTAGTTTTCGTTCCGTGGTTTCCCTCCCCATCCATAATTCTTGCAGGAGCATCTCAAGTGTTATACCTTTCTCCTTTTCTTGTTTTTCTTGATGGAGCATCGCCTGTATTGTCCTTTGCCCTCCTGCCGGCGGGCAAAGTCATTGTTGCTGAGCTAGCCGGCGTCGTCTTCCTACTCATGTTCCAGGTTTTATTCTTTCTCTTTTAAGCTGTACTTTAGTCTAATAGAAAATTGGCTATTATAGAGAAGGTAGGGGGGGTAAATATGGACTAAGAAAGAAACCAATGAAGGAAGGGAGAGTAAGAAGAGAAAAAGGAAGAGAGAAAAGAAAAAAAAGGGAAGCAAAAGAAAAAGTAGGGTAGAACCTGAAAAAGGAAAAAAGGAACAAAAAACTTTTTTTTAAAAATCCAGGTAATTCCACCGTGTAAGATACAAAGAAAAAAAAAATTAAAAGGACAAAAAACGACTGTACGTATAGTTCAAAAGTTACAATCTTTGGCCAAAAGAGGTAAAGCTGGTAAAAAAAGGAAAACAAAAAAACAAAAAAAAGAAGAAGAAAAATCTATATAAATAAAAATGTAACTATGAGTTTGTTCAAAACCGCTAATCTCAGAAACTACTGCACCAATCGCCACCAAATTTTCACACATCGTTCCTTACAAATGCAGCACCAATGATACGTACAGATTGTGTGGATGGCACATCGGTGCCAGGTACATGCCACACAAATGTAAAACTGCAGCTCTTCTGTGTGTTTCCCTCGCTCACTCGCCCCCCTCCCCTTCGTGGCCCCTCCCACCCGGCCGCTTTTCAGCTAACGTCACTTGCATGAGTGGTGGAGAGGTCTGCGTCATATCCGCGATGGTCGCCACCTCAACAGCCTCTCCTCCGCTGCCACCCCCCCTCTGCCAACTCCCCCCCCCCCCCACAAGGCCACTGCCAAGTCAGCGGCGTCTCTTGCTGCCCACGCCGCCAACTCTCCCCCCACAAGGCCGCTGTCCGCGCCAACTCCCCCCCCACAAGGCCGCTGCCATAATCAGAGGCCTCTCCGCTGCCGCCGCCCGCACCAACCCCCCCCCCCCCCAAGGCTGCTGCCAAGTCAGCGGCCTCTCTCTCTAGGTAGGTAGGTAGGTAGGTAGGTTAGGTAGGTAGAGGGATAGAGAGGGAGAAATACAGTAGGTAGGTATGTAGGTGGATAGAGGGAGAAATACAGTAGGTAGGTAGGTAGGTAGGTCGCATAGGGAGAAAAACAGGTAGGTAGAGGGATAGAGAGGGAGTAATACAGTAGGTAGGTAGGTAGGTAGAGGGATAGAGAGAGGGAGAAATACGGTAGGTAGGTAGGTAGGTTAGGTAGGTAGGTAGGTAGGTAGAGGGATAGTGGGAGAAATACAGTAGGTAGGTAGGTTTAACCAGACTGGGCCACAGCATAGCTAGTAGAAGAATAAAAGCTATCTCCTTTTAAACACGGTAGTCCCAGGCCACAGCCAAATCAAATAGACCAAAATATCCCCAAAAAAAGCTTCAAAAGAAAAAAAAACTTACTTTCTACCTTGATGTAAAAGCCTCCCAAGGTCACTCTAACTCCTTTTTAATAATTCCTCTCATTCATTCTCCTTGCTAAGTAGCCAGAGTCTGATATTTCCGCAAGGAGTATTTGAGTAGGCAACTATGTTTGATAATCCCGCCTTGTGGCCTTGGACAGTAAAATTTCCCTAAACAAACCCGGCTGTCAAGGTTTGAAAAATTAAAAGAAGAATTTAAGTTCAAAAAAAAAAGACAGTCTAAGAATTAAAAGCAAAATAGCAAAATATTAAAAAGAGATAGTAACTTTAAATAGTAGTCTCTAATACTTAAGCAAATAAATTCATTCCGTTCTTTCTGGTTAGAGTAGAAAAAATGCTCCCAGCCGACAATCCACCTTCACTTTTAGCGAAAGTCCAGACCAGCTTCTCATTTAAAAAAAAAAGGAAACGCAGAAACCAGGAAGTTTACAATTAACAATTCCACCACTTCACTTCAGGTTACGTCTATTTTAACTTAAATTTCCATCTCAGGGTGTTCTCTTACGAAATAATAACTTTAAAGAAAAAGATTCTCTCACCGAACGACATGTTGATTAGTTGCTTTGTTCTCTCAGGGCAGTCAGCTGCTCAATCCACCCGCCGGGGGGGGGGGCACTAAAACGCTGGGAAACGGGTTTCTCCTTTGCGAGCATCTCTTGGGTCTCCGGGAATTCCCCTTTCTCTTGTCGTCTCTACGGGACGACTTGGGTCTATTTTTAGACCGTCCCAGCGTTAAAGGATCAAAGGCTTTGCCAGCGTTCCGGAGAAGCCTCTGTACCGCGGCGATGCCACGCACCCCCTCCATGACCGAACGACATGTTGTACAAAGCTGAAAATGATTGAATGTTTTTATTTGTTTTTTATGTTGAAAATAAAAATTTATATACAAAAAAAAAAAGATTGGATGTAGTAATTTTATTTTATCTATTTTTTATTAAATTTTTGTGGCAGCCATCTCCCCTATAAGGTGACTCTGGGCAGGGACTTAAGCTGCTCTGACCAATGCAACACACACACACACATAATTAGCTTCTGAGATTTATGAACTATATTTCAATTGATGCAGCTTAAAATTGCATTTCCTGTTTAAGGAGCCACATAGATGGTAATCAACTATTTTAAAATCCTTTTCAGGAGTAATATTCCCAAGCTAGAGAGCTCCCATTCTATACCTATGCATTTGTTTTCTGTTTCCTAAGTATATAGTGTTTCCTTTAGTTCTGTTAAATTTTAATTCTATTTTTTTGACATAATTCTGTTGCTTCACTAACCTATTGAGATAGTTTTCAATTTTATGTCTGTTGTCTTACTGTACTCAATTATTTCAGTCTTACTACTTCACTCCATTTTATGATGCTGACAAATTTGGTAAGTGTTTCTTTGACTTAGCCATTAATAATATGTAAAAATGTACAGGGCACATTAATGGAGTTTTGTGAAAGCCCTGCTGGATCTCCCACTCATTTTGATGAGAAACCATTGTTGGCACACTCTTGTATATTCTCTTACTTACTACATCAACCACCTCACATGTAATTGAATAACTTTAGATCAGGGGTGTCAAACTCGCGTCGTCACGGCGTCATCACATGATGTATTGTGACTTTTTTCCCCTTCGCTAAACTGGGCGTGGGCGTGGCCAGCGTGTGATGCATCTGGTTCCCAAGTTTGACAGCCCTGCTCTAGATGAAGTGTGAACAGTCTGGGGTGATAGTACTTTTATTTATTCTGTGCTTATAACTGACCATACTATAAACATTACATGAAACTTTGATAGAACATCATATTACAATCAGTTATAGTCTTATAAAATAAAGAGCCTCTGTAGTAAGAGGTTTATGCACTATAATATGAACCTCTATATATTCAAAGTAACAGGTAAGATTTTATTTTAAAGCAGGTTCACAGTGCTTTTGAAAATCTTTTTAGTGATTTCAAGTTACGTATCTCTTCCAAAGAGCCAGAGCTTAATTGTGATGTGATGTGGTTCTAATACCCAGTAAAACCAAATAACTCTGGCTTGATGATCAGGTTACACACAGAAATACATCAGACACCAGCAAGTCCTTCAAACACTGGTAGTCCAGCTTGTTTTTTCACACTTAATGACTATTACAGAATCCCCATGGTCATGTGATCAAAATTCAGATGTTCAGCAACTGATTCATATTTATGAAGGTTGAAGTGATCATGTGATCACCTTTCACAACCTTTTGACAAGCAAAGTCAATGGGGAAGCCAGTTTCACTTAACCATGTTACTAATTTAACAAGTGCAGTGATTCACTTAACTGGCAAGAAAGGCTGTAAAATGGGGCAAAACTCACTTAACAAATGTCTCACTTAGCAACATAAATTTTGTGCTCAGTTGTCGTAAGTCAAGGACTACCTGTACCAAGTATGCCCATAGGTAAAGCATGCTGTGTTATAACCATAAATTTATAATGGTATCTTTTTCTAAGTAATGGAACAGCTGGTAATCAAATGATAAGACAAAATTGCAAAGTTTTGAATAGTGTGTATAGCAATCTGGATCCACATAAGAACACTGAGTTCTTGAGTAATCCAAACAGCAGTAATCCAAGTATGACACAAATAAGATGAACCTTTTCAGTTGTGAGAAACGAATGGAATCTGCATGTGTTACTTAAATGGACATAGCAGATTTTAACAATTTTTAATCAAAGGCTTTAAAGGCAATATAACTGTTTTAGACTTCTAGGTTCTTCATACCTGGGGAGATCTGTAGCTGGCAGCCTTGAACTCGGTGAGAAACTTGAAAAGTAGGGATGATCAGAGTAGAACACAGTACAGTAGAACCTCTGGTCACGAATGCTTATGACCATGACCAAATCGGGTTCCGACCAAAAAATGCACCATTTTTTGCGCAACCGATTTCCCCTTCAGCACCATTTCCTTTTTGAGATTAGGTTCGGGTCACTACCAAATCAGTTTGCAAGCAAGGTTATGGAACAAATTATGTGTGAAGCTCCCAAGGGAAAACCCCAATTAATTCACGGCCTCAAGATAAAGTTCAAGAAACATCTATTTATTAGGGTTAGCGCCTTGGCTGAACTCCTGTGTAGCCAAGAATGAAAGTTATTTGATGGCTTCTAAACTTTATCCCCCTATGACCCCTCCCCTCTGCCTGTCATAAATCACGTTCCCCAATTAGCATCGAAAGTAAATCTATGCATACACAGTCACAGGTCATCCTGAGATTCCTTCTAAATTCGCGGATGTGCTCTTTAATGGGGTGGCCCCTCTGCTTTAGGTCGCTGAGCACATCTTCTGCATACAGGTCCTCCACCACCCCCTCAAATCTGGCCTCTAGCAGTCGTAGGAAATCCTCTACACCTTGCAGTTGGGGGGGCTCTCCTCTTGTGAAGGGCTGCTAGCCATTCCCTTGCTTCTCCCTCCAGTCCCTCTGCAATAGCATTCACTATGGCTCTGGGGGATGAGTAGAGGTGTCCATAGCATTCCAGGTGGGCCTCAGCTGAGTCAAGGAATAGGGCTAACTGGTCTGAGTCCCCATCAAATTTCCCTCTGAACTAGGGCGGTTCAACCAGCAATGCCCTTCCCTCCTCCTGTCGGCCTCTGTATGCTTGTGCCTGATATGGCTGGCCATCTTCCTCTCCTCTAGTTTTGAGGGAGGGAGGGGTTTCCCTGCTCTGCGCTGCTTGCCTGTTGTGTGGGAGGGGCCTTGGTTTCAGTCTCTGACTCTTCCTTTTGTTGGGTGGAGAGGGGTGGCTGTGCTCCCGTCTGCATCTCCTCCCCTCAACAGGATCAGATATCTCTCCCCTCTCTGTTTGGCAGCATGAAGGATCCTCATCAGCCAGGGTGGTCAGTTTAAAAACCTCCCTCTGTTGGTCAATTTTATTTATTTTTATTTATTGTTTAAATTTCTATACCGCCCTTCTCCCTTCCAGGACTCAGGGCGGTGTACAGGCAACAATAACATCACAAGTAAAAAACATAGAAACCTTTAAAAATAACGCCCTGGGTCCTCTGTGGAGAAAGGCGGGATATAAATATGATTAAAATAAAAATAAAAATAAATAAAATAAAAATAAAATAAAATAAATAAATGATAAATACCCTGTCTTAAAACCTTGTTAAAATCCCTGCTAAAAAACCATTCAAAACTATACCATTTAAAACTATGCAAGGCCGGCCGCACGAAATAAATAAGTCTTCAAGGCCCGACGGAAAAGACGCAGGTCCGTGATTGTCCATAGGTCAAGGGGTAGGTCATTCCAGAGGGCAGGAGCTGCCACAGAGAAGGCTCTCCCCCTAGGGGTCGCCAGCGGACATTGCCTGGCTGACGGCACCCTGAGGAGGCCCTCTCTGTGGGAGCGAACTGGATGGTGGGAGGAGGTAGCAGGAGGCGGTCTTGCAAATAACCAGGTCCCTTGCCATGGAGCGCTTTAAAGGTGGTTACTAATACCTTAAAGTACACCTGGAAAGCCACAGGCAGCCAGTCCAGCTCGCGCAGGAGGTGTCACGTGGGAGCATCTAAACGCTCCCAGAATCCCCCGCGCAGCCGCATTCTGAACTAACTGGAGCCTCCGGGTGCACCTCAAGGGAAGCCCCATGTAGAGAGCATTGCAGTAGTCCAGACGGGAGATGACGAGGGCTTGAGTGACCGTGCGTAAAGCGTCACAATCAAGAAAGGGGTGCAACTGGCGTATCAGGCGATCCTGATAGAAAGCCCCCCTGGCCACGGCTGTCATGGTCTTCAAGAGACAGCCGAGAGTCCAGGAGGACACCCAAGTTGCGAACCCTCTCTGTAGGGGCCAATGACTCGCCCCCAATAGCCAGAGGTACCAACTGGCTATATCGTGACGCCGGAAGCCACAGCCACTCGGTCTTGGACGGGTTGAGTCGGAGCCTGTTTCTCCCCATCCAGACTTGCACGGCCTCCAGACACCGGGACATCACTTCCGCGGCATCATTGGGGTGGTCCGGGGTAGAGATGTACAGCTGAGTATCGTCAGCGTACTGATGGAACTCTACCCCGAAACCACGGATGATCTCGCCCAACGGCTTCATGCAGTTGTTGAACAGGAGAGGCGAGAGGACCGACCCCTGTGGCACCCCACAAGAGAGGCACCTTGACCTCGACCTCTGCCCTCCTGCCAACACAAATTGCGACCGGTCGGAGAGGTAGGAGGAGAACCACCGTAGAACGGTGCCCCCCACCCCCAACCCCTCCAGCCAGCGCAACATGATACCATGGTTGATGGTATCGAAAGCCGCTGAGAGATCTAACAGGACCAGGATAGAGGAACAACCCCTATCCCGAGCCCTCCAGAGATCATCCACCAGCGCGACCAATGCCGTCTCCGTACTGTACCCAGGCTGGAAGCCAGACTGGCGCGAGTCCAGATAGACAGTTTCCTCCAGGTGCTGAGGGAGCTGCCGCGCCACCACACTCACAACAACCTTCGCAAGAAAGCGGAGGTTGGAGACAGGACGGTAGTTGGCCAACACAGCCGGGTCCAGGGAGGGCTTCTTGAGGAGGGGCCTCACCACCGCCTCTTTCAAGGCGGTCGGCAGAAACCCCTCACTCAAAGAAGCGTTGACAATTCCCTGGAGCCAGCCTCATGTAACCTCCCGGGAGGCCAGTACCAACCAGGAGGGACACGGGTCCAATAAACATGTGGTGGCGTTGAGCCGCCCCAGCATCCTGTCCATGTCCTCGGGAGTCACAGGATCGAACTTTTCCCAGATGACAGACTCAAGACCTGCCTCCGTCAGCCCGTCTGAACTAGTCCAGTCAGAGGCCAACCTGTCCTGGATCTGATCGATTTTATCATGCAGATAACACCCAAATTCCTCCGCACGACCCTGCAGAGGGGCATCCCGCGCCCTCTGATGAAGGGAGCGGGTCATCCTAAACAGAGCGGCAGGCCGGTTATCTGCAGACGCGATAAGAGCGGAGAAGTAATTACGCTTCGCCGCTTCTATTGCCACTAGGTAGGTCTTCAAATGTGACCTTACCAGTGTCCAGTCAGATTCGGAGCGGGTGGCCCTCCAACCGCTCTCTAGGCGTCTCTTCCGGCAGTTCATCACCCTCAGCTCCTCGGAAAACCAGGGAGCCAAGGTGGTTCGGCGCTGGGTGAGAGGCACAACCCGGTCCAGGGCCCCCGTGGCCGCACTATTCCTAGCGGCCACTAGGTCCTCAGTCGAGTCGCGGGTCAGGGTCTCAGGTATTGGGCCAAGCTCCATCTGGAACCTCTCAGGGTCCATCAGGCACCTGGGGCAGAACCATCTCGCCACTTCCGGTTCCGCCTCCCCGCGGTGGGATGCAGCGGTAGGGAAGCCCAGCCAAAGGAGAGAGTGATCTGACCATGACAGGGGTTCAACGACTATGTCCCCTAAACCAAGATCACTCACCCACTGGCCGGAGACAAAAACTAAATCCAGCGTGTGTCCTCCAGTGTGGGTGGGGTCATGAACTAACTGGGTCAAGTCCATGGCCGTTATGGAGGCCATGAACTCCCGTGCCGTCTCAGTTGCCTCGCCTATCGATGGCAGGTTGAAATCCCCCATGACTATCAGCCTAGGGGTGTCAACCGCCGTCTCGGCTATCACATTGAGAAGCTCGGGTAGGGCTGCTGATACGTAGCGGGAAGCCAGGTACACAATCAGCAAGCCCAACTGCCTCCCATGACCCCACTTCACACATAGAGACTCACAGCCGGCTGTCTGCGGTACAGTGGTCTCCCTCGGGTCCAGACCCTCCTTTATGACAACAGCCACCCCCCTACCACGACCCTGGGCTCGTGGCTGGTGAAATGCACGGTAACCTGGTGGGTACATCTCAATGAGGGGCACCCCTCCCTCTTGGCCCAACCATGTCTCCGTAATACCTGCCAGGTCCGCCCCTCCCCCCCAAAACCAGATCGTGAATGAGGGGGGCTTTATTAACCACGGACCTGGCGGGTTTTTTTTTTTTTCGTACTTGTATCCCCACCAAGGGACCCGCGGCCGCGCACAGAAACTTTAAAAACATAAATATACAAATATACAAAATACAAAACCTATTAAAACTCTTATTAAACCCCATCCTGCGCTAAAACCTCATTAAAACCCCCAAAATTAAAACATTTATCACTAAAAGCCAGTTCAGAGTTGGGTAGATCATGCCAGGCCGGCTAGATGAAAAAAGTGCATTTTTACGCGCTGGCGGAACAGGCGGAGGTCAGAGATGACTCGGAGTTCGGGGGGTAGCTCGTTCCAGAGGGCTGGGCCCGCCACAGAGAAGGCCCTTCCCCTGGGGGTCGCCAACCGGCATTGCCCGACCGACTGCACCCAGAGAAGCCCCTCTCTGTGGGAGCGAATCGGACGTACGGACGTATAGGGCAGCAGACGGTCACGCAGGTAACTAGGCCCCGTGCCATGGAGCACCTTGAAGATGGTCATCAAAACCTTGTAACGCACCCGAAAGGTCACAGGCAGCCAGTGCAGCTCGCGCAGGAGAGGTGTTATATGGGATTGCCAAGAGGCTCCCATGATTACACGCGCGGCCGCGTTCTGGACTAACTGCAACCTTCGAGTGCATCTCAAGGGGAGCCCCATGTAGAGAGCGTTACAGTAGTCCAGACGGGAAGTCACGAGTGCTTGAGTGACTGTGCGAAGGGTGTCCCGGTCAAGTAAGGGGCGCAATTGGCGGACCAGGCGAACCTGGTAAAACGCCCCCCTGGCCACGGCTGTCACCTGGTCTTCCAGGGACAGCCGGGAATCCAGGAGGACTCCTAAATTGCGCGCCCTCTCCACGGGGGCCAATAATTCGCCCCCCATGGCCAGGGATGGAATCACCTGGCTAAACCGGGGCGCTGGAAAGCACAGCCACTCGGTCTTGGACGGGTTGAGTTTGAGTCTGTTACTGCCCATCCAGATCCGCACGGCTTCCAAACACCGGGACATCACCTCGACTGCATCGTTGGGGTGGTTTAGGGTAGAGATGTACAGCTGAGTGTCGTCAGCGTACAGGTGATATTCTACCCCAAAACCACGGATGATCTCGCCCAGTGGCTTCATATACGTGTTGAACAGGAGTGGCGAGAGGACCGACCCCTGAGGCACCCCACATGTGAGGAGCCTTGAAGTCGACCTCTGCCCTCCTGTCAACACGAATTGCGACCGACCAGAGAGGTTGGAGGAGAACCACCGTAAAACGGTGCCTCCCACCCCCAACCCCCCCAGTCGGTGCAATAGGATACAATGGTCGATGGTATCGAAAGCCGCTGAGAGATCTAACAGGACCAGGATAGAGGAGAAACCTCTATCCCGTGCCCTCCAGAGATCATCAACCAACGCGACCAGTGCCGTCTCGGTGCTATGACCGGGTTGAAAGCCGGACTGGCGCGGGTCTAGATAATCAACTTCCTCCAGATGGCGGGGAAACTGCTGTGCCACCACACTCTCTACAACCTTCGCTAAGAAGTGAAGGTTGGAGACCGGACGGTAATTTACCAATAATGCTGGGTCCAGGGAAGGCTTCTTGAGGAGGGGTCTCACCACCGCCTCTTTCAAGGCGGTAGGCAGGAACCCCTCACTCAAAGAAGCATTCACTATATCCTGGAGACAGCCTCGTGTAACCTCCCAGGATGCCAGTACAAGCCAGGAGGGACACGGGTCCAATAAACGTGGTGGCCTTTAGTCTCCTCGCCAATCTGTCCATATCATCGGCCGTAACAGAGTCAAAGTCCTCCCATAAAATAGTCTCAAGACCTGGCTCGGACGATCCCTCTAGACTACAATCAGTGGAGGGCAGCTCGCTCCGGATCTGAGCGATTTTATCCTGCAGATACTCTCCAAACTCCTCTGCTCTGCCCTGTAGAGGGGCTTCCCACGGCCTCTGATGAAGGAGGGAGCGGGTCACCCCAAACAGGGCCGCAGGGCGGTTATCTGCAGATGCGATGAGGGTAGCACAATACTCACGTTTGGCCACCCTCATCGCCACTAGGTAAGTCCTCAAATGGACTCTCACCAGTGCTCAATCAGATTCGGACCGAGAGGATCTCCACCTACTCTCTAGGCGTCTCTTGCGGCGCTTCGGAAAACCAAGGAGCCTGGGTGAGTCGATGCCACATGAGAGGCCGCAAGGGCGCGACCCGGTCCAAGGCATTAAACCATGCGGCCACTAAGTCCTCAGTCGAGTCGCAGGTCAAGGATACAGGTACTGGCCCAAGCTCCCTCTGGAACCTTTTGGGATCCATCAGGCGCCTGGGGCGGAACCATCTTGCCATCTCAGGTTCCGCCTCCCCGCGGTGGGGTGAGGCGACTGGAAAGTCCAGACGAAGGAGAGAGTGATCTGTCCATGACAAGGGTGAGATTACTAGGTCCACGGTTCCTAGATCACTCGTCCACTGGCCAGAGACAAAGATGAGTTCCAGCGTGTGTCCTGCCTCGTGAGTGGGGCCCTGCACTAATTGGGTCAGGTCCATGGCCGTCATGGAAGCCATGAACTGCCGAGCTACCTCGGAAGCTTCGCCCGCCGATGGCAAGTTAAAGTCCCCCATGACTAAAAGTCTAGGGGTCTCAACCGCCATCTCGGCGATCACCTCAAGGAGCTTGGGCAGGGCTGCTGTTACATAGCGGGGAGCCAGGTGTACAATCAGCAAGCCCAACTGCCTCCCTAGGCCCCACGTCACGAAGAGGGACTCACAGCCGGTGGTCTGTGGCACAGTGGTCTCCCTCGGCTCAAGACTTTCCTTAACAATAATCGCCCCCCCCCCCCCCACCCCTGCCAAGGGCCCGTGGCTGATGAAATGCGCGGTAGCCCGGCGGGCACATTTCCACGAGGGGTAAACCCCCTTCGAGGCCCAGCCAGGTCTCCATAATTCCCATCAGGTCCGGATCCCCCTCTGACACTAGATCATTAATGAGGGGGGCTTTGTTCACCATGGACCTGGCGTTGCAGAACATCAGCCTGAGGCCCATGCCCTGAGATCCTAAACCCCCTGGGTCACAAGAAGGGCGATGAGGGCCGGAGCGTGCCATCGCTTGCAAACAGCGGGTGCGCCCTCCCCTTGTATGATATGGCCCTCGGCTCCCACCATACCTGCCCCTCCCACACACAGTCTGGATGGAATAGCCCTCTGTTGGAGAGATCCTCACACACACACACCCCAATTCTAGATCCTACACCCTCCCCGTCGGGACCGCTAGCCGGCCTGGAGGCATTCCCCTGTGGGTTTTCCCCCTCACCCACCACCGTAATCTTAGTTTGTACGCCCTCCCCCTCCCTCGAGCCCCTTAAGACATAAGACATTTTTTTTAATTAAAAACCCCCTTAACTTCCACTTTGACCACCTCTCTTGGTTAACAAACCCATCATCAAGGTGGGCCCTCGTTAGAGCTGAGGGCGAAACCTGCGAGAGGGGGGACTCCCGCAGGGCATGGAGGTCAGCTGCCGAGTACATTAAAAATAGTCTGTTGTGGGGAGATGAATTGTCCGAAAGAAAACACCGCCTTGATGTAAACTCATTGGGACTCATAATCGAGGTTTACCAACAAACCACGTCAAACTCCAACAGGGCCTGCAAACGCTGAATTGGTAGGCCGCGGACCAAGTCACTAAGTTCTTTGTTGATGTATTTCAGCGTCGTCCTACCTTCTACGCAAGGGGGAGCGTGATGGTGTAGGTGGTGGTAATGCAGGTGGAGATGATGGTGATGATTAATGGCCACCATGGCCAGGGGGTCAGCCGAACTGCGCCTCCTTTGCCCCTTCGTCTCATCGGGCCTGTCTGCACCCCTATTGCACCCAGGGGTTCCATCTGGGGTTTGGGGAGCCTGGCTTGTGTCCAGTTCTACCTTGCTAGCTTGCTTGAGACCCTTCCCTGTGTCTGGGGGCTAGAGCAAGGGATTTTCCACCAGTACTTATCTTTTCTTGCTTCTGCTTCTGAGAAAGGCATGCCTTCAGCTGCAATCAATTTCTTCTTGCCTGATTTTCTTTCCGTGCAGTCCAAAGGGATGGCTCGAAGAGCCGGACTCCAGGAAATCCGGGGAAAAATTTTGTATTCATTCTTGGCTATCTGTGAAGCTCCCAAGGGAAAACCCCAATTAATTCACGGCCTCAAGATAAAGTTCAAGAAACATCCATTTATTAGGGTTAGCGCCTTGGCTGAACTCCTGTGTAGCCAAGAATGAAAGTTATTTGATGGCTTCTAAACTTTACCCCCCTATGTCCCCTCCCTTCTGCCTGTCATAAATCACGTTCCCCAATTAGCATCGAAAGTAAATCTATGCATGCGCAGTCACAGACCATCCTGAGATTCCTTTTCCGACCACAGGAATGTGAAGAATTTTCACTTCGTTAGGCCAGTTCTGATAATCCCTATGGCAATGCTGGAACGTTGACATCATGGTCTTGACCAGAGGTTCTACTGTATCTGCTTTATCTATGTTAAGTTTAAAAAAGTGGAATTACATATAATCTGAAATTGTGCCTAGGCAGTTAGAAATTCCCCTCATTATGTCAGATAGAATAGGGACAGATGAGTACTTCTGAAACTTGTCAGCATATGCATAGTAGTTGAATTTATAATACAAAATCTGCATAGAGGAAAAGCATATAAAGAAAATAAAAAGGAACCCCACACAGAGTCTGGAGGAATTCCTACTGACAGTGGGAAAGCTGTAGAAATTAAACTCTTCTACAAAACAGAGAATGTCCTGTAAAACATGTTAGTTTGAAACCAAGTGAAATGTACCTATAGGGCCAAAGGAACTTAGTTGTAATACATAGTAAGATTTGGTGATCAAAGGCGCAACTCAGCGCTGATACCAATTATAGATTTTGCCTTGGCCACTAACAAGTTAGTATAGACTTGGTAGACTATCCTACATGAAAGTGTGATTGTAATAGGTCCATAAGATTATGGTAGAAAGCGAAGCAAGAACTGAAGAACTATTGTTTTTTTTTTTTTTATATTGAAAAAGTTTTATTGAGTTTACATTTTTTGTGGGGTAGGGTAAGGGATACATAGAAATTTTGAGAGTGGTCACGTCAAAGTCGTCGCCTCCTCCGGTACCTCAAGTTACATTATTAAAAAGAAAGAAAAGAAACATTTCACATAACACTACAAGCTGGGAGCAAGTACATATTCCTAAATTTTTCAGTTATATACTGTCAGTCAATTACAAAAATCCAGATTACAAATATCATACAATATTACTCAAAAAAAAAACCAGGACAAAGTTATTTTTTAGATCTAAGTCTCTTGGCAATTGTATCTTCCACCTTCTCCCCCGGGCCCCCAGCGGGCGGGGCCATGGCTCCCCCTGCCCCCCCTGGATCTTCTCCCAGGACAGAGGAATGTTTTTTAAGAAAGGCTTCCGCCTCAACAACTGTTTTAATCTTCACTCTACCTCCTTCCCAGAACACCAGCATCCCTTCGGGTATCACCCACTTGAACCAGATCCCATGATCAAACAATGTTTTTAGACAAGAAGGAAAATTTCCTTCTGGCTTCTCTAATCTTTCTTGGAATCTGCTTCAAGATGGTAACCTCCTTTTGTTGGTAAATCATAGGACTCCCTCTTTGCGCCTTCAAGATTTCCTCTCTGGTTGACCTTCTAACAAATTTTACATGTATCTCTCTGGGTACTTCATTCATCCTGGCATATGCAGAATTTATTCTGTAGACTAGGTCAATGTCCCCTCTGATCTCATCTTTTGGTTTATGTAAATAGTCTGCAAAAAGAACTATTGTTTTTTGAACCTTGGATAAAAAGCAAAGACACTGGGCAGGAGTTAGAAGAAAGGTAGTAAAATGGGGCAAAACTCACTTAACTGTTTTGCTTAACAAAAATTTTGACTCAGTTGTGGTAGTAAGTCAAGGACTACCTGTATGATTATATAATTTTTTTGAGTTCATTATGGACAGAAACTTATCTGATGTTGGAGCCAGCTGATTTGAGTTCTATAGGAGTAGCTGAATTATAAACTGTTGTCAATACTTCAGATGATTTTTGTATAGACATATTAGAATTTTTACAGAGAAGTGCCAGTAATTACAAGTGACATAAATAATGATGATGTCAGCATTTTACGAACTGGCCCGAGAAATCATGAGAAAATGTTTGAGAAGTCATGGGAGGATTGGGTGTACCTTGAGGAGTAAATTTGATAATATAGAGGTCAAATTCTGTATAAATTCAAATAATGAATATTAGGGATTTGCAATTTCCTAAAAGCACCAGAGGAACATCAAGGTCTGCATGATAACAAGAGGTAAATTTCAGCAGATGATTATTAGTATTAAGTGACAGTAAATAACTCAGCTAAACAACTTAAGGACAGTTCAGTTCTGCAGTCAGAAATTCAAATTAATAGGTAGGTAGTATTAATTGGTACTATTAGGTAGCTAAAGAAGATGAACATCTGCAGAATTGGTTTAATGTCCAGAGTCAGGCCTCTGCTTCTATCCATAATAGTTTATAATCTCTATCAGCAAATGTGTTTATACTTGCAGTATCATCTGGATTTAACCAAGTTTCTCTAAGGGCAACAAAACAGTTCAATTAAGAAAGCGAGTCTTTCTAACAATAGAATCTTCACTTTGTCATATATATCATTGCAAGTAGGAATATAAAATGAAAATCTGGAGTACTTTTACCTTCTGACACTGTAATTTTTCTTTTCACTTTTTGTCCTAACCAGTGGTGGGTTCCGGATCCCGTTGCAACCGGTATGGTGCAACGGGGCCCGGCGTCCACCACATGAACGCATGCAGCACGTGCGCACATGCGTCCTTGCCTCCTGCGACGCCTTGCGAGCCTCCGCGACGCTCCAGCTGCTCAAATACAGGTAAGGACAACAGGTGGGCGGGTGGGCCCTCTGGAGCACCATACCAGAACGGTACCCGGTGCTCCCGGCAGGCACCGGTACGCCCATAGGACTGCCAGTTGCTTAAGGGGACAAAGTGTGGCTGTCTGGTTTCTATTAGACCAGGGGTGTCAAACTCATTGTCACAGCATCGTCACGTGATGTATCACAAGTTTTTACCCCATTGCTTAACTGGGCATGGGCGTGGCCAGCATCCAGCCCACAGCCCACGAGTTTGACAGCTGTGTACTAGACCCGCTAAGAAGTTTGATGCAAACTTTGTGCGGCCTTTTAAGATTCTCAAGCAGAGTAATGCTGCGGCCTTTTTTTTTGCAATTGCCACTCTCCATGAATGTTTACCTAGCTTTTTATCATTCATTGCTGGTCATGGTAGTCCTACTTAGCCCTTTACTCTCACAGTACCTTCCCCCACTGATTGTGGAAGGTGAGGAGGAGTACCAAGTTGCAGAAACTCTTAGAAGGGGCAAAGACCTGCAGTACATAACCCTTGGAGGGGTTACTCACAGTCAGAATGTTCCTGGGAAAATGCCAGATACATACATTCCTGACTTGGTGTGGTGATTCCACCAGCGTTTCCCAGACAAGCCAAGGTCATCCAAATTCCCAACTTCCTGCCCCGTACTAGAGACTGGTGGGGAATCTGTAAATGAAGGGGTTAACCTGGCAGAGGGGTGCATGGTGATTGATGAGGCCCAAGCATCCACTTCATTTTCAAGCAACACTTCAGTGAACCCATAAAAGAAGACACAGCAATGTAATAATTGTACCAACTCTGGCAAGGCAACCATCGAGTTAGAGTCTACATTGAGGATTTCAAATTAATTTCAACTGATTTGAATTGGAATGAGCATTCCCTGATCGCGTCTTAAAACCTATTTATTCCAACAAGCCGGCCTAGCATAACCCCGTTTCTGATTTTTATAGGGATAATTTTAAATTTTAGAGCTTTATTAATTTTAGCACAGGGAATATTTAATTAGTTTTTTAATAATTTTGGATTTTTGTATTTTGTATGATTTTAATGATGCCTGTGCGCCGCCCCGGGTCCTTTTTTAGGAGAAGGGTGGGGTATAAATTTAATAAAATAAAATAAAAATAAATAAAATGGCATAGTTCTGACATGCCCTGAATGACAATTGCAGATGAACCTATGAGGCAGGGAGTTCCCCAGATGCTGGATTAAATGTACAGGTCATACATTATAATTGACTCATGTTTAGAAGAGATCTGGGTTCACTACACCCATCACAAGCTACCAGGTCCTGAACACCCATCTCCAGTTCTCTCCCCACCCCCCCACTTATACCGACTGCAACGGATGGAGGGGGTGAGGAGCCCATGCAGATTAGCATAGCCAGGCAATCCTTAGCCACAGAAGAATGGCAGAGACACAGAGATTTGCAACTCTGCTTTTACTGTGGAGAATCTGGGCACATGGTCAAGGACTGCTTGTCCAACGCACCCAGGAGAGGTGACATGCATTCTACCCACAATGCACAAAGGGGCTCACCAAACACTGAAACGAGTTCACATACAACCCCACCAAAGTGTGTTAAAAATTGTTGCCACATTACATCTCTCAAGTGGCAGGGAAGAAATTGTTACTGCTTTACTAGATTCATGAGTGACAGCTAACTTTATAAACCTTGCAACGGTACAAGAGCTCAAGATTCCCATGGGCCTTTTGAAGTCTCTCTTGCAAGTCTAAACCATTGATGGCTGGCTTTTGAAAGTAGGTCCTATTACACATTCCACAGCCCTTTTACAATTACAGTATTTTTCCAAGTATAAGACGCACCTTTTTCCCTCAAAAAAGAGGCAGAAAATCTGGGTGCGTCTTATACAATGAATACAGCATTTTTTGCCTCCTGAAGCCCCTCCCCTTCACCAAAATGGCTTTGCAGAACCTGTAGAAGGCTTTCAGAGAGCTCCTGGGGGCTCGGGAGGGCAGAAATGAGTGAAAAATGCGCTGTTTTTTGCTCAATTTTGCCCCAGCCCCCAGGAGCACTCTGCAAGCCCCCTAAAGGCTATTCATGTGTTTTTGCGAAAAACTGGCTGTTTTTGGGAGGTTTGCAGAGTGCAAAAACTTTTTTTTTTTTGCCTCTTCAAAACTTTAGTGCATCTTATACTCTGAAAAATTGGTGCGTCTTATACTCGAAAAATACGGTAATCATAGCCAAACAATCTGAGAAGTTTACCATTTTCATAACTAACCACCTGGACCTTCCAATAGTGCTGGGATCGGGCTAGTTTCAACTTCACAGCCCCATGGTGCACTGGAAGAGGCAGACTATTTCCTTTGATAATGCAGGTTATCTCCTACATTGTGATCTGCACTCTAGAAACCCACCACCAGCCACCCCTGAAGACAAGTAAATTCCTAATCTACCAAGCAAGTACACAGACTTTGCAAATGTTTTTGGGGGAGGATGAAGTGTCAGACCTTCCCACACAGAGAAACTGTGATTCTGCCATAGACCTAGTCCCAGGTACAAAAATACCTTCCAAGAGACAGCATCTAATGTCAGCTAGGGAGTTAGCAACCTTGAAGCAATATTTGTACTCTAACTTGCAAAAGGGCTGGACCTCTACAATGCCTACAATCTCATTAGGATTTAAAGAGAGCCACAAATACTTAACTGCCTTCAACACCAGGTATGGCAAATTTGAATACACTTTCATCCCGTTAGGGTTAGTAAACATGGGCAGTATTTTCCAGTAATATGAACCAAGTTTTCTCTGATCTTGATAAATTTGTAGTATTTTACCTGATTTATTAAATCAGAGATCCTGATTTATTCTGAGAACAAATCTCTGCACATAGAACACATCCTGACAGTCCTCATTAGTCTAAGAGACAACCATCTCTGCCAAACCAGAAAAATGTGGCTTTGATTTGAAACAGACTTTTTGGGGTACTGTATCTCCACAACCAGTATACAGATGGACCTCAGAGCAGTGCTTGACTGACAAGCCCCACACACAGCCAAAGACATTCAGAGTTTCCTGGGCTTTGCTAACTTCTACAGAAAATTTATTCCCACCTTCACTCACAAGGTCAAACCATTTACCCACCTGACAAAGAAAGGCATTAAATTTGCTTGGACCCACACACACCAGACCGCATTTGAGGAATTAAAGTAACATTTTGCCTGCCAAGCCTTCTTTCGGCATTATTTTTGCACCAGCAGAATTTCCTTATATTAACACTCTCCGCACATTGATTTCTTCTTTTTTAATCATTTTTTAAATTTATTTTATTTTTAAACACAACATAAAAATCCTTCATCTCACATGTTATAGAAAGTGTATTACAAAATATTTTCATACATCTCTTAAATATTCATCCAAGTTTCATATTATTTCATATTATTTCAAGTACATCACCTCAAATATATTTATAAACTTTATCGGGGGATGAAACGCCACAAGAGACGCCTAGAGAGCAGATGGAGATCCTCTCGCTCCGAAGCCGACCGAACACTAGTGAGAACCCATATTAGGGCTTATTTAGTGGCGATAAGAGTGGCCAAACGTGAGTATTGTGCCACCCTTATTGCATCCGCAGATAACCGCCCTGCCGCCCTGTTTGGGGTGACCCGCTCCCTCCTCCACCAGAGGCCGCGGGAAGCCCCTCTGCAAGGGCGAGCAGAGGAATTTGGGATTTATCTGCAGGAGAAAATCACTCGGATTCGGAATGAGCTACCCTCCATCGACAGTGGTCCTGTGGGACTGTCCGAGACCAGTCTTGAGGTTCCTTCTTGGGAGGAGTTTGACTTTGTTACCACCGAGGATATGGACAGGCTGTCAAGGAAGCTTAGGGCGACCACATGTTTATTGGATCCGTGTCCCTCCTGGCTTGTACTGGCATCCTGGGAGACGACACGAGGCTGGCTCCAGGGCATTGTCAACGCATCTTTGAGTGAGGGGTCCTTACCTGCCGTCTTGAAAGAGGCGGTAGTGAGGCCCCTCCTCAAGAAGCCGTCCCTGGACCCAGCTTTACTAGAGAACTATCGTCCGGTCTCCAACCTTCACTTTTTAGTGAAGGTTGTTGAGAGTGTGGTAGCCCAACAGTTTCCGCGACACCTGGAGGAAGTTGATTATCTAGACCCGCGCCAGTCCGGCTTCCGTCCCGGTCACAGCACCGAGACGGCATTGGTCGCGTTGGTTGATGATCTCTGGAGGGCGCGGGATAGAGGTTATTCCTCTATCCTAGTCCTATTAGACCTCTCGGCGGCTTTTGATACCATCGACCATGGTATCCTATTGCACCGACTGGGGGGGTTGGGGCTGGGAGGCACCGTTCTACGGTGGTTCAGGTCCTACCTCTCTGGTCGGTCGCAATATGTGTTGACGGGAGGGCAGAGGTCGACCTCGAGGCCTCTCCTATGTGGGGTTCCTCAGGGGTCGGTCCTCTCGCCCCTCCTTTTCAACACATATATGAAGCCGCTGGGTGATATCATCCGTGCTTTTGGGCTGGAGTACCATCTGTACGCTGATGACACTCAGTTGTACATATCCACCCCAAACCACCCCAACGATGCCGCCGAAGTGCTGTCCCGGTGTCTGGAAGCCGTACGGATCTGGATGGGTGGTAACAAACTCAGGCTCAACCCTGCCAAGACTGAGTGGCTGTGGTTTCCGGCACCCTGGTTCAGCCAGATTATTCCAACTCTGGCCATTGGGGGCGAAACACTGGCCCCCGTGGAGAGGGCGCGCAATTTGGGTGTCCTCCTGGATTCCCGGCTGTCCATGGAGGACCATGTGGCAGCCGTGGCCAGGGGGGCGTTTCATCAGGTACGCCTGATGCGCCAATTGCGCCCCTTACTGGACCGGGCTGCCCTTCGCACAGTCACTCAAGCTCTCGTGACGTCCCGACTCGACTATTGTAATGCTCTCTACATGGGGCTTCCCTTGAGGTGCACTCGAAAGCTACAGCTAGTCCAAAACGCAGCCGCGCGGGTGATTATGGGAGCCACTAGATGCTCCCACATAACACCGATCCTGCGCGAGCTGCATTGGCTTCCTGTGGCCTTTCGAGTGCGCTTCAAGGTTTTGACAACTATCTTTAAAGCGCTCCATGGCTCGGGGCCTAGTTATATGCGAGACCGCCTCCTGCCCCATACATCCCTTAGACCGATACGCTCCCACAGAGAGGGCCTCCTCAGGGTGCCGTCGGCCGGACAATGTCGACTGGCGACACCCAGGGGGAGAGCCTTCTCTGTGGCGGGGCCAGCCCTCTGGAATGACCTACCCCCTGAATTACGTACCATCACCGACCTCCGCCTCTTCCGCCAATGTCTTAAGACATATTTCTTTCAACAAGCCGGCCTAGCCTAACCTCCCATGGGGACTTTTAGATAGTTTTAAACTGGGTTTTTGAAATTTGGTTTTAGCGCAGGATAGGTTTATTTAATAGTTTTTTAAAATTATATTTATTGTATTTTGTATGTTTTAAATTTCCTGTGCGCCGCCCTGGGTCCTTTGTGGAGAAGGGCGGGATATAAATTTAAATAAATAAATAAATAAAAAATAAATAAAATCTTTTTCATGCCATCCTTAATTATAATTGTATTATACGTCCTTCATTTTAAAGCATACCAATAAAACTTAGAACATAGCCACATGTTGGCATATTTGTTAATTCTATCCTCCAAAATCATTATTCCCTGTAGCCTATTTTAACTAAACATCAATAATTTTACTCATCTCCTTTAATAAATACTATTCAGTATTCATTTCCAATTACCACTTATAACTATGCATATATATACAATTATCACTTTCAATTACTTATCTAACTATGTCTATTATCACTAAATTTCCCTAATCTCAACTGGTTTTAGGTTAATCTTTTATCTATCCTTCCAGTAATCAAACAATATCACATCTTCTGCCATTTGTGGCGTAATTCTTCTGAACATATCCTTAATCCAATTTGTGTGGACTTCACTTTGCAGTCCATCATTTGTAAGTTATTTCCTGTCATTTTGGAGCCCTTCTTCTTCCTTAGTCAGTTTAATTTTAAGTGTCAGGGTTGTTATCAATGGTGTTATTAGTAAAGTTTCTTTAATATCATAGGTTCTTTTGTTTTTTCTTCTTCTATATCTTGCCATCTGAGGTGGAGTTCCCATCCATCTGATTCATCTTTCCATGTTCCACTTTTCCCATTGCTGGACATAAGCCACTCATCGAAAGGATCAGCCATTTTAGTTTCTTTGTGGTTATTTTCCTTCTTAGTGCTTAAGGAACCAACCTCTGTTTTTTCTATTTGATATGTAATTCCATCCTTTTCCTCATATTCTCCAATGAAATGATCTAATTGTTTTTCAAGTGAGTTAGAGTATTGCTGTATAGCTTCCATTATTTCTTGTAAGGAAACATTTTTTGGTTGTTCTTTAGTATATGCCATTGTCTCCAATTGTTGATGAAAAGAAAAGGGCTGTTACCCTGCCTTAGGGGATGCTTTTAACAAACTCAAATTCACAATCGAATCTCTAGTTAAAATTAGGCTTCAAAAAAGCATTTGTAAAGAAAAATGAGCAATTCTCCTTTCACTTTTAAGCAAACTGCCGCTCTTTGAACATATCCACCTAATTTACAAGTAGCAGCGCCATTTTCCCTTCTGTTGTTTCAAGCATTAAACTTTTTCTTGTTTCTTTTTATATCTTAGTTGTTTCAAAAAGAAATTAAATTCTTAGGTATTCTTAAGTGTAGTAAAAAGAAGAGAAAAAAGTTTAAAAGTCACACATACTAATGAAAAGGAAGAGATTTAGTCCAAGGTTGTAAGCAGGGGGAAAAAATGGAAGAGGAAGAAAAAACTTACTCTGTTTCTTTTAAGAGTTCTTCATAGGTTACATTTGAAATATCAATTAGAAAGGCTGTGATAACCCACTGACCAAGTCCTCCAGTGCTTAATTTTGCCGCTTGTTTTATTTTTTTAAAAAAAAGTTTCATCTTAGTTTAAAAGATTTTTACGGGCTGTCTCTTTTGCAGCTGTCTCTTTAAGACAATAAACATTCCAGCTAGAATCACTTTCACTTTTCACTCCTTCCTCATTGAGCCGTCTGCAACTTTGCCAGCCTGGCGGGGGGCTGTCTGTTTACCGCGGATTTGAAGCCTTTCCTTTGGACCAAACAGGGACTTTGCAATATCCATGTGGTCAGCAAAGATCCAGCTTCGTCCTCACTGTCCCTTCAGGACAGTTTAGGTCCAATTGGACCATCCAGCGGCAAAAGAATCAACGATGATCTTGCAGCAGCAGGATCAAACGTAGTATCGTTGCAATGCAGGCTCCGCCTTTTTCACCGCACATTGATTTCAATGACACCCTTTCAAACACTGTATAGCAAACACCTGAAAGTATTGCCAGGCCACTGCATAGAACACTCCTCTGTCCCAGAAGCTGTTGAACTCTTACAGGAGCAGTGTTCTGACCTAGGCTTCCTGATACAATAAAAAGCACACAATGATTCAACAGGAAGTTCTCCAGCTGGACAGACATGGGGGATGTGAGCTTTCAAGAGCCTCACATGAACCCTGTCTGACAAACCAACCCGGGATCCTTTTTTGGATCAGAACCCCCCTGGAAGGGGGGGGGGGAAGAAGGGGCAGTGTCATCAGACCCAGGGGGAGGCAAAAGGTCCCTTGCAGGACGGAGATTTGCCCTCTGAATTGGAGTGGGGGTGGCAGCAACATGGCTGCACAAGAAGCTGGCTTCCTGCCAAAGCACTGAATAGGAGGGTGAGGTCGAGATGAAAGACCGGTGAGAAAATTCATTTAACCCCCAGTCATAAATCAAAACTTGGAAAAGGCAAAGAATCTTGAGAGTACAAATAATATTAATAGACAGATCTGGATTTTGGCAAAAGGAAAGAAAGGAAAATGGAGGGTTGAACATACTACCCCCTAAAAAAGACATTTGTTTGAAATAATTTGGAGAAGATGGATTACCTGCTGAATTTTATAAAGATTTTAAAGAACTAATAATACCAAAACTGCAAAAATTATTTAATGGAATTTTACATGGTGGAGAAGTCCCGATGTCATGGAATAAGACAGTAATATCTATAATTCCTAAACCGGATAAAGACCTTGAGAGGATCGAGTCCTATCGACCTATTTCTTTAATCAACCAAGATGCTAAAATATTTACAGCTATTATAAGTAATAGATTAAATAGTTTTATAGACAAATATATAAGTTATAATCAAGTAGGGTTTGTTAAAGGTAGATATATGAGTGATATAATTAGAAGAGTATTGAATATTATAGATGTAGCAGAGAATAATGGAGATGAATTAGGTATAATATCGTTAGATATTTTTAAAGCTTTTGATTCTGTACAATGGGATACTATAAAAGTAATTATCGAGGCATTAGGCTTTGGTAATAAATTTATACATGTTATTTCAAAACTGTATCAAAAAAGTAGTGCAAAGGTAAAGGTGAATGGAACAATGACGGAAGAGATTAAATTGGAAGCAGGCACGAGACAAGGATGTCCCTTGTCTCCAACATTATTTTTGTTAGTTATGGAGGTTTTGATTAAATTGATAGAAGCAGATGAAGAGTTGGAAGGTTACAAGGGATATAAGATAAATTTGTATGCGGATGACACTTTGATTATTTTGAAAGATATAGAGAAAGATTTAAAGAGGATAAATAAACATTTGATAGAATTTGAAGAAATGACAGGTTTAAAGGTAAATTGGTCAAAATCTGAATTATTAATGAATAAAGATGGTAAGGAGTGGGAGAGTATGCAAGAACAATTTGGGATAAGAGCTAAGAACACATTGAAATACTTGGGGATAACACTTTCACTTAAAGTTAGAGAATTAAAAAAAAATAATTATGAGGTGATGTTGAAGGAAGTAGAGAAAAAGATAGATAAATATAAAGAGATAAAGTTGTCTTGGTTTGGTAGAATTGCAATGTGTAAAATGATGTTATTACCAAAGTTTAACTTTTTATTTGAGATGCTACCATTAAATTTGACAGAGAAAGATATAGAAGAATATCAGAAGAAATTAGATAAATTTTGTAATGGTGGGAAAAGACCAAGATTAATGAAGAAATTGTGGTATCAAAACCAAAAAGAGGGTGGATTGGGAATTCCCAATCTACTTAATTATTATCGGGCGTATAATATTAGAACTGTGATAAAAATACTTAAAGGTGGAGATGGTCATTGGGGAGATCTGGAGTTAAAAGATATTAAGAGATTTGGGTCTATATGGTTTTTAGATAGAGCAAAAACAAAAAAGGCAATTAATAGTTATTGGCTAAAGGGGCTGAGTAAAACTTGGAATAAATTTGTTAAAAAACTGATTCCGGATATAACGTTTTTGGGAAAGACAACTGAAAGTTGGCCGATTAAAACTAATATAAGTCGGAACAAAGTAATTGAGGATGAAAATATAGGAAATATAGTAGATTGGTTAAGAGCTTTAGGAACTGAAAGTAGGAAGAAAAAAGTAATTCAAAAATTGGAGTTAAATTGGTTTGAAAAAATACAGGTAGAAAAATGGACTATGAAAGTAAGGGGAATATGTAACATAGATAGAAGTAAAACTAAATTTGAAAGTTTAGTATCTCAAATTATTAAAGATGAAACTGGGTTAAAAGGACTCGTCAGTAAGATATACAAGATTATAAACTTTGATGGAAATCCACAAATGGTAATGAAAAGGAATTGGGAGGAAGACCTAAAGATTAAAATATTGGATTTGGATTGGAACGAGAATTGGAAGAGTCGGATTATGAGGACTTTATCTATAAGGATTAAAGAACATAATTTTAAGGTTGTTTGGAAATGGTACTGGACCCCATTAAGATTATCACTGATAGATAAAAAAATGAGTGATAAATGTTGGAGATGTAATACGGAATTGGGAACTTATGAACATATGTGGTATAAATGTGTGAAAATTAAAAAGTTTTGGCAGCAATTAGAAAGAACGATGTGTGAAATGATGAAAAGAATAATAATATTGAGACCAGAAACTATATTGTTATTGATAATTAATGAACCAGAGTTAACAAAACATGAGAAAGAACTGATTAGAATTATGATTATAATGGGTAGAATTGTAATAGCAAGATATTGGAAAATAGAGGTAAATATTAAAATAGAAGAATGGTACTGTGAAATGTGGAAATTAGCCTTAAATGATAAAATGACGTGTGATATTAAATTTAGAGAGGGGGTTTATAAAAACGACATCTTTTGGAAGACTTGGAAGCCATTTGTGGACTATGCACTTGGAACTTTGGACGTCTCGACGCCTGTACCGAGGGAACGTGGATTTTGGAGATCCTAAAGATAATAGATGATACTTGAAACCAACTCTTCCTTTTGTTTTGTACAGCACTGGGTGATATATTGTAAAACAGTATAAAAATTTCAATAAAAAAAAAAATGAAATAATTTGGACAAAAAGGGTGAAAGCAGAGAAGTGACAAACCCACTCAAATACAAACTCTAAACTTGGTTTTGGATTTGAAATAGAAACCAAACATTCCGAAGGACTTACTTCGTCCAAATGTCTGCCAACTAATATATCTTGTGCAACTCCAATTAAAGGTGGAATATAACAACAGAGGAAGATCAAGGAAAAAGCACTATTTTCTCACTGACAACTGATAACCTAATCTTGCCTGTGCGGGAAGTTTTAATTAACCAACTGCCATAAATCAGAATTTGGAAAAGTAGGAGGTGAAAGAAGGTTTTTTTTTTCCTTCCTTTTTTTTCTGCAAAAGATTAAGATGGCTCCAGCTTCTCTTCCGGTTTCACAGTAGTTCAATTAACTAAATTTAAGGTGGACCAGAACCTCTAAATAAGACTTGTGTGAAGCTCCCAAGAGAAAACCCCAATTAACTCACGGCCTCGAGATAAAGTTCAAAAAAACATCCATTTATTAGGATTAACATCTTGACTGAACTTCTGGTGTAGCCATGACTTGATGGCTTCTGAACTTTACCCCCCTATGCCCCCTCCCCTCTGCCTGTCATAAATCACGTTCCCCAATTAGCATTGAAAGTAAATCTATGCATACACAGTCACAGGTCATCCTGAGATTCCTTTTCCGACCACAGGAATGTCAACAATTTTCACTTCGTTAGGGCAGCCTGATAATCATCATGGCAACGCTGGAACGTTGACATCCAGCTCCCCTCACTTCCTGAAAGCAACCTATGGGAAACAAAACAATTTGAATACAGGTGTATAACTTAGGGATGCATTTCCCCCCCCCCCCCCCCAGGCTTGCTTGGATTTTCTGCATGGAATTTTGCTATAAGGCGATCAGCTTGGATGTTTCTATGTTTCACCCACGATGCCTCCAATAAGGGGTAACCCTTACACTTGATTAGGTATTGGAGTTGCCTTCTGTGCCACCTTGAATCAAGAATTTGTTGAACTTCATAATGGGTTTGGCCCCCTATAACCATAGGGCCTGGGGCCGCCCAGGGCAATGGTCTCAGAGTGGAACCGATCACGGGTTTCAAAAGGCTGCTATGAAATGATTGGTGTGTCTTCCACAGCAATCGAGGCACTTTCAATTGCACTGTGACTGGGTTGATGATCTTTACTATGGGGAATGGCCCCACAAATTTCGGCTCCAGGTTTTTACTAGGCAGTCTTATTCTCAAGTATTTTGTGGAGAGGTAAGCCTTCTCTCCTACTCAGAACGGCCGTTGCATAGCCCGGTGTTTATCTGCCTGTTTCTTGTAGGTTTGTGTCGCTTTGGCTAGTGCTTTCTTGACATTTTCCCAAGTTGCTTTCAACATCGACATCCAATCAGTCAAGCTGACTGAGGAGGGAGGGTCTCTTGGATACTCAGAAATTGGGACAAAGTCCATGCCGCTCACTACTTTGAACGGCGTGAGTCCTGTGCTGCTGTGAACAGCATTATTGTACGCAACCTCAGCCAAAGATAAAAGGTCTGCCCAATTAGACTGCTGATAGTTCACCTAGCACCTCAGGTACTGCACTATCATGGCGTTCAGTCTCTCTGCTGCCCCATTAGTGCTCGGATGAAAAGCTGAACTAAGACCCTGAGATGACCCCAAACTGCAGGAACTCCCTCCAAAACTTAGCCGTGAACTGGACCCCTCTCTCAGATGATTCTTCGAGGTACTCCATGCAGTCGGTAGATATGCTTCACAAACAGTTTAGCCAGCTTGTGAGCCGAGGGTAGTCCGCTACAGGGTATGAAGTGTGCCTGCTTGGAGAATAGGTCTATTACAGTCCAAATCACTGTGTTTCCCCCACTTTTTGGCAACTCTACTATAAAGTCCATTGCAATCTCCTCCCATGGCCTCGTTGGTTCTGCCACTGTTTGCAGCAGTCCAGGGGGTTTTCCCGGTCATCTCTTCTTTGTGGTACAGATGGTGCAACTTTTCACGTAACTATCCACATCTTTATTCATGCCAGGCCACCAGAATTGCCTCTGGGCTAAGTGTAAAGTCTTTAGAAACCCAAAGTGGCCTGCCTATTTGGTGTCGTGGCTCCTCTGGAGCACTAGGATACGTAGGGATTCTGGAACATAGACTTTCGTCCCCTTCCAGGCGAGGTCATCTCTCTTCGTCAAGATGTGTTGGTTGTTTTGGAACCAGGGGTCTGCTAGCAGCTCAGTTTTGAGTCTTGTGGTTAGGTCAATTGCAGGTTGGCCTCGCCGGTCACGGTGTTGCCGCCTGGTGGTTACTTGGGCAGCTGTTTGAGTAGAAGGAATAACGGCGGCGTCTGCGTGCTCCCGTTCGCACTTGTACTGAGGCATGCGGGAGAGGGCGTCAGCTAGAAAGTTCCTCTGCCCTGGAATGTGCTTTAGTACGAAGTCGAAACGGTTGAAATATTGAGCCCATCGGACTTGGTTTTTTTTTTTTTTAAATTTTTTTATGTTTTACAATATTCCACCCAGTGCTATACAAAACGAAAGGAAGAGTTGGTTCTTCGGATATCTTCAATTATCTTTAGGATCTCCAAAATCCACGTTCTCTGGGTACAGGTGTCGAGGCATCCAAAGTTCCAAGTGCATAGTCCACAAATGGCTTCCAAGTCTTCCAGAAAATGTCTTTTTTATAGACCCCCTCTCTAAATTTAATATCACATGTCATTTTATCATTTAAAGCTAATTTCCACATTTCACAATACCACTCTTCTATTTTAATATTTACCTCTATTTTCCAGTATCTTGCTATTATAATTCTACCCATTATAATCATAATTCTAATCAATTCTTTCTCATATTTTGTTAATTCTAATTCCTTAATTATCAATAATAATATAGTTTCTGATCTCAATGTTATTCTTTTCTTCATCATTTCAAACATCGTTCTCTCCAATTGTTGCCAAAACTTTTTAATTTTTCCACATTTATACCACATATGTTCATAAGTTCCCAATTCCATGTTACATCTCCAACATTTATTACTAATTTTTTTATCCATCAATGATAACCTTAATGGAGTCCAATACCATTTCCAAACAACCTTAAAGTTGTGCTCTTTAATCCTTATAGACAAATTCTCATAATTCGACTCTTCTTTTTTTTTTTTTTTATTGAAAAAGTTTTATTGGTTTTACATTTTTTAACAGGATAGGGTAATGGTTACAAAGAAATTTTGAGAGCATTCACGTCAGAGTCGTCGGACCTTCCGAGACCTCAAAATACACATTAAAAAAGTTAACATAGAAAACATTTTCCATACCACTACAAGATGGAAGCAAGTACATTTACCTAAATTCTCCCTTCCATGCTGTCAGACATTTACAAAAAGTCCGGATAGAAATATTATACAAAATTGTTCAAGAAAAATCAAGGCAAAGTTATTTTTTTGATCTAAGTCTTTTGGCTATTGTATCTTCTTTCTCTCCTCCCTGGCCCCCCGCGGGCGGGGCCGTGACCCCCTCCGTCCCCCCTGGATCTTCCCCCAGGGCAGAGGAATATTTTTTAAGAAAGGCTTCCGCCTCAGCAACTGTTTTAATCCTCACTCTTCCTCCTTCCCAGAACACCAGCATCCCTTCAGGTGTCATCCACTTGAACCAAATCCCGTGATCAAACAAGGTTTTAGACAAGAAGGAAAATTTCCTTCTTGAATCTCTAATTTTTCTAGGGATCTGCTTCAAGATAGTGACCATTTCTCGTTGATAAATTAAAGGTTTCTCTCTCTGCGCTTTCAGGATTTCCTCTCTGGTTGACCTTCTAACAAATTTCACATGTATCTCTCTAGGCACTTCATTCATCTTGGCATATGCAGAATTAATTCTATAGGCTAGGTCAATGTCCCCCCTGATCTCATCTTTGGGTTTTTGTAAATAGTCTGCTAAAATTGTACTCATAAGATCAGGTAGGCATTCACCAGATTCCTCAAGAACATTCTGAAATCTCAAAAAATATGTCATTCTTTCCATATCTATCCTAGACACATGCCCATTTATTTCCCCCACCTCATTAGAAACATTTTTAATCTCTCCCTTAGCCCCCTCCAGCCCCCCCTCCAATTCCTCGGTCTTCTGTGTATTCTCCAACACTTGCTTCCGGGTATCCAATAGTTCCTTTTTAAAAGTACTATTTTCAGCCCTCTGGGCCTTTATTTCTGATATCAAAGTTTGCATAGAGGTTTCAAGAGAAGCCATCCTTTGTTCCAAATTTACAAGTGCTGCTTCTTGTGCCATGGTTAAAAGTTAGAGTCACTGCCACCAAGATGGCGTTTTCCGGGTGGGGCTGGTGGGGCAGATCAGGAGCTCAGTTCAATTCAGGGCTGTGAAGTTGCAAACAATTCAGAAACCAAAAGAGACACAATTTCCCAAATCAGCAAATAGTAATAACGAAGGTATTCCAGAGAAGAAGTCACAAATCCATCAAAAAAAATTTTTTTTCAAAAATCCAGAGAGAGTCCTGCTTTCAAAGAGACGCTGGAAATTTTCCTTAGTTAAAATAGTCAGGCAAGGACAAAGAGAAGCCACTTCCACCGCCCATCTAGCCAGAGGGAGAGAGTAGCAAAAAAAAGAATTTTTTTAAGCTCAGCCAGACCTAGAAACAATGTTGCAGAAAGTCACAATCCACTTTCCCTTGTTAAAGACCGTCCGGAGTGAAAGTTTCCGCTTTCTCTTTGCAGAGAAGCCATCTTAGCGTGCCGCTTAAATCCGAGGGGTTTTTTTTTTAAATTAAACACCCCCCTCCCAGTCCGTTCAGCCTGGCTGGCAGCAAGGAAAAAAAGGTGTTCTTTTAAACTCACTCCCTCTCGCAGCTGAAGCCTCGGCGATCCGCCCGACCTCTCCGTTCAGCCCTCTCCATTAAAGCGAATGGCACCGACAGCCGTTGGAGAAGGAAAAAACCCCCGCTAGCATGTTCCTCTCCTCCTAGGTCGCAGAGAGGAGCGCCCTCCCCACCGCCGTGACGAGGGCCGCTCCCTCTGAGCCGACCCTACGGGAAACCTCCGGTAACCGGAGAGTTTCGCCCCCCTGGGGGGGCAGAAAAGGCAACAAAGCGGCGAGCGAGCCCTAGGCTCGCCCGTCTCCGCTGGAGCCGGATACCGGAAGTCCCCATAATTCGACTCTTCCAATTCACATTCCAGTCCGAATCTAATATTTTGATCTTGAGTTCTTCCTCCCAATTCGTCTTCATTACCATTTGTGGATTTCCATCAAAGTTTATAATCTTATATATCTTACTAACGAGTCCCTTTAACCCAATTTCATCCTTGATAATTTGAGATACTAAGCTTTCAAATTCAGTTTTACTTCTACTTATTTTGCATGTTCCCCTTACTTTCATAGTCCATTTTTCTACCTGTATTTTTTCAAACCAATTCAGCTCCAATTTTTCAATTATTTCTTTTTTTCTACTCTCGGTTTCTAAAGCTCTTAACCAATTTACTATGCTTCCTATATTTTCATCCTCAATTACTTTATCTCGACTTATGTTGGTTTTAATCGGCCAACTTCCAAGTGTCTTCCCCAAGAAGGATATGTCCGGAATCAATATTTTAACAAATTTATTCCAAATTTTACTCAATCCCTTTAACCAATAACTGTTGATTGCCTTTTTTGTTTTTACTTTATCTAAAAACCATGTAGGACCAAATCTCTTAATGTCCTTTAACTCTAGATCTCCCCAATGACCGTCTCCTCCTTTAAGTATTTTTATCACAGTTCGAATATTATAGGCCCGATAATAATTAAGTAGATTGGGAATTCCCAATCCACCTTCCTTTTGATTTTGATACCACATTTTCTTCATTAATCTAGGTCTTTTCCCACCATTGCAAAATTTATATAATTTCTTCTGATATCCTTCCATATCTTTCTCTGTCAAATTTAATGGTAGCATCTCAAATAAAAAATTAAACTTTGGTAACAACATCATCTTACACATTGCAATTCTGCCCTGGAATGTGCTTTAGTACGAAGTCGAAACGGTTGAAATATTGAGCCCATCGGACTTGTTTGGGTGATAGTTGCCGTGGGGTCCTGAGAGCTTCCAGATTTTTGTGGTTGGTCCACACTTCAAATGGTTTCTGGCTCCCTTCCAACAGGTGTCTCCAGGTTAGCAGTGCCCATCTCACTGCGAAACCCTCCTTTTCCCACGCGGCCCATCGTCTCTCCGTGTCTGTGAGCTTGCGGGAGGTATAGGCGCAGGGTTGTAAGTTTCCTTGGTTATTTCTTTGGAGTAGCACCGCTCCCACTGCCATGTCGCTGGTATCTGCCTGAATCACGAAAGGTTGCTCAGGTTCAGGATACTTCAGTACCAGCTCCTTTGCAAGCAGAAGTCAAATAAATAAATAAATAAATAAATAAATAAATAAATAAATAAATTTATTTCAGTGTTTCGAATGCCTCTTGGCAGGTTAGGCTCCAATGTAGGGGTTGTCCCGGACGAGGTTTCGTTCCTGGGCTCCCCGTCTTCAGGAAGTCTGTCAGGGATTTGGAAATCTTTGCAAAGGAGAGGATGAATTGCCTGTAGAAGTTTGCGAACCTTAGGAAGCTTTGTAGCTGTCTGCAGGTGCGAGGGGGTTGCCAGCTTAGGACGGCTTGCACTTTGGCTGGGTCCATCTCTATTCCCTCATTTGACACTTGGTAGCCTAGGTAGTCTAGTCGCTCACGGTGGAATTAACATTTTGATAGCTTGACATACAGGTTGGCTGCCAGAAATTTTTCCAGTACTTGGCGGACCAGGGGTATGTGGTCATCGACTGTCTCATTGTAGATAAGGATGTCATCTAGGTAGACGAGGACTCCCTTGTAGAGGTGCTCATTAACTGCATGAATACTGCTGGGGCTCACTGTAGTCCGAAAGGCATCACTTTGAATTGGAAGCTCCCTAAAGGGCAGTTGAATGCTGTTTTCCATCTCCTTCCCTGATCCGTATTTGGTAGTATGCCTCTCTGAGGTCTAATTTGGTGAAGACTTTTCCCTTGGCCAAGTGAGATAGCATATCTTTCATGAGGGGGAGCGGGTATAGTTTGTGTACGCACATGGCATTTATCCCTCGAAAATCCACAATCAGCTTCAAAGTTCCATCTTTTTTCTCTTTGAAGAGGACTGGCGCCGCAACCCGTGGCTTGGCTGGCTCGATGAACCCTTGTGCTAGGTTTTTGTCTATGTATTTGCGCATTTCTTGCATTTCTCTAGGTGTCATGGCATACAGCTTGGGTTTGGGTAGTTTTGCCCCAGGGATGATTTCGATGGCACAATCTGTCTCACCGTGGGGGGGCAGAATGTTGCATTCTGTCTCACTGAATACTTCTGCGAGGTCCTGGTATTCCATCGGAATCAGTTCAGCCTCGGGGGTTTTGTCAGATGTGGTTGCCAGTTGTTCTCGTGGGCTCTCTTGGGGGGTTCCCAGCATGGGTGGCGTTTCTGCTTGCTTGTGGGGGAGGGATTGAGGGCCCCTTGATATCCTAAGTCTGTGGGTACCCCCTTGCCACCAGATGGTCGGTCCCCACTTGTCTAGCCAGGAAAGTCCCAGTATGACTGCGTCTGTCATTTTGGGGACTATTAGGAATCGAATTACTTACCAGTGATCTGCTAATTCTAGTCTCACTGGTTCAGTTATGTGGGTGATATATGCTCCTCCCATTAGGGACCCGTAGACCTGTTTGAACCGGATCGGGTGGGCCAGTCTTTTTGCTCTGATCCCCACTTTTAGGACTGTGGTTAGGTTGATCAAGCATCTTGTGCAGCCTGAGTCTACTAGTGCTTGAAAATCTCCCTGGTTTCCTGTTTTTGGGGCTGTGAGGCGTGTTGGAAACAGGAAAGGGTGAATTGATTCACTTACCATTGGGTCATTTTCTCCCTCGTCTTCGCTGTCATATAATTCACTCGCCCCTGGTTGCTTTCTCATGTTGTTGGTGCGCAGCCCGTTGTCGATTCTCGTTGCTACTCGAAACCACTCAGAGAGTTGATTTGGGATGTCGCAGTATGCAGTTACCTTGGCAATCTGCTGGTCCAGACTTGTTCTGAAAAAATACACTAACAGACGCTCTGGTAAAGGGGGTAGCCTTCCAATTACTCTCCTAAATTCGTGGATGTGCTCTTTAATGGGGCGGCTCCTCTGCTTTAGGTCGCTGAGCTCATCTTCCGCATACAAGTCCTCCTCCACCCCCTCAAATCTGGCCTCTAGCAGTCATAGGAAATCCTCTACACCTTGCAGTTGGGGGGCTCTCCTCTTGTGGAGGGCTGCTAGCCATTCCCTTGCTTCTCCCTCCAGTCCCTCTGCGATAGCATTCACTATGGCTCTGGGGGATGAGTAGAGGTGTCCATAGCATTCCAGGTGGGCCTTTGCTGAGTCAAGGAATAGGGCTAACTGGTCTGAGTCCCCATCAAATTTCCCTCTGAACTGGGGCGGTTCAATCAGTAGTGCCCTTCCCTCCTCCTGTCGGCCTCTGTATGCTTGTGCCTGATCTGGCTGGCCGTCTTCCTCTCCTCTAGTTTCGATGGAGGGAGGGGTTTTCCTGCTCTGGGCTGCTTGCCTGTTGTGTGGGAGGGGCCTTGGTTTCAGTCTCGGACTCTTCCTTTTGTTGGGTGGAGGGGGGTGGCTTTGCTCCCATCTGCATCTCCTCCCCTTAACAGGATCAGATATCTCTCCCCTCTCTGTTTGGCAGCATGATGGATCCTCATCAGCCAGGGTGGTCCGTTTAAAAACCTCCCTCTGTTGGTCTATTGCACTCTCCAGGGGTTCCATCTGGGGTTTGGGGAGCCTGGCTTGTGTCCAGTCCTACCTCCAGTCCACCCTTTTTAGCTTGCTTGAGACCCTTTCCTGTGTCTGGGGGCTAGGGCAAGGGATTTTCCAGCAGTACTTATCTTCTCTTGCTTCTACTTCTGAGAAAGGCATCGCTGCATACCTTCAGCTGTAATCAATCTCTTGTTGCCTGATTTTTCTCTCCGTGCAGCCCAAAGATTGAGGGGGAGTACTCAGGAAACCCGGAAAAAAAAATTGCAGTCATGGCTATCTGTGAAGCTCCCAAGAGAAAACCCCAATTAATTCACAGCCTCAAGATAAAGTTAAAAAAAAATCCATTTATTAGGATTAACATCTTGACTGAACTTCTGGTGTAGCCATGACTGAAAGTTATTTGATGGCTTCTGAACTTTACCCCCCTATGCCCCCTCCCCTCCGCTTGTCATAAATCACGTTCCCCAGTTAGCATCGAAAGTAAATCTATACATGCGCAGTCACAGGTCATCCTGAGATTCCTTTTCCGACCACAGGAATGTCAAGAATTTTCACTTCGTTAGGGCAGCCTGATAATCATCATGGCAATGCTGGAACGTTGACATCTTGTATGACTAGCTGGAATTTTGGAACTGGACATTAAGGAAGAACAAAAGACCAAGATGGCTCCCGTCGCTTTTCCCCATAGCAGCTGAAGTAGATAAATTTAAGGTGGATCAGAACTCTGAAATAAGAACTGTATAGCTAACTGTAATTTTGGAACTGGACATCATGGAAAGCTGGGAATTTGAAGAACTACGTGAAATTATAAAAAAATATATGCATAAATCATTAAAATCAAGCCTAAATAGAATTCTGAACCCAGAGAAGCAGGTATTTGGGGAAGAAGGCAGAGAAGAAGGGGGGCACGATGGTGAAGGGGTAGAAACAGGGAAATAAAAAGCAGACAAAAAACTCCATTGGGCTTGGCAGTGGTACAGGGAAAATTGTGAAAGGGGGATGTGTCCCAACAAAAGGGAATAAAAAGCAGACAAAAGATGTTTTGGAGGTTGTCAGTGGCATAAGGAAAATTGAAGTAAGAGATTACGCCCCAACAAAGAAATATAAAGTATCTTTTTGATGGTTTGGGGAAAATTGAAGAGAGTGGACATGTCAAAACAAAGAAAAGGGAGAAGGCAGGAACAGAGAAGTGGGACAAAAGACTTACTAGCAAAATAATCAGACAACTAGAAATCGTTATATGGCAAAATATAAAGCTAAGATAAGGGGCTTACTCCTAAAAATGACAATAAAATGGAATTGTTAACTGGTTGAATATGATAATGGAAAGACAAAGGTTAAAACATATATAATATGGACAAATAAAACATATGGGGAGATTTTAAAGTAGAGGTTTGTGATTCACTTTTATACATGATAATTAAACTGAGTTGCTAATTGATTAAATATGACAATATAAGGACAATTAAGCATGGGTTAAAATATATGGAACACGGACATACTGTATATAGAACTTTTAAGATGATGAACAAAGTGAGATGTTTACCGCTTGTTATTCTATATAGTAGATTAAGGAAATTGTAATGAACATTGAACAGTAAGGATTGCCATTTATAGACAATTAAGGGTAATCTAATCTAAGATATGGAAAAATGGAGAGGGAACATGAAATATACTTGCAATGGGAAACTATTGAGATTTAAAGACAGAAGCACAAATTGGGGGCGTGTAAGGATGTATAATAATATATATATAATAATAATAATCTATATAAATAAAAAGTTAACAATGAGTTTGTTCAAAACCGCTAATCTCAAACGACTGCACCAATCGCCACCAAATTTTCACACAACGTTCCTTACAAGTGCAGCACCAATGATACCTACAGGTTGTGTGGATATGGCACACCGGTGCCAGGTACACACCACACAAATGTACAACTGCAGCTCTTCTTAGTTTTCCTCACTCGCTCACACGCCACCCCTCCTTTCGCCCCTCCCACCTGGCCACTCGAAACTCCGACAGTCGCAACGCTCCCCCGCCCTCCGCCTCCATCCGCCCCCCCCCCACCTCTCCACCCGAAACGCTCCCCCACCCTCCGTCTCCGCCCCACCTGGCCACTTGAAATGGCGGCGCTCACAATGCTCCCCCGCCCTCCGCCTTCTTCCGCCCCCCCCCAAACCTGGCCACTTGAAACCCCGGCGCTCGCAACGCTCCCCCACCCTCTGCCTCTTACCCCCCTCCCACCTGGCCACTCGAAATGCCAGAACTCGCAACGCTCCCCTGCCTCTCCCCCCCCTACCACTCGAAACGCCGACGCTTGCAACGCTCCCCCACCCTCGGCCTCCTTCTGCCCACCTGGCCACTCGAAACGCTGGCGCTCGCAATGCTCCCCCTCCCTCCGCCTCTTCCCCCTCTTCGCCACCCTGGGTCCCATAGGAGATAGGTGCGGGATATAAATTTAATAAAATCAAAATCAAATCAAATCCCACCCCCCCAACCTTGCCACTCGAAATGTCGGAACTCGCAACGCTCCCCCGCCTGTTCCCCTCCACCTGGCCACTTGAAACACCGGCGCTCACAATGCCCCCATGCCCTCCGCCTCCTTCCACCCCCCCACTCGAAACAGCGGCGGTAGGTAGGTAGAGGGAGAGAAGGAGAAATACGGTAGGTAGGTAGGTAGAGGGAAAGAGGGACAAATGAATTAGGTAGGTAGGTAGGTAGGAAGAGAGAAGGAGAAATACAATAGGTAGGTAAGTAGATAGAGGGAGAAAGGGAGAAATACGGGAGGGGGGGAGAGGGAGGGGAAACCGAGGTAGAAAAGGAAGGGTGTCGCTGAGAGGGTCTATGAGGGGAAACTTTTTCATTTAACCAAACTTGGCCACAGCAACGCGTGGCGGGTACAGCTTGTATATAAATAAAAAGTTAACTGATTTTGTTCAAAACCACTAATCTCAGAAACTACTACACCAATCGCCACCAAAGTTTCACACAACGTTCCTTACAAGTGCAGCACCAATGATACCTACAGATTGTGTGGATGGCACACCGGTGCCAGGTACATGCCACACAAATGTAAAACTGCAGCTCTTCTGTGTGTTTCCCTCACTCGCTCACTCGCCCCCCTCCTCTTCGCGCCCCCCCCCACCCGGCCGCTTTTCAGCTCACGTCACTTGCACGAGTGGTGGAGTGGTCTGCGTCATCCGTGACGATCACCACCTCAGCGGCCTCTCTCCGCTGCCACTGCCCCCCCTCCGCCAACTCCTCCTCCCACAAGGCCGCTGCCAAGTCAGCGGCCTCTCTCTGCCACTGCCGCCCCCCCTCCGCCAACTCCCCCCCCCCAAGGCTGCTGCCGCCCCCTCTCCGCCAACTCCCCCTCCACAAGGCTGCTGCCAAGTCAGCGTCCTCTCCTGCTGCCCGTGCCGCCAACTCGCCCCCCCCCCCACAATGCCGCTGCAGAGTCAGCAGCCTCTCTGCCGCCGCTCCCCCTTCGCCAACTCGCCCCCCACAAGGCCACTGCTGAATCAGCGGCCTCTTTCGCCGCCGCTGTCCCCCTCCGCCAAATCCCACCCCCCACAAGATCGCTGCCAAGTCAGCGGCCTCTCCTCCGCCACGACCCCCTCTGCCAACTCCCCCCCTCAAGGCCGCTGCCGAGTTAGCGGCCTCTCTCTAGGTAGGTAGGTAGGTAAGTAGAGGGATAGAGGGAGAAACAGTAGGTAGGGAGATAGAGCGAGGGAAAAATACACTAGGTAGAGAGGTAGGTAGGTAGGTAGAGGGAGAGAGAGAAATACAGTAGGTAGGTAGATAGGAAGGGAGAGGCAGAGGGAGAAATACAGTAGGGAGAGAGAGAGAGGGAGAAATACAGTAGGGAGGGAGGGAGAGAGGGAGAAATACAGTAGGTAGGTCTGTAGCGGGAGAGGGAGAAATACAGTAGGTAGGTAGGTAGAGGGATAGAGAGAGGGAGAAATACGGTAGGTAGGTAGGTAGGTAGGTAGGGGGATAGAGAGGGAGAGAGAGAAATGCATTAGGTAGGTAGATTGGTAGAGCGATGGGGGAGAAATGCAGTAGGTAGGTAGGTTGGTAGAATAAGAGGGGGAGGGGACGGAGAGGGAGGGGAAACCGAGGCAGGGAAGGAAGGGGGTCGCTGAGAGGGTCTATGAGGGGAAACTTTTTCATTTAACCAAACTTGGCCACAGCAACGCATGGCGGGTACAGCTAGTTATATAAATATATTGATGAGAATAGCTGGGAATTGTAACCACATCTCAACCAAAATTAGGCGGGGGGGGGGGTTAAAGCACAATGACTATATATGTATACTTTTTGTTCTATTTTTTTTAAGGAGGAAGATATATGTTAAAATTAATATGTATATTGAAAAGGAATTATAAATGCCATCAACATAAAATGGAGCTTGCTCAGAAGCTGAAATACACCAAGTAAATGAGATGAAGAATGAGAGGTAGAGGAGAGAGGTAAGGGAAGGAGAGAGATAGGGTTTCGAAGAGGAGTAGAGAAAGGAGAAGTGGAAAGGGGAGAGAGGAGAAGGA
The DNA here is from genome assembly GCA_039707465.1 of Rhabdophis nuchalis. Lineage (NCBI taxonomy): Eukaryota > Metazoa > Chordata > Lepidosauria > Squamata > Natricidae > Rhabdophis > Rhabdophis nuchalis. The sequence goes on from CM077650.1 coordinate 30,425,873, forward strand.
GAGAGGAAGGGGAAGTAGAGAAGAGAAGAATGGCAGAGGGAAGAAAGGAGGTAGGGAGGAGGAGGAGAGAGGGAGAAGAAAGTGATGGATAAGGTACAAATATAGTGTATGGAGAGCAGAAGAGCCAATAATTGTTTTTGGGAGTTGATGGTAAGATGAATTGATGTAAACATTTAATAATACAATACAATGTTGGCTATGTAATAATATTCATGTGATTATATGTTATAAAAATGAATATATATATATGTATGTATGTATGTATGTATGTATGTATGTTAGTTTTATGAGCTGATCAATAAATAAATCAGAGAGACTAGTATAGATCTATTTCGAGCTTTTTAGCTCTCATCAGCTAGCCATACCCTTACTGGGATTCGAACAGGGGCTGTATTGTATCCCAGTAAGGGTATGGCTATCTGATGAGAGCTAAAAGGCTCAAAATAGATCTATACTAGTCTCTCTGATTGATTTATTGATCAGCTCATAAAACTAACATATTTAAAAAATCACACAACGGAACTCATGGCTTTCTGTCTAGATGGTTTCTGGTGATGAGCCGAAAGGCAGAAAAGGAAACAGTATGTCTCCTCCCTTAATTGGGGCCCTAACAGGGTGTTGTGGAACAATTATATATATATCTGTGTGTGAGTGGGTTGATTGTCTGTGTAGTTGTATCATGATTGGTGCTGATTGGCTGTGTGTCCGTTCCTTTGTGTTTTAATGATCTGGGTGGTGGTTGGGGCTTGTTGATTAGGGCTGGTTTCCAGATGTCTGGTAGGCGGGAGGTATCGTCACGTATATTCATGTTGTGGGGGTGTTTCTCTATTTCGATGGCTTCCATAATTATTCGCTTGTTGAAGTGTTCAGTTTTGAAGATTAATTTGGTTCCTTCAAAATCAATTTCCTGTCCTGTAGCTTTAAGGTGCTGGAAAAGGGAGGAAGTTTTTTCTTTTTTTCTTACTGTGTTCTTGTGTTCTGCGCTGCGTGCATTTATTCTCCTATTAGTTTGTCCAATGTATGTTGCAGGGCAGATTTTGCATGGTATTTCGTAGACTCCTTGGTTTTCTAGCTGCATCTTTTTCTTTGGGGTTTCTTAAGATGTTGGCTATTTTTTGGTCAGTGTTGAAGGCTGTTGTGAAGCTCCCAGAAGACAACCTAATTAATTTACGAGCCTCGAGAGAAAGTTCAAAGCAAATCCCATCATTTATTAGGATCGACATTCTGGCTTGAGCTCCGGTGGAACCAAAACTGCTTTCACTTCATTGCGTTTGAACTTTAGCCCTGTATCCCCTCCTTTCAGTCATGCGTCATAACTCCTATTCTCCAACTAGGTTGCAGAAGTCCACTCTGCATGCCAAAGGCATGCATGGAATCTCCCCTCCCTTGCCAGCCTGATAATAGTCATTAGCAGTTGACAGCTGTCTTGATATTGCGCTTGTGGAGAATTTTGCTGTTTTTATCTGTGGTGCCTTTGATATACAGGAGGAGGGCGAGGCTGTTGTCCTGTTCCGTGTCTCGGTTTTTTTGGGGGGGTGTCTCCTTTCGGATTAGGTTGGTAATTGTTTTTCTTTGGAATCCGTTGGAGATTAATACATTGGTGAGAGTGTGTAATTCAGTTTTCAGGTGGTCTTTGTCGGCTAGACATTTGGTTCTGGAGATGAGGGTCTTGGCTACAGAGTTGAACTGTGCAGGGTGGTGATGGGCTTGTGCGTTTAGGTAGCGGTTGGTGTGTGTTTTTTCCTGGTAGATGGTGTGTCCTAGGGAGCCATTAGGTTTTTTGTAGATTAGGACATCCAGAAAGGGAAGTTGGTTGTTTGCTTCTATTTCCATAGTGAATTGTATTTTGGGGTGTAGGCTGTTGAGATGTGTGAGGAAGTTGTCCGGTTTTCTTTCCCATGTGGCCAAATTACGAAAGTGTCATCTACATATCTAAGTCAGAGTTTGGGTTTGTGTTCAGATTTATCTAAGGTATTAGTTTCAAAATGTTCCATATATAATCCAAAATTTCCTGTGAAAATCTACGAAAACGTATATGTGTGTGTATGTTTATATGTATGTATATGTTGAGTAAAGCAGCTCCGACCACGCTTTTCTCAAACAAGCACGAAGCGGGAAACACCTGCCTGAAGATGGCAAGTGGGACCGCACCGAAACGTTGCCAAGACAATCTATCTTAAATGGGAAAAGACCCCAATACCAACATCTATCTATCTATCTATCTATCTATCTATCTATCTATCTATCTATCTATCTATCTATCTATCTATCTATCTATCTATCTATCTATCTATCTATCTATCTATCTTCAGGCTGGCATCTGTGGCTTCAGAGCTGCCGTCTTTCTATAAATCTTGCTGGCTTTCTTGCAGTGAGTGGGTTGGTTGGCTGTGTAGTTGTATCATGATTGGTAGATTGGTGCTGATTGGTGCTATCTGTCTGTTCGTTGTTCCTTGGTATTGTAACGGCCTGAGTGGTGGGTGGGGCTCATCTGTTGGCCAGTGCTGGTTTCCCGATGTCTGGTAGGCGGGAGGTATTGTCACGTTTGTTCATGTTGTGGGGGTGTTTCTCTATTTCGATGGCTTCCCTGATTATTCTCCAATGCTGGTAGAGACGGTGGTCACATGCGGGAAAACTCAGTCAGCATCCAATAGAACTGAGTCTACTAATTTGATGACATCATCACGCAGAAGTACCTTCCCGCTTTTTCAGACTCAGTTCTCTAGGAACTGGCTGTGTGTTTTGCTCTCTCCGCATTTTACCACCCTTTCTATTGGCATTTTTTTTTGAAAATTTTTTTTCCTTTTAATTTTATTTCTTCTTCTGCTTGCCTGGGGAATCTCCACCTCTTCTGGCCTCCAGCAGCCCTTCAGACTCCTTGCAGTCTGCTGCTTGGGCCTCGGGCCTTTGAGGGCTTGCCTCCCTCCGAAGGCCTCTTGGGCTCTTGCGATTTTTACCGCTGCCCTTTTAAGGCTGGCGGCTTCCTGCTGCGCCGCTTCTTTGCGGCCAGGCTTCCTCGCGCCGCCCGTTGCCGCCGCCGCTGCCTTCCCTGCCGCCTCCGCCGCCCAGGGCTTCGCTGGCCTCCGCCTCAGATGCCATCGCTACTGCCAACGCTCCGGGGGTCTCCGCCGCCTCCGCCATTGCTGCAGCCACCGCCGCTGCGCCCTTCGCCCCGCAGCGCGTTCGCTCCGGCTCCTCATCGCCAGCAGCCTTAGAGCAGCTCCTGGGGCCTTCTCCTCCTGCCTGCGGCCTTCTCCTTGCAGGCTTGCCTTCCTGCTGCCTCGTGGCGCCTGGCCCATAGTCTCTTAGCCTCGGTGGACATTTTGTTTTGGTGGGAAAAGTTTGGTGGCCATCTTGACCTACCATCTGCATTGAGGTTTGCTTCTAACCGTGAGTATGGGAGATTCCCAGGATTCGCAAGAGATTGCCCCTGCTCAGCCCCTGCCTGCCAAGGAGGTTCCCCCTTCCAGGGCTCAGAAGAGAAAGACTACTTCTGATTCTCAGCCTGCTGGCCCTCCTCCCAAGACTCCAGGCCCAGCTCGTAAGGCCCCACCCAAGGCCTCGGCTTCAGGGCCTACTGTTTCCACTGACCCAGCTCCCAGGAAGGCCACTTCCAAGACAAAGCATCTCGAGGCTACCCCTTTTAGGGCACAACGATGCCCAGCCCCCCCCCCCCCCCCCGGATCTCTCCTCTGATTCGGAGGATGATATTTCTCCAGCTGCTTCCATCATTCAGCCTGAGGAGGCCAGGGGTACTGGGGATCTGGTGGACAGTGGGGAGGACTCTGATGGGGGCAGGAGTGTGACACCACACGTTTGAGGACTTTCCAGGACTCTGTTCCTCGGGCCTTGCCCCAGGCCCCTTATTTTCCGGATTTTGCATCTATTATCTCGGATGCCATCGAGAGGGGCATTGCAGCGGGCATCAGGCACAGGGCCTCCCTTCATTCTACTCCTCGTAGATCCCCCTCTGCCTCCAGCTCCAGGCACAGGGAGCGTGACCTTTCTGCCTCTTCCAGCCATGACCTGCCCGGGCCTTCCACTCACGTCTCTGTCTTTGGGGAGGATGATCAGCCTGGTCGTGACTCGGATCTCTCTGAAGATGAAGGTTTACCTCCTGATCCTCCTGCAATTGTGGGGTTGTTTAAACCTGTTGTTTTCAAATCTCTCCTTTTCAAGGCGAAAAAGATCTCAGGTATTCCTCCTCCCAAGGTCTCCCAGGATGCCCCTGCTGAGACGGCGGACACCACCGATCCACTCTTTGCTCAGCCAACGGTGGAGAGAGAGGTGATTCCTTCGCCCCGCCTCTTCCTTGATGTTGTCCAGAACCAGTGGTCGTCTCCAGGTACAGGTCCTCTCCCTAACACCCTGGATCGCCGCTTGTACAATTCCAGCCCTGACCTGCTCAAGGCATTGGAAGTTCCTCCAGTGGATCTGCCTGTGGTAACTGTGGCTTCTTCCAATGCGGCCTCTGCCCTTCTGGAGGACTCCTTACGCCCCGAGGACAGGCGTCTCGATCAGACACTGGTCAAGGCACATCAATCATCTGCCTGGTCCATCAGGGCTTCCACCTCGGCCTCCTTATTTAGCCGTACTGCTCTCCTTTGGCTTAGGCAGCTCCAGGCCAGACTCCCCCCCCCCCCCCCCGCGCTTCCAGGGCTCGCTGTGACATCAATAAAATCAAGGCTGCCCTGGAGTTCGCTGCTGACGCATCTCTGGATGCTGCCCGATTTGCTTCCAAATCGATTGCCACCTCTATCTCCACCAGACGCCTTATTTGGCTTAGGCAGTGGCAGGCCGAGGCCAAGGCCAAGTGGTGCCTAGCCTCTTCCCCTTATTCCCTTTCTAATCTCTTTGGAGCCCCCTTGGAACCACTCTTGGTGGAATCCAAGGATAAGCGAAAGGTGCTGCAACCTGCCGCAAAAAAGCAGGATTCCAGACCACAATCCTTTTACAGGCGGCAGCCCTTTCGCGGCCATGATGGAGGTGCCTCCACCTCCCGATCCCAGAGACAGGCCCCTCCCAGACAGGGTCCCTCTTTCTCCACCAGACCTGCCAGAAACAACCAGCGTTTCCAGCCCAGGAAGTCCTACAAGGACAACAACACTCGATCCTTCAAGCGTCACAAGTGACTGCCTGGAGGATCTCCCGATAGGGGGTCGCCTAGTGGCCTTTGCAGACCGCTGGGACGACATAACCGGCAATGCTTGGGTGAGGTCCATGATCCGATTTGGCCTTCTCCTGGATCTCCGCTCCAGTCCTCCGAACCACTTCGTCTCTTGCCCTGTGTCCCGGGACCCTCTCAAGACGGGTCTGGTAGAGCAGGCCATCCAACATCTGCTCTCCATTCGGGCCATTCAGCCCGTGCCCCCAGGTCAAAGGGGTCAGGGTTTCTATTCTCGGCTCTTTATCGTGCCGAAGTCTTCGGGGGGCTGGTGCGCGATCCTGGATTTAAAATTCCTGAACCTGTTTGTCAGGTACAGAAGGTTCAAGATGCACTCCCTTCTCTCCATCTTGGAGAGGGTGCGTCTCAACGACCTTGTGACCTCGGTGGATCTCACCGAGGCCTACCTGCATGTCCCCATCCACAGGTCCCATTGCCGTTTCCTTCGCTTTGTCTATGGGGGCTGCCACTTCCAATATCGGGCTCTCCCCTTCGGGCTCTCCTCGGCCCCGAGGGTGTTTACCAAGGTGTTGGCGGTCGTAGCTGCACACCTCCGTGCCCAACCCATTTGTACCTTCTGCTACCTGGACGACATTCTCCTGTTGTCCAGGTCTCGCACCCAGGCCATCAGGGATCTCCAAGACACCCTTCAGGTGCTCCAGGATTTGGGTTTCTCCATAAATCAGGAAAAAAGCCATCTCTCACCCACGCCCCGCCTGGTTCATCTGGGTGCCCTCATAGACACGTCCCGAGGAAAGGTCTACCTCTCTCACGACCGTCAATCCAGTCTCAGGGATCTGGCCCGGGAGGTTCGGAGGAAGCAGCGGGTACCTCTTCTCCAGCTGTCTCAACTGCTGGAAAAGATGGTCTCCTGCTTCTCCATCGTCCCGTGGGCTCGGCTTCACAGCCGGTGCCTCCAGTGGTTCCTCCTGCCATATCAAAAGACCAACAGCAGTTGCTCCCTAGTGCAGGTCCCGCTCTCGCCAGAGGTGCTCCAGTCTCAGCTATAGCTCAGGGAACACTCTTCAGGGAGCCTCCCCGGCTGGTCATCACGATGGACGCCAGTCTGTCGGGCTGGGGCGCTCACCTGCAAGAACAGGTAGCTCAGGGTCTTTGGTCAGAATCCGACCTCTCCCACAGCATGAACTGGCTGGAGCTGCGGGCCATCCTTCTTGCCCTCCTCCACTTCCAGCAATTCATCCTGCACTCCCACGTGCTGATCCGGATGGACAACACAACGGCGAAAGCTCACATCAATCACCAGAGGGGCACTCGGGCTGTGTCTCTCATGGAGTCTGCCTTTCAGATAGGATCCTGGGCGGAGGTCCATCTTCTCTCTCTTCGCGCCGAACACATCTCAGGCGTCGACAACGCCCGCGCAGATTGGCTGAGTCGCACCACGATCGATCCGGCGGAGTGGTCCCTCAATCGGCGGATATTCCACCAACTGTCGACCAGGTACGGGACACCGAAGATGGACCTTTTCGCGACATCATCTAACGCTCAACTGCCCAGGTACCTCGCACGTTACACGACACCAGGTGCGGAAGGGACGGACACCCTGAGGTGCAGGTGGCCTCGTGGTCTCCTGTACGCCTTCCCTCCCTTATCCCCTGCTCCAGAGGGTGATTCGGAAAATGCTGGAGGAGGAAGCGGAACTAATTCTCATCGCTCCTTATTGGCCTCGCAGGCCGTGGTTCGCCGACCTGGTCAATCTGTCGTTGGCCCGGCCTGGCTTCTCCCCAAGATCAGATCCCTCCTCTCTCAGGGCTCCATCCTCCACCCGGACCTCCCCTGGCTCAACCTAACCGCCTGGAGGCTGAGCGGGCGATCCTGAGACCTTCCAGCATCTCTGAACGTGTCATTAACACTATTCAGGCCTCTCGCCATCTGTCCACAAACCAGATTTACGAGACCACTTGGCAAGCCTTTATCACCTGGTGCCTTCCTAGGAACTTTGTGCCTTTGGAGGCCTCCGGGGCTCAAGTCTTGGACTTTCTGCAACAGGGTCTCGATAATCATCTTGTCCCCAACACCTTAAAACGACAGGTCTCCGCCCTCTCTTCGGTCCTATCGGCTCACCGGGACAACCCTCTCTCACAGCACCGGGTCAGAGGCCGCAAAGGCATAACGCGGTCCAAGGCCCCAGTGGCCGCCCTATGCCAGGCTTCCACTGCGGCTTCGGTCAAGCTGTGAGCAAGGGATTCAGGAAAAGTCCCAAGCTCCATCAGGACCCTTTCAAGTTCCATCAGGTGCCTGGGGCAGAACCATCTAGTTGGTTCCACCTCTCTGCGGTGAGGGATAGCAGTCTGGAAGTCGAGCCTAATGAGGAAATGATCTGATCATGACAAGGGTTGGATAGAAATATCCCCTAAATCTAGATCATTCATCCACTGTCCAGAGACAAAAATCAGGTCAAGCTTGTGCCCCCCCCCCCATTATGAGTGGGGTCTTGAATTAACTGAGTTAGGTCCATAGCCATCATGGAAGCCATGAACTCCCGAGCTGACTCGGATGTCTCGCCAATGGAAGGCAGGTTGAAATCCCCCAAGACCATAAGCCTGGGGAAGTCAACTGCCAATCCGGCTAACACATCCAGCAGCTCCGGCAGGGCTGATGAAACGTAGCAGGGAGACAGGTACGTAACAAAGAGGCCCACCTGAACTCCAAGACCCCACTTCACACAAAGGGACTCACACCCACCTATCTGAGGCACAGTGACCTCCTGAGATCCAAGACTTTCCCTAATAACCACTGCCACCCCCCCACCCCTGCCCTGGGCTCTCGGCTGGTGAAACGCCCGGAAGCCTGGGGGGGGGGGGGCACTGGCCCATGAGCCTCCCCAACCTCCCCACTGTCCGACACTGCTGCGATCTCTTCAGGCTGCCAGCGGAGCTCAACAAGCAGCTCACTGCCCAAGCCCTATTGGAGCAGCAGCTCGACCAAGCATAGCAGTCTTATAAAAAAGCTGTGTATGCCCACTGATGGGAGGTGCCACTAATAGCAGTAGGGGACAAGGTCTAGCTCTCTACCAAGTTAGCATTCTCAAAACTTTCCAAGAAGCTAAACACTAAATTTGTGAGGCCATTCAATGTTCTCTGGCAGGTCAGTCATATCACCTTCTCTCTATGAAAGTGCATCCAGTCTTTCATCAATCTTTGCTGTTTAAGGATGCCCCCCTCCAGTGCTCTGCAATGGCAGCACTCCCCCCCCTTCCCCACAGCCACCAGTCTTTGTGGAGGAAGAAACAATATGAGGTGGAGGAAATTTTGGATGCTATATACTAGAGGCAAAAGATTTAGTATTTGATTCATTGGAAATTGTTGCTGATCGCTCCTGGGAAACCTCACAGTACATTCACGCCCCGGATTTTGTTTGCCAGTTTCACCTATGCTTCCCTGAGAAACTACGACCACCCACACTTCCAGATCTCTGCTCTGCACCACCCAATGGAGGAGTTAACCAGCCTCCCTCGATCCCTCCGGGTGGAGGTGGGGCACCTGCTTACCATGGGCCTTTTATCTTTGCCTTCAACTGGGCAGGGGAGGGACCTTCTAACACTGTTTCTGTGTTTCAGCAAATGCCACCTGGCTCACCAGCTGCTTCATAAGTGAGGAAGGAAGATTGAGACTGCTTCTCTCCTTCCCTTGCCAAGATCCCAGGAGAACTCTGACTTTGAAGAGACTTTGCAGCAGGGGGAGAGTAGCTTCAAAGAGGCCATGGAGGAGGGAGGGAGCCAGGTTGGAGGGGGGAACAGTGTAGGAGATAATCAGTCAGAGCCCGAGGGCAGGGTCAAGCAGATCAGTTTGGAGTTGCTACATTCCCACAAAAGACCTAAATCCATCCCCCACCCCATCATCCAATTCTGTTGTCTCTTGATCTAGTGCCAATTTGGCTTGACCGTTAGTGGATCAGATTTTTGCATATAGGTAGCATGAAATATACTTTTAGTGCTTTGAACTCTACTCCTGTTTTCTTGTGCATGAAATTCCAAATTATAACATATGAGTGAAACAAAGTTTATACATTTTCATAATGGGCAAAAGAGCAAAATATTCACTGACTAAAATAAATATTTGTTTATATTTTTATGTATTCTGAAAGCTTTGATACTATCTTATCAAACAAGCTTTTGTTCTGAATCACTTGATTTTGTCTATGGATGTTGCTGTTCCTTGATGCTACTATCCAAATTACATTGTTACTGCTTTCTACTCGTATAATTTGCTGTCATCCAATGTATGTTTTATGTTGTGGCCCAGCCGGATCCGGCTGAGCTGATGATGGACTTGGAGAGCGAGGAACCATATGAGTCTGCTCTGGAAGATGAGGGAGACCTTGGGGATTGTTCAGAGTCAGAGCAGGAATCAGAGAGGCTGGTTGGCCACCAGGAGGCGCCTGGGTCATGGAGCCCATGATGCAAGAGTGAGCAGAGCTGAGAGGCGGAGGCAGCAATTGTGTCGTAGGCAGGCTCACAGGAGATAATTAAGAACCAGGTGGTTGTTGATTGGCCCATCCCAAGAGAGCTTATAGGTGGGGCGTTGGGAGGGGACATTTGCAGGAAACAACCATTTGGAATTAGTAGTCAAGGAAGTCTGGGTATTCTAGTCTTATGTTGAATTTTACTGTATAGCAATCTCTTTGGTCAACTGCTTTGGGAAATGGAAGTTCAGTTATATAATAATTTTAGAATAAGTAGAAGGAAAACTGATCATCTTTCAAAATATTTTTATACACTTTGTCTCCCCAGAGCATTATTTCCTTTCATAGTGTTCAGATGAGCAGAAGAAACAGAAATGGTGACAGGAGGTCATATTTCATGGAAGCAACTTTATTTCCTTAAAACCCATCTCCTGATGATACCTTATGAAGGGGTGGAGATTCAATTTCCATCCCTCCTGTAACTGATGTATGGTAGGTGAGAGCAGTGGGTTTTCTTTAAAAGCAACTGTTTTTTTCATTTGTAGAATCTTTGTCTATGGACAAGTCTCTATCCCACTCATGTACAACTCCTACACCATCTGCTTCTGGATTAAATCTACCTTCTGCACCAGTTTCATCTGCTTCTACTGTCCCTGTTTCACCTGTCTCACAATCACCAATTCCTCCATTACTTCAGGACCCCAATCTCCTTCGACAGTTACTACCTGCTCTTCAAGCCACCTTGCAGCTTAATAATTCTAGCATAGATATATCCAAAATAAATGAAGGTAGGTTGAGTTTTTTTAATTATTCAAATGTATTGATTGGGAAATTTTACTTTTATAAGAAAATACAGTATTAAAAATGGAATATATTGTAAGAAGTTTGTAAAAGACAATGTTTGGTTAATTATATTCTGTATTTCTTAAGATAGTGCTCTGTAATGTCTGGAAACAGATGTGGGAAAGGAAACAGAAACTTAAAAGTTGAATTCTACTCTTAATTGTCTTACAGAAAACACCTCTTTCCGTTCTTTCCCTCTTAAAGACTTCGCATCCATCTTAGAACATAAAAATAGCAAAGGTTCTACCCACAGCTACTATTTTGCTTCTCACATTTGCTAGCCATATCTTCAAAATTAGTAGCTTCCTCTTAGGCCTGTCCTCCATGAACTATCTAATATCTTTTTAAAGCCATCCAAGCTAGTAACCCTCACCAGATATATTGAGGAATTATGTAGATTAACTAATATATTGTGCTGCACATTATTTTGCCAGTTTTGCATATCGTTCTAGGTGTCATTGGATGAACCAGTCCTAGTTTTTTATGAGAAAAAAAATCATCCTGTCCATTTTATTGACTTTTTAAGTGATTTTATACACTTTTATTGTGTTCTCTTTAGTCACCTTTCTTCCAAACTAAAATATCCTCAAATGTTTTTCCTCATTGGAGAGGTCCTGGGATCATTTTGTTAACTGACCATTGCATTAGCTGTCCTTTGAGAATGACTGAGAGCATATAACTTTAAAATAGCCAAAAAAAGCATTTGTAAAGAAGAATCAGGAAATGTGGAAATACTACTTATGTATTACTTTCTCTCTACAATATTCCTTCACTGAGGTTGGGGTAGGAACCTCATGTATTTTGTGTGTGTATCTTCTGTCTTTCCTAAAACCAGATCCAGTTTTTTTAACTTTGAATTATAAAATGTTCTGTACATTTTCTTTAAAATTTTAAATAATGAAATATTTTCATTTCATAAATTAAGAGATTGCAATTGTACTTATTTACCTGGCAGTAAATTCCATTGTATTCAGTAGGGCTTATTTCTGAGTACAGATACAGGTAGTCCTCAGTTAACAACCATAATTTGGACCAGAAATTCTGTCACTGAGCAATGTGGTTGTAAAGCAAAAAAAGATGGCAACTACATTGACTTAACGACGGCAGTTCCAGTTGCGGTAGTTAAGCGAATCATGCACTGTTAAATGCAACATCACATGACTACAGTTTGCAACTTCCTGCTGACTTTCCCATTGACTTTGCTTGTTGGAAGCTGTCAGTGAATTCTGCAACTGGAAATCATGTGATTGTTGTAGGCATTCGTGCATCATGAATACCTACAACACTTGAAGAGCCATGGTGGCACAGTGGTTAGAATGCAGTACTGCAGGCTAACTCACTGCTCACTTTTAAGAGTTTGATTCTGACTGGTTCAAGGTTGACTCAGCCTTCCATCCTTCCGAGGTCAGTAAAATGAGGACCCAGATTGTTGGGGGCAATATGCTGATTCTGTAAACCACTTAGAGAGGGCTGTAAAGCACTGTGAAGCGGTATATAAGTCTAAGTGTTACTGCTATCACATCACTGTGGGACTTTGCAACCGTCATATTTGTACATCAGTTGCCAAGTGCCTGAATTGCAATCACATAGCCATAGGGGTGCTGCAATGGCCATAAATTCAAAGGCTGGTCATAAATACCACTTGTTTGTTGCTGTTGTAACTTTGAATGGTCACTGAACGAGTGGTCATTAACGAAGGACTTCCTGTATTTGCATCCTTCTGAAAACTGTAATGAATCCTAGTAACAATTGTAATGATGTTGCTGTCTCAGGAGCCTAGATCTTGGGAATAAGAAACAGTAATGAGGTAGATAATACCATGCTATGGTGAAGATAACAGGAGGGAGAAACAGAGCAAGTTCTCTCTTACTAGCTTGAGAGACCAATCCGGCATTTTCAAGAAGAAACTATTAATGTCATTCATAGTGAAACTTTCAGAAGGAGAGTACAAAATGCTAACTTGCTTCAGTTTAGGGAATCTTTATATGTATATTAGTTCTTACAGCTGCTGTGACGCAAGCTTCTCTGCAGTCTATTCTTCATAAAATTCTCACTGCTGGACCATCTTTTAATATAAGTTCCCTGATTACTCAAGCAACACAGCTTTCCACACAAGGTAATTTGGAAGTTTCTTCTTGCCCTCTTTGTAAAGTTGCCTTGTATTTCATGAGAGTTTGGCTAATGAACTATAAGTAGCAAAATAATGAAACATTACTTTCCAGACAAACCCTGTTTGTGTCCGTGTATGTTTATCTGAGGCAGGTTGTGGGAGGTGATAAATATGTTTTTATACCAGCATAAATATATTCAGTCACAGAAAGGATGACATTGTAAAATTTTATGCAAGGATTTTGTCCAATGATTACCCTGCTAATTATCTACCAACAACTAAAGTACCATTTGCCAAATTGTTTGGCTTGATTTGCATTTGTGATTTAATTACTATATCATTACCTTTTAGCATTTTTTTTGCTTCACATAGTATTTTGACAGGGAACGCTTATAATAAAGCTGATAATAAACATTTTTATGTAAAGGCTAGAAACCAGGAAGTTGTGAATCCTGGTCCTGCTTTAGGCACAAAGCAAGCGGGTAACTTTGGGCTAGTCAAGTGTTTTCAGCTCTAGGAAGAAGGGTAGTGGCAAACCACATCTGAAAACCTTGCTAAGAAAACAGCTGGACTCTTCCAACTTCTTGGAAATTCTCAAATGTTAATTGGGGGCTGTGGAATACAGGGCTCTGGTTTTCTTAGCCTCAGTTCACATCTTCTGAAGTTTTTCCCCTGGTTTTAAAAGGACCAAACTGTTTTTCTAACAGGGACAGGTTGGGTAATGTCTATGTGTCCAACAGGCACATCTACTTGTGAAGATGTGGATCTCATGTCTTGGGTCTGCACAATAAGCGTATTATTGACTATCATTAGAAATTCACTTATCATTCAAATCAAGGTTTTCTCCTATGTGTAATGGGCTGTGCGAGCAACCTTTAGACAAGAGGAACAGATGCAACCTAGACAATGCTCAGATAAGCAAAATCTGACTCCAAAGCAGGAATGTAATTTGAACAAGCATCTCAGAGTTGACCCTCCCTAGTTCTCTGGAATGTAAAAGGCAGGGATGCCCCAAAAGTGCTTTTTAAAGAGGCAACTGGACTTAGTTTTTCTTTGAAGATGTTGCATTTCTCATCCAAGAAGCATCTTTACCTCTGGCTGGTGTCAGGTTCCGAAGGGTTAAAGAAAACAGCCAAACAAAGAGGCGGTTTGAAAATGCAGTTTGTCTTCCTCTAGCACGAACTGACCAACAAAGCACTAAGGCAACAAATAAATTGTCAGAGCTGACATTCGTTGCTCTCCACCACCTTTTATACTTTATTTGGTATTTAGGCTAAACCCCACCCTCACGTGCACGTGCACCTATCACCTTGTAACCCAGAGTGAAAACCACCCGGCAATCAGTCATGGCTTGTTCTCCTGTTCGCTGCTTGGGAAAGCCAAGCATGGGTTAACTTTGTCCATTAGCCAAGAGACTGAGTTATGTAATTGTTGACCACGCCTCCTCGGACTGGGATAGTTCAGTTTTTTAACTCAGTCCAGCCTTAAAGAGACGCAAAAATTTCCTCTCTAGGATAATAGACAAATTTAATTCCTTTTAGCTTGAATTCCTTCATTTTAGGTTTGAGTTAAATCAGTACCTTTCAATTATACTACAAGTTCGTTTTTTTCCGTTTGCCTGCTGTCCGCACCGGATTCGCCTCGCAGATTCGCCGCACTATGAGATATTTGGAGTGTTCATTACCATTCCTGAAGGCTTTCGTGCCCAAGGGAATTATTTTATTTAAACCTCAATTGCGCGCTTCGTTACAGCTCGCCTTTTAAGGTCAGTTCGCCACCTTAGGCTTTGTTTATCATGGTTGGGGGTCGGTTTGCCGCCCCTGCGCCGGTTGATTGGCCGCGATCCACCTGTGCAACACACCTCAACCTTCCTTTGCATAGCCGAGGCTCCACGCTGCAGTGCTGTTGTCTCCGTTTCTGCATCGCTGCCACGCCACTGAGTTCCCTGGGGCGCTCGGCAAGCCGCAACAGCCATTTTATCGCAGGTTTGAACTTCGTGCCGTGCAAGCTACTGGCAGCAGCCATTTTGTCTCAGGTTTTATTTATTTATTTATTTATTGTATTTATAAGCCGCACCCATCTCACCACATAGGGACTCGGGGCGGCGCACAGGGAATATAAAATATAAATATACATATATACAAGAATATAAGCATTCTTAAAACTGAATTAAATTAAACCCACCTTGCGCTAAAACCCATATTAAAAACCCTGAATTAAAACTTTGGTCATCTAAAAGCAGTACAGTGTCGAGTAAAATCATGCCAGGCCGGCTTGTTGGAAGAAGTGCGTTTTTAACCACTGGCGGAACAGGCGGAGGTCCGAGATGACACGGAGTTCGGGAGGTAGAGCGTTCCAGAGGGTTGGGCCCATCACAGAGAAGCCTCTTCCCCTGGGCGTCGCCAACCGGCATTGCCCGGTTGACGGCACCCGGATCAGACCCTCTCTGTGAGAGCGTATTGGTCGTAGGGACGTATGGGGCAGCAGACGGTCTCGTAGGTAGCTAGGCCCCATGCCTTGGAGCACCTTGAAGATGGTAATCAAAACCTTGTAACGCACCCGGAAGGTCACAGGCAGCCAGTGCAGCTCGCGCAGGAGCGGTGTTATGTGGGATTGCCTTGAAGCACCCATAATCACCCGCGCGGCCGCATTCTGGACCAACTACAACCTCCAAGTGCATCTCAAGGGGAGCCCCATGTAGAGAGCGTTACAGTAGTCCAGGCGAGAAGTCACGAGCGCTTGAGTGACTGTGCGAAGGGCCTCCCGGTCAAGTAAGGGGCGCAATTGGCAGACCAGGCGAACCTGGTAAAACGCCCCCCTGGCCACGGCCGCCACCTGGTCCTCCAGGGACAGCCGGGAATCCAGGAGGACTCCTAAATTGCGCGCCCCCTTTACAGGGGACAGTACTTTCCCCCCCCCCCCCCAATGGCCAGTGATGGTATCAACTGGCTAAACCGGGAGGCCGGAAACCACAGCCACTCAGTCTTGGACAGGTTGAGTTTGAGTTTGTTGCTGCCCATCCAGATCCGTACGGCCTCCAAACACCGGGACATCACCTCAACGGCATCGTTGGGGTGGTTTGGGGTAGAGATGTACAGCTGAGTGTCATCAGCGTACAGATTGTGTTCTACCCCAAAACCACAGATGATCTCACCCAGCGGCTTCATGTATGTGTTGAACAGGAGTGGCGAGAGGACCGACCCCTGAGGCACCCCACAAGTGAGGGGCCTAGAAGTCGACCTCTGCCCTCCTGTCAACACGAATTGCGACCGACCAGAGAGGTTGGAGGAGAACCACCGTAAAACGGTGCCTCCCACCCCCAACCCCCCCAGTCGGCGCAATAGGATACCATGGTCGATGGTATCAAAAGCCGCTGAGAGATCTAACAGGACGAGGATAGAGGAACAACCTCTATCCCGCGCCCTCCAGAGATCATCCACCAACGCGACCAATGCCGTTTCGGTGCTATGACCGGGTCAAAAGCCGGACTGGCGCGGACTGGTTTGAATTTCACGCCGCTGAAGCAACTGCCGGTGGCCATTTTGGTTGCTCTTCGCGCCGAAACCATAACGAGCTGGGCGTGGTTTCCAGTTCCCGCCCAAGGTTACGTCACATCGGCCGTTTTTCTGCTATTGGAGGTTGGTTCGCCACCTTTTCCTCGGCACACGCGATATCTGCCTCGCTATATAAATCGAATAAACTAAACTAAACTAAACTAAGCTTCGGCTGGCTAGCTTCATTGGATTGGCTATTTTCCTTGTTAAAGGACATGAGCTTGAGCCTTTTCAATTCTTACTTAAACCATGGTGGATCATTCTATCACCGGGGGCAGCTCTGGGCCCTCTGATTCCCCCCCCCCCGCTCCCTTCCAACACCACTGGGGCTTCCTTCAGGGTAGGCAGGGCCACCACTAGGACTACCAGCCATAGGGCACACGCTCCCTCCGTGGCACCTGACAGGGCCGCTAAGCGCGGGGACAACGGTAAAGCAGGGGCTAAGGCACCTGCGGCCTCCAGGTCACCGCCGACCCTACTGCCTGAAGGACCTTCCCCCACTCCTTCTACTCATTTGACTGGGGTACAGGGATGGTCTCCTGATCTTCCTACTGCCCAAGGGTTGTCTTCTGAGGAACCCGGATCAGGGCCTCAACCTTCATCAGGCTCTTGCGAAGCTAGCCCAGCACCAGCGCCAGCGCCTTCGTGCTCAGGTGCCTCAGCTACATTTACCTCTACTGCTGCTGGGCTCAGGCCTGAAGAAAGGTCTGAGTTTAATCTTTCTCCTGAGCTTAGAAATATGATCGCAACTGCAATATCTCAGGGAGTGGATGCAGAGTTGCAGTGTAGGGCCCAACGATCCAGATCCTCAGCCTTATCTAGGGATTTATCCACTTCTCAGGCTGATCCCCCTTCAACCTTTCCTTCTGTCTATAGTGAAGGTTCTGTGTTAGGTGAGGAGGAGGAAGTTCCAGACCAGGAACTTTCAGATGATGACGCTCTGGTGCAGGACAAACCTGCCTTCTCTGGATTGTTTAGGCCGGCCTTATTTAAATCACTCTTATACAAGGCCAAGGCCACTACTAACATGGGTGGCGCTACCACTCAGGGCAGCACTGCAGTGGGGCTTGACTCTACAGAGTGCTTGTTTGTGGAACAGGTGCAGGAACAGGAGGTGATACCCTTTCCCAAATTATTCTTGGACGTTGTCCAAAAGCAATAGATACAACCTACAGCAGTTCCCCCACCCAGCAACGGTGATAGGAAGCTCTACACTTCCACTCCGGAACTGGACAGAATTCTGCAATTCCCCACTGTAGACCCTCCAGTGGTGGCCTTGGCATCCCCAGTCTTTATTCCATCTAAGATCTCGGAGGGATCATACGGAAAACGCACCAGGCGACTGCCTGGGCATTGCGAGCCGCCACAGCGGCTTCTTTCTTTAATAGGACCTCCTTGGTCTGGCTGCAACAACTACAGGCCAGACTGGCCCCGGATGACTTATGCCTCCACCAGGACGTCAACAAACTGGTGGCGGTGAAGGAGGAGCCTGCGTCGCAACAATACGACGCTTGATCTCGCCACTGGGAGACCATCATCGATTCTTTTGCCACTGGACGGTCCAATTGGACCTAAACTGTCCTGTAGGCACAGTGAAGAGGAAGCTGAATCTTTGCCGATCTCAGGGACACCGCAAAGCCCCTGATTGATCCAAAGGAAGTGCTTCTACTCCACAGTAAACAGACAGTCCCCAGGCTGGCAAAGTTGCTGACGGTTCCGGAAGGAAGGAAGTGAGAAAGAAAGTGGTTCCAGCTGGTGAGATTTTTACTGTTTTGAAAGAGACTGTTCTAAAAGAGATTGCCCATAAAAAATTTAAAATAAGTTGAAACTTTTAAAAATAGAAGAAATAAGCGACAGAATAAAGCTCTGGAAGACCCTGGTCAGTGTGTTATCACAACTTCTTTAATTGATATTTTAAATGCAACCTATGAAGAATTTTTAAAAGGAATGGAGTGAGTTCTCTTCTACTTTATTTTTTGTGTTTATAACCTATGGACTAAACCTCTTCCTTTTCATTACTATGTGTGATTTTTAAAAAATTTCTTTTCTCTACTATACTTAAGAATTTGATTTTTCTTTAGTTTGAAACAATTAAGATACAAAAAGAAACAAAAAAAATTGTAACAATTGAAATAACAGAAGGGAAGATGGTGCTGCTACTCGAAAGCTGAAGTATGTGGATTAAAGACAGAACACTTTCACTCCTACTATTGTTTATTCTGGCTTGGAATTTTAAAGACCCTCAGCTTGCCTAAAAGTGAAAATGGATATATTTTTTTTACAAATGTTCTTCTGAAGTCTAATTTCAACCAGAGACTTTATTGTGAACTTAAGCTTGTTAAAAGCATTTTTTAAGCCAGAGTAGCAGCTTTTTTCTTCAGCAATCGGAGACTGAACAACAGAAAGAAACTGTTGCCTTGCATAATGGCTGCAATACAGCAATTTTCTAATTCATTTGAAAAAAAAATTAGAACATCTCATTGGAAAATATGAGGAAAAGGACGGAGTTACATATCAAATGGAAAAAACAGAGGTTGGAGTCTCAAGCACTAAAGAGAAAAATAATCACAAAGAAACTAAATCTGTTGAACCTTTTGATGATTGGTTTATGTTTGGCAATGGGAAAAGTGGAATATAGAAAGATGAATCAGATGGATGGAAACTTCACCTCAGATGGCAAGATACAGAAGAAGAAACAGCAAAAGAATTTATGGTATTAAAGAAAGAAATTTTACTAGTAACACCATTGATAACAACCCTGACACTCACAAGCTGATTAAGGAAGCAGAAGAAGGGCTTCGAAATGACAGGAAAGAATTTACAAATAATGAACTGCAAAGAGAAGTCCATACAAATTGGATTAAGGATATGATAAGAAAACATATCCCACAAATGGCAGAAGACATGGTATTGTTTTATTACTGGAAAGATACAAGCTGATAGATAAAAGGTTAACTTAAAACCAGTTGAGATTAGAAAAATTTAGTGATAATAGACATAGTTAGATAAACAATTGAAAATGATAATAATGTATATATATGTATAATTATAATAAGTAGTAATTGGAAATGAATACTGAGTGGCACTTACTAAAGGAGATGAGTGAGAGTTTGGTCATATATAAAGATTAATAAAAAAAGTAATTATGATAAATATAGTTAAATAAAGGAGAGATAAGGATAACAAGACATATATAGGTATGGGTAGAATATGGGAAAACTGGATATAAATTTTAAACAGGGATTTGAAAAGGAGGATACGTGGTTATGTTTTAAGTTTTGGTATGTTTCAAGATGAAGGACGTATAATACAATTATAATTAAGCAAGAATGGAGGCATGAAAAGGATAAAAATATTTGATATATTTATCCATCTGTCAATTTCACACCCGTGGAGGATCCCAGACAATCGGATATTCCCCTCACAAGGGGCTATCGTCCACCAGAACCCTCAACTGCTACAGTTAGCCGTGTGACATGTGAGCGGGCTACCCTGATGCGACAACATTTCTCAGACAAAGTAATCGCAATCCAGGCGGCTCGCCGCTTGTCAACGACACGTATCTACGAGGTTACCTGGCAAGCCTTTTACAGGTGGTGCCGAACAGCCATCATGGATCCAGTCAAGGTGACCATACCGCAAGTATTAGACAGATGGGTTTGGACAGGGGTCTCACACCCAACACTCTCCATCACCAAATTGCGGCTTTGTCTACCGTGATTGCTGGTGGGCACGGCCATTCCTTAGCACATCACCCTAGCGTTTGGTCATTCCTAAAGGGAGCGTCGAACCTCAGTCCACCAGTAGTCCATCGCTACCCTACATGGGACTTGCCCCTAGTGCTTAAGGCCCTGACGTCTGAACCATTCGAGCCCATCCGCACTATCAGGCTCAGATTGTTGACCCTTAAAACTGTCTTTTTGGTAGCCATTGCATCGGCTAGGAGGGTGTCTGAGCTGGTGGCACTATCGGTCCGCGAGGATCTTTGTACATTCCACCCAAACAGTCATTTTGAGACTGGACCTGGCGTTCCTTCCAAAATTTAACACCTGATTCCACAGGGCGCAAGAACTCATTCTGCCAGACTTCTGTCTGAACCCCTCCCATCCACAGGAATGCTGATGGCATCACCTTGCCGTGCACCAGACACTCCGTCGTTATGTAAAGTGCATTCAGACGGTCGGAGGCACTTTTCGTGTCCTTTCAGCCAGCATCCATGGGACAAAAGGTATCCTCTAACACTATAGGCAGCTGGTTGAAAGCATGTATTGCCCTCGCCTACAACAGCCAATCCCGGCCAAGTCCCAGACGCATCACTCCCCATTCCACCAGAAGTGCTGCCACCATGGCGGCCTGGGCAACAAAGGTGTTGGTAGAGGACATCTGTAGGGCGGTGACTTGGTCATTGCCGTTGCCCTTTATCAGACACTAGCTGTACCCGCCACGCGTTGCTGTGGCCAAGTTTGGTTAAATGAAAAAGTTTCCCCTCAGACCATCTCAGCAACCCCCTTCCTTCTCTCCCTCGCCACCCTCGCTTACTCTACCTACCTACCTACTGTATTTCTCCCCCCCTCCCTCTATCCCTCTACCTATCTACCTACCTACTGTATTTTCCCTCTCTCCCTCTATCTATCTACTTACCTACCTACCTACTGTATTTTTCCTTCTCGCTCTACCGTTCTACCTACCTACCTACTGTATTTCTCCCTCTACCTACCTACCTACCTAGTGTAGTTTTCCCTCTATCTCCGTCCCTCCCTACTGTATTTCTCCCCCTCTCTCTCTATCCCTCTACCTACCTACCTACCTACCTACCTACTGTATTTCTCCCGCCCTCTCTCCCTCTACATACCTACCTACCTAGTGTATTTTCCCCTCCCTCTCTCCCTCTACCTACCTACCTACCTACCTACCTACCTAATTTCTCCCCCTCTCTCTCTATCCCTCTACCTACCTAGTGTATTTTTCCCTCTCTCTATCTACCTACCTACCTACCTACTGTATTTCTCCCTCTCCCTACCTACCTACCTCTATCCCTCTACCTCTCCTCCGCCACCGCCGCCCCTCCGCCAACTCCTCCCCCCCCCCAAGGCCGCTGCCGAGTCAGTGGCCACCCCCGCTGCCAACTCCCGCCAAAGGCCGCTGCCGAGTCAGCGGCCTTGGGGGGGAGTTGGTGTAGGGGGGGCGGTGGAGGAGGAGAGGCCGCTGACTCTGCAGCGGCCTTGGGGGGGTGAGTTGGTGGTGTGGGCAGCGGCAGCAGCGGCCTTGTGGGGGGGAGGAGTTGGCAGAGGGTGGGGGGAAGTGGCAGCGGAGAGAGAGGTGACGTGAGCTGAAAATGCAAGTGACGTAAGCTGAAAAGTGGCCGGGTGAGAGGGTTCGTGAAGGGGAGGGGGGCGAGTGAGTGAGTGAGGGAAACACACAGAAGAGCTGCAGTTTTACATTTTTGTGGCGTGTACCTGGCACTGGTGTGCCATCCACACAATCTGCGTATCATTGGTGCTGCACTTGTAAGGAACGTGTGAAAATGTGGTGGCGATTGGTGCAGTAGTTTCTGAGATTAGCGGTTTTGAACAAACTCATAGTTAACTTTTTATTTATATAGATTACAAGGTGGACGTGGACGCCTCGGTGGGGGCATCCTTTGGACGGCAAGTCTTGCAGAGGGTTGTCTCATCTTCTATGACCCCTGAGCAGCCTAGCTCCTGCCCTTAAAGACTCATTGCTTTGGCATGTCCCATGCTTGGATTCCCCAAACAGCGCACAGGAGAATGACCGTTGACTTACCTGAATGGTCCTTCTATGTGCGCTGCGATTGGAATCCAAGCCCACCCTTGGCTTCGGCTGGTCCGGGCCCTTGACTTTAACATGCATCTCATGGTGTCTACTTACCGGACTTACTCCTGACATTCTGGGCCGAATTATTGCATCTCTTAGACTGGCTGAGCCTTCGTACAAAACTGAACTATCCCAGTCAGAGGAGGCGTGGTCAACAATTACATAACTCAGTCTCTAGGCTAGTGGACAAAGTTAACCCATGCTTGGATTCCCCTCGCAGTGCACATAGAAGGACCGTTCAGGTAAGTCAACGGTCATTCTCAGTCAATTATCAGTTATGGAGAGTTCTCAGCTGGATTGCATGTGGAGGAGGGAGTTCCCCTGCTGGTAAGCACAATTCCTGGGAACCCCCACAGCTCTCCCCCCCCCCCCCCCCAATGGCACGTCTGGACCTGTGGGCTCGCTGGAGCTGACATGTGGCCCCTCTACCACAGAGACAGCACCTAGGGAGATAAGAATTCCAGTCAGTTAGGAGACAAAGGACCCCTCCCACCCACCCCCACCCCAGTTTTGTGCAATGTCTGCGATGGAATCTCGTTACCGGGCGGGGCACCCTACAATCCTTACTATGAACCAATGATGCCTCTGACCTTTCCATAGAACAAGGTATTGTAAACGCCCTCTGTGCCTCCTGGTATCTAGTATATCTTGCGCTTCATAGTGCTGTTCCCCATCTACAGTGACTGGGGCTGGCGGCGGTAACAGGTCTCCTCTGATATCAGATGCCTGAACTGATTGGATCAGGCTGCAGTGGAAGACTGGATGTGTTTTCCCCAATAGGGGGGGAAGCCTTAGCTGCACTGCGACGGGGTTAACAACCCGCATGATGGGGAAAGGCCCAATGAATTTGGGGCTGAGTTTCTTACATGGCAAAGGCAGCCTGAGATACTTAGTGGAGAGGTATACCCTCTGGCACACGTGGAAAGGTCCTTGCACCTTCTGCCTTTTGTCGGTGTTCTTTTTATATGTGAAAAAAGAATGATGTAACGCGTCTATCCACTCCTGAGGTCATGTCATCTGGGAGCACTTAGGGACACTCTGGAGTTGGGACACACACACACTCACCCGTAGCCACATGGAATGGGGTAAACCCCATACCTTTGTGCACTGCATTGTTATATGCAACTTCAGCAAAGGGGAGGAGTTCAGCCCAATCGATCTGTTGGTACTGAACATAATACCTTAAGTAGTGCTCCGCCATCGCGTTTTCTGTCTCCACAGCACCATTGATTGCGGCGTGGAAGACTGTACTAAGTCCCTGTGAAGACCCCACCATTGCCACAAATCTGCACCAGAACCGGGCAGTGAATTGCACTCCCCTGTTGGAAATTATCCTTTTGGGGATGCCATGGAGTCTATAGACATGGACAATTAAACAGTTTGGTCAGCTTCCTAGCAGATGGAAGGCTGGTACACTCTACAAAATGAGCCTGTTTAGAGAACGGGTCTATTATCGTCCAAATGACCTTGTTCCCTTGACTGTCCAGTAAATCCACGCTGAAGTCCATGGCTATCTGTTCCCATGAACCAATCAGATCTGCCACCTGCTGTAAAAGACCAGGAGGCCGGCCAGGCCGGGCCTTCATGGTAGTGAAAACAACACAACTCCTTACATATTCCTCTATGTATATGGAGGAGAGAGGTCCCCAGCTGGTAAGCATGATTCCTGGCATCTCCCACATAGCAACAGGAATCCCAGCTATCTCTATTGCCATTGTTAAGTGAGGATTGCGGGTCATTAAGTGAAGGCCTCATGTGACCACAACGTGTGACTTCCTGCCGCATTCCCACCAGCAAAGTCAGTGGGAAAGCTGGCAGGAAGTTGCAAGTTTCGGGCAACTCACAAGCAGGATTGTGGGTAGGTAAGCACTATGGAATGAGGTGTAGGGTTGCTGTGGTGAGTACATTCTGGGAGGTTTCACTGCTTTGCTGCATAAGTGCAGGGGTGTTGGGGAAGGGGTGTTGTGGAATGAGTGTACTCTGTGGAGTAAGAGATCCCTGAGATCTCATACACCACAGTGGGGTTCCTCAGGAGAAAAGGCTGGAGTGGCTTAACAACATTCCTTGCTGGCTTCTCAATTGACTTTGCTTGTGGGAAGTTGATAAGAAAGGTCACAAATGGTGACAACATTACCATTGGATGCTGTGACCATCATAAGTGTGAGCCAGTTGCCCAAGCCCCCAGATCATGATCATGTGACTGGGGGTGCAGCAACAGCTGGAACTTTGAGGACCAGTCATAAATACCACTTGTTCAGTGCCATTGCAACTTTGAATGGTTGTTAACTGAGGACTACTTTTATGCATGCAGTATATGCAACAGTATTAAGAATATAACTTCAGGTTTAGTAACTGTGATATTAAAGAATAAAGAGTCCTGGAAAGTCACATTATAAACAGAATAACTTCAAAATATTTTGACTTTATCATTCAAAGATTTCCTCCTTGCTATTTTGGCAAAAGAAGCACGCACATACACACACAAAGTCTAATTTAAATGTGGACAAATACAATAATGTTCTATTGCTGCAAATCAGTTGTACATTCAGCTTTCCAATTTTGTATGGACATTCTTTTAGTCAGCACCAAAAATCCATAATTATGCATATTTTCATAATATCAGATACTAGGAACATAGCCATAATTAAAACAGAAAAATTGATTCAGAGCCTTATTTACCCTAGTTATTTCAGTCCTGAGGTTGGCAGTTAAAACTGGTTCAACCATGTGAATTAATGTCCATCTTTTAGGCAATTACACCAGCATATATAAAAGATTGTAGCTGATTTATGTTAAGTAATCTTATTTGTATTAATCTCATTTTAAGAACATAGAAAACTATTTAAAGTGATTCTCCACAGGTTTACCAGGACATTTAAACTCATTATTCCAGATATCTTACTATTACTATCAGTTTCATCAATTTTCTTTAAAAGATTTAACTTTAGAAATCACAGCTCATTTTTCCAAAATTAGAAACGTAAGAAGTAATAATAACATCTACTCCAACTACATCAAATAACAAATACTTCAGTTCAATAAAATAGCAAGAAGCACACTTGAGGGGTGAATCAGATTTGTTCAGTATGACAGGTGTGTTAAAATAGCTTCCATGGGGCTGAGTTGATGCCTAGTAATAATAATATAAGAACTCCTTCTTAAACCACCCATTTTTAAAAACCCAGTATAGTTAAACAAACATTTCAGGTCTGTACCTATAGTTACCTAATAGTATAAGGTTTTCATAAATGGGTCAATCTATCTATATAAATAAAAAGTTAACTATGAGTTTGTTCAAAACCGCTAATCTCAGAAACTACTGCACCAATCGCCACCAAATTTTCACACAACGTTCCTTACAAGTGCAGCACCAATGATACGTACAGATTGTGTGGATGGCACACCGGTGCCAGGTACACGCCACACAAAAGTAAAACTGCAGCTCTTCTGTGTGTTTCCCTCACTCACTCATTCGCCCCCTTCCCCTTCGCGGCCCCTCCCACCCAGCCGCTTTTCAGCTCACGTCACTTGCACGAGTGGTGGAGCGGTCTGCCTCATATCCGCGACGGTCGACTCCTCAGCGGCCTCTCTCTCCGCTGCCACCGCCCCCCCCCCCTGCCAACTCCTCCACCCCACAAGGCTGCTGCTGCCGCTGCCCGCACCACCAACTCCCCCCCCCCAAAGCTGCTGCCGAATCAGCGGCCTCTCCTCCTCTGCCGCCGCCCCCCACACACCAACTCTTCCCCACCCCCCCCAAGGCTGCTGGTTCGGCAGTGGCCTTGGGGCGGAGGGGGCGGCAGGGGCAGTGAGAGAGGCCGCTGACTCGGCAGCGGCCTGGGGGAGGGGAGTTGGCGGAGGGGTGGCAGCGGAGGAGTAGAGGCCGCTGCCGAGTCAGCGGCCTCTCTCTCTTCTCTCTAGGTAGGTAAGTAGGTAGGTAGGTAGAGGGATAGAGGGAGAAATACAGTACGTAGGTAGGTAGAGGGATAGAGAGAGAGAGGGAGAAATACAGTAGGTAGGTAGGTAGAGAGAGGGAAAAATACACTAGGTAGGGAAGTACACTAGGTAGGGAAATACAGTAGGTAGGTAGGTAGAGAGAGGGAAAAATACACTCGGTAGGTAGGTAGAGGGATAGAGAGAGGGAGAAATTAGGTTAGGTAGGTAGAGGGAGAGGGAGGGAAAATACACTAGGTAGAGGGAGGGAGAAATACACTAGGTAGGTAGGTAGAGGGATAGAGAGAGAGGGGGAGAAATACAGTAAGGAGGGAGGGAGATAGAGGGAAAAATACAGTAGGTAAGTAGGTAGAGGGAGAGACGGAAAATACAGTAGGTAGGTAGATAGGGAGAGGGATAGAGAGGGGGGGGAGAAATACAGTAGGTAGGTAGGTAGTAAGAGAGGGTGGGGAGGGAGAGGAAGGGGAAACCGAAGCAGAGAAGGAAGAGGGTCGCTGAGATGGTCTATGAGGGGAAACTTTTTCAATTAACCAAACTTGGCCACAGCAACGCGTGGTGGGTACAGCTAGTATTTTCTATATATATCTTATAGAAATAAGTACAGGAATCCCAGTGCTTGCCAGGATTCCAATAGGCGAAATAGTAACTCTGAAGTCCAAACAGCTGAATTCTGAAGTTTCTTATGCCAGCCAATGATCAAAGTCAAAATGCCCAGTGATAAGCTGAAATTTAAATCTGTCTTTCCAGCAGCTAATTGTAATTTGCACAATGAAAATCTTACAGAAAACTTGTCAAATGTATTGTTTCATGTAAGTGTGTTTACAATAATATGATATAATAAATACAGGAAGGATTCTCAAAATGTAAATCAACCTTGGAATTAAATTCATCTTAATCACATTTATCTCACTCCGAATACTCAACTGTAATATTTCGTTTGCATCAAAACTAGAGAGAAATTAAAATATACTAGTTGAGAAGTGTTACTGAAAATTCTTAGATCAAGATAAACAGAGGAAACAGAAGGCAACCTAAAGCTCCCCTTTCAACACCTCCCCTTAACCCCATGCAGAACTAACAATGGCCTTCCCCTTTTTCTACTCTCCAGCACTTCTGCTCAGAACACACATTTTAGGTCTGTGCCCATAGTTAACATATTCTTCAGTCTTGGTACGCACTGCTTATGATTCAGTGTTTGGGCACAGTTTGTTTTATTGTACACCCCCAAGAGTGCCACTTTGAGGGAGATGGGCAGTTCAGAAATGGAAAAATAAACATTGTTCTTTCTAAATACAGTTTGTTAACTTATGTAGGCAAGGAGAAATTTGACATTTATATGTTGTGTGCAGTCCTTAGTTTTTTAGATTATAAAGCTATGGAATTGGCTAACCCTAGATCAGAGCATGCATTTGTTTGTTTGCTTATTTATTTATTTATTTATTTATTTATTTATTTATTTATTTGCTGCAATTTATGGACTTCTCTGTTCCAAAAAAAGGCTGTTGAAAGCAATTTACTTACAGTACAGGTGAAACTCGAAAAATTAGAATATCATGCAAAAGTTCATTTATTTCAGTAATGCAACTTAAAAGGTAAAACTAATATATGAGATAAGACTCATTACATGCAAAGCAAGATACTGTATTTTTTGGAGTATAAGACTCCAAGTATTTTTTCCTCTAAAAAGAGGCTGAAAATCTGGGTGTGTCATACATCGAAAACAGCATTTTTTTGCCTCCTTAAACCCCACCCCTACACCAAAATGGCCGTGCGCATACCCTTATGGAGGCTTCCAGAGAGCTCCTGGGGGCTGGGGAGGGCAGAAATGAGCAAAGAACAGGGCGTTTTTGCCCCCCCAGCCCCCAGCAGCACTCTATAAGCCTCCATAAGGCTATGCATGCTATTTTTTGACCACAAAACGGCCCGTTTTCACGAAGCAAGCGGGCCGTTTTTCCTCATTTTGCCCCCCCCCCCAGGAGCACTCTGCAAGCCCCCCCCCCAAGGCTATTCATGCCTTTTATTTGAAAAAAAACGGGTCGTTTGGGGGAGTGCACAGTGCAAAAAGGTTTTTTTTTCCCTTTTGGAAAGCTGTTTACTTAGAGTGATTGATGAGAATTACGTTGGTCAAGTACTGTGCCTGCAGAAACAAAGATTTGTTCCAAAGGTGGTCAGTGATTTCCTTCTCCAGCACATGGGTAAATACACCTGGAAACATCTACCTACCTACCTACCTACTCTCTCTCTCCCTACCTATCTACTGTTTTTCTCTCTCTCTCTATTTCTCTCTCTATTTTTCTCTCTATCCCTCTACCTACCTACCTATCTACACACTCTCCCTACCTACCTACTGTATTTCTCTCTCTCTCCCCTCTATCTACCTACTCTCTCTCTCCCCCTACCTATCTACTGTATTTCTCTCTCTCTATTTCTCTCTCTCTATCCTCTACCTACTTATCTATCTACACACTCTCTCTCCCTACTTACCTACCTACTGTGTTTCTCTCTCTCTCTCTCCCATTATTATTATTATTATTATTTATTATTATTATTATTAAAATTTCTATACCGCCCTTCTCCCTTCCGGGACTCAGGGCGGTTTACAGGCAACAATAAAATCACAAGTAAAAAACATAGAAACCTTTAAAAATACATTAAATGATAAATAGCCTGTCTTAAAACCTTGTTAAAATCCCTGCTAAAAAACCATTCAAAACTATACCATTTAAAACTATGCCCGACGGAAAAGGCGTAGGTCCGTGATTGTCCGTAGGTCAGGGGGTAGGTCATTCCAGAGGGCAGGGGCTGCCACAGAGAAGGCTCTCCCCCTAGGGGCCGCCAGCCGACATTGCCTGTCTGAAGGCACCCTGAGGAGGCCCTCTCTGTGGGAGCGAACTGGACAGTGGGAGGTATTTGGTAGCAGGAGGCGGTCTTGCAAATAACCAGGTCACTTGCCATGGAGCACTTTAAAGGTGGTTACTAATACCTTGAAGCGCACCCGGAAAGCCACAGGCAGCCAGTGCAGCTCGCAAAGGAGAGGTGTCACGTGGGAGCATCTAGACGCTCCCAGAATCTCCCGCGCGGCCGCATTCTGAACCAACTGGAGCCTCCGGGTGCACCTCAAGGGAAGCCCCATGTAGAGAGCATTGCAGTAGTCCATACGGGAGATGACGAGGGCTTGAGTGACTGTGCGTAAAGCGTCACAATCCAGAAAGGGGCGCAACTGATAGAAAGCCCCCCTGGCCACGGCTGTCATATGGTCTTCTAGAGACAGCCGAGAGTCCAGAAGGACACCCAAGTTGCGAACCCTCTCTGTAGGGGCTAATGACTCGCCCCCAATAGCCAGAGATGGTACCAACTGGCTATATCGTGACGCCAGAAGCCACAGCCACTCGGTCTTGGATGGGTTGAGTCGGAGCCTGTTTCTCCCCATACAGACTCGCACAGCCTCCAGACAGGGGGACATCACTTCCACGGCATCGTTGGGGTGGTCCGGGGTAGAGATGTACAGCTGAGTATCATCAGCGTACTGATGGAACTCTACCCCGAAACCACGGATGATCTCGCCCAACGGCTTCATGTAGATGTTGAACAGGAGAGGCGAGAGGACCGACCCCTGTGGCACCCCACAAGAGAGGCACCTCGACGTCGACCTCTGCCCTCCTGCCAACACAAATTGCGACCGGTCGGAGAGGTAGGAGGAGAACCACCGTAGAACGGTGCCCCCCAACCCTTCCAGCCAGCGCAACATGATATCATGGTCGATGGTATCGAAAGCCGCTGAGAGATCTAACAGGACCAGGATAGAGGAACAACCCCTATCCCGAGCCCTCCAGAGATCATCCACCAATGCGACCAATACCATCTCCGTGCTGTACCCAGGCCGGAAGCCGGACTGGCGCTAGTCCAGATAGACAGTTTCCTCCAGGTGCTGTGGGAGCTGCCGCGCCACCACACTCTCAACAACCTTCGCAAGAAAGCGGAGGTTGGAGACAGGACGATAGTTGGCCAACACAGCCGGGTCCAGGGAGGGCTTCTTGAGGATGGGCCTCACCACTGCCTCTTTCAAGGCAGCCGGCAGGAACCCCTCACTCAAAGAAGCGTTGACAATTCCATGGAGCCAGCCTCGTGTAACCTCCCGGGAGGCCAGTACTAGCCAGGAGGGACACGGGTCCAATAAACGTGGTGGCGTTCAGCCGCCCCAGCATCCTGTCCATGTCCTCGGGAGTCACAGGATCGAACTCTTCCCAGATGACAGACTCAAGACCTGCCTCCGTCAGCCCGTCTGAACTAGTCCAGTCAGAGGCCAACCCGTCCCGGATCTGATCGATTTTATCATGCAGATAACGCCCAAATTCCTCCGCACGACCCTGCAGAGGGTCATCCCGTGCCCTCTATTTATTTAATTCGATCTGATGAAGAAGGGAGCGGGTCACCCTAAACAGGGCGGCAGGGCGGTTATCTGATAAGAGCGGAGAAGTAATTACGCTTCGCCGCTTCTATCGATACTAGGTAGGTCTTCAAATGCGACCTTACCAGTGTCCGGTCAGATTCGGAGCGGGTGACCCTCCAACCGCTCTCTAGGCATCTCTTCCGGCGCTTCATCACCCTCAGCTCACCAGGGAGCCAAGGTGGTTTGGCGCCGGGTAAGAGGCCGCAAAGGCACGACCCGGTCCAGGGCCCCCGTGGCCGCACTATTCCAAGCGGCCACTAGGTCCTCAGTCGAGTCGCGGGTCAGGGTCTCAGGTATTGGGCCAAGCTCCATCTGGAACCTCTCAGGATCCATCAGGCGCCTGGGGCGTAACCATCTCACCACTTCCGGTTCCGCCTCCCCGCGGTGGGATGCAGCGGTAGGGAAGCCCAGCCAAAGGAGAGAGTGATCTGACCATGACAGGGGTTCAACGACTATGTCCCCTAAACCAAGATCACTCACCCACTGGCCAGAGACAAAAACTAAGTCCAGCGTGTGTCCTCCAGTGTGGGTGGGGTCATGAACTAACTGGGTCAGGTCCATGGCCGTCATGGAGGCCATGAACTCCCGTGCCATCTCAGATGCTTCGCTTATCGATGGCAGGTTGAAATCCCCCATGACTATCAGCCTAGGGATGTCAACCGCCATCTCGGCTATCACATTGAGAAGCTCGGGTAGGGCTGTTGATACATAGCGGGGAGCCAGGTACACAATCAGCAAGCCCAACTGCCTCCCATGACCCCACTTCACACATAGAGACTCACAGCTGGCTGGCTGTGGTACAGTGGTCTCCCTCGGGTCCAGACCCTCCTTTATGACAACCACCACCACCCCACCCCGACCCTGGGCTCGTGGATGGTGAAATGCACGGTAACCCGGTGGGCACATCTCAACGAGGGGCACCCCTCCCTCTTGGCCCAACCAGGTCTCCGTAATACCCGCCAGGTCTACCTAACTACCTACCTAACTACACACTCTGCCTCCCTCCCTCCCTACTGTACTTCTCTCTCTTTCTCTCCCTCTCTATCCCTCTATCTACCCACCTACTTTTTTTAAAAATTTGCCTCCTCAAAACCTGGGTGCGTCTTATGCTCTGAAAAATCCGGTAATGAGTCTTATATATTAGTTTCACCTTTTAAGTTGCATTGCTGAAATAAATGAACTTTTGCACGCTATTCTAATTTTTACCTATATATACTACTAAAACACTCATTGTCATGATCTTTAAATGGGCAAAATGATGCATTATAGGGCAACAATTTTTCAACCAAGGGAACTGAGATTACTTACAGAATATATCCAAAATGTGGGACACATAACTCCAAGGGAATTTGGGAAAGTTGTGGCTGCTTTAGTGCTATTGGCTGCTGCGGCGGTCACATGATCTTCATTTTCAACATTCAACATTTTCAACTGTCAAACATGACAGTTTCCCAGCCAGTCTTGCAATCCCTCACTCTCTCCCCCACCCAGCAGCAGCCACTTACCTGTCTGATTGAAAGGGGAGGGAGGAATGAAGGCGTGCATCCTTCTCAGCCCATGCCATTCTCTTATGTTCTACCAGCCTATTCTTCCCCCCTGCACCATCCCTGATCCATGCAGCTCCCCACACACCCTTCCCAACCCATGCAGGACCTCTCACACAGACCCAACCCCTTTCCTGACCTGCTCCCCCATGTATACCCTTCCTCCTTCCCTCACCTGGCAGCAGCCTTGGCTTACAACTTCCTGCTGGCTTCCCCACTTGACTGTCTCCGGCTTTCCACACGTTTTTCCACAAGCAAAGTAAATGGAGAAATCAGCAAGAAGTGGACAGTTAAAGAAGGAAGGTTTTTGATGCTCTGATTCCTTCTGATAAGGAAATATCTCTGAAATAGTGACTCAACAGGTCATGGGTTGTCTAGTACTTCCTAGATATTATTTACTGCAGTGGCACATATAGCTGTTGTGTACCTTGTTAGTGTAAGATTTTTATTCTTTAATCTATATAAATAAAAAGTTAACTATGAGTTTGTTCAAAACCGCTAATCTCAGAAACTACTGCACCAATCGCCACCAAATTTTCACACAACGTTCCTTACAAGTGCAGCACCAATGATACGTACAGATTGTGTGGATGGCACACCGGTGCCAGGTACACGCCACACAAAAGTAAAACTGCAGCTCTTCTGTGTGCTTCCCTCACTCGCTCACTCGCCCCCCTCCCCTTCGCGGCCCCTCCCACCCAGCCGCTTTTCAGCTCACGTCACTTGCACAAGTGGTGGAGCGGTCTGCATCATATCCGCGACGGTCGACTCCTCAGCGGCCTCTCTCTCCGCTGCCACCGCCCCCCCCCCCTGCCAACTCCTCCACCCCACAAGGCTGCTGCTGCCGCAGACTTCCTTCCGGTTGACCGGAGGCAAGGTCGAGTCTTGGTGCTCGTCCGCCGCTTGGTTGCCTCTGCGGCCCCCCCGGGGGCAGGGAGTTCTTTTAAAGGACTCCTGCTGTACGGGCGGCTTGCGGGGAATCCCCCCACCCCGACGGCGGTCGGGGGGGTGGCCCCCGCTTCGACCTAGGCTCAGAGGAACGAGTCGCGGGGGGGCGTGGTCCCCTTTGCCGATGGAGAGCCGGAACAGCTATCTGGTTTAAAGAAGAACTGAAACGCCGGAGTTGAAGGCAACACAGAGGCTCCTGGCTGCAAAGTGGATCGTGAGTGACTTTATTTTAATGCTTGCAACTTTAAGCTTGAAAGAAGAAGGAGGGGGGAGTTTGTAATACCCCCCCTCGGAATGGAAAAAAGCGGCGTTTAGAAATGCTCCCCAGGCTTGGGGAAGCGGAGAAATCAACATCTGATTTTTTAAAACCATAAGTGAAAGTCTTTCCTTCACGATCTTTGGATACTTCGTATCGAAGTCTGGCAACATTGAAACAACTTTCACTTGCTAACTCTCGGCGGCTTCCAGGAGGGCGGGGGAAGATGGCGTTCCTTTGTTCTCAGGAGACATACTTTTCTTGGAAAACTGCTGACATTCCCTTGTGTTCGGGACTGTTTTTCTCTTTTTATTAATGGATGAATAATTGATTAATTGGACCTTTCCCTGAAGTGCCTTCTTTTTTTTTTTCTTATCTGATTGTTTTTAAGAACTTGGTCTCTCTCTGGATTATAACTAAATGAAACTTTGTATTGGGACATTGGATACTGCTCCCTCTTTGGCTCGCAGACTCCTCTCCAGCGGACGCCATTTTAGTGACAAAGACTTAAATCTTTCATTATGGCTTCAAAAAAGCAGCTACATCAACCTAAGATTACCTCAATGTTACCCAAAGAAGCAGATGTGGACGCTAAATTATCAGCAATAGATGAAACTCTTCAGAACATCATGAAAGAAATTAAAGAAATTCGGAATGACAATGTCAGTTCAAAATTAGAACTTTTGGAGACACAGAAAGCACTAATGGAAAATAAACAAAAAATTTATGGTCTGGAGGTGGGGTTGACTGAGACAAGGGAAGAGCTTAAAAATTCTCATAATGAAATAGGGGATTTAGCTGGTCATATGTCTAGAATGGATTTTGAAAGAATGTCTTATTTTTTAAGATTTCAGAACATTCCTGAATCAAGCACTGAGGATCTGGAAGATTTAATGTGTACGATTTTAGCAGATTATATAAAAAAGAGTAAAGAAGATATTCGGGGGGACATTGATCTGATTTATAGAATTAATTCAGCATATGCCAGGATAAATGAAGTACCCAGAGAGATACATATTAAATTTGTAAGAAGGTCAACAAGGGAACGGATCCTGAGAGCACAGAGAGACG
Source organism: Rhabdophis nuchalis (assembly GCA_039707465.1). Lineage (NCBI taxonomy): Eukaryota > Metazoa > Chordata > Lepidosauria > Squamata > Natricidae > Rhabdophis > Rhabdophis nuchalis. Next base: position 30,460,021 of record CM077650.1, read on the forward strand.
GTCCTTTAATTTATCAACAGCATGAGATTGCCATCTTGAAACAGGTCCCGAAAAAGATTAGAGAGATAAGAAGGAATTATTCCTTCTTGTCCAAAAGATTATTCAAAAAGGGGGTCTGGTTCAAGTGGGTGATGTCTGAGGGAATGTTGGTGTTCTGGGAGGGAGGAAGGGTAAGAATTAAAACAATTGCAGAGGTGGAAGCCTTTCTTAAAAAACACTCCTCAATCCTGGAGGATGAAAATGGGAGAGTGGAGGGTGCCGTGGCCCCGCCCACTGGAGGTCAGGGAGAGGAAGACACAATTGCCAAAAGACTTAGATCTCACAAGTGACTTTATTTTTGTATAGTATAACTTTTATTTGGATGTTTATACATGATTGTTAGCATAGATTTTAAAATGATATATTTGTATCTCTTTCCACTTTGTAGTACAAATGAAAATTAATTGTATTATCTATAATTTTTTTTTATGAAGCCTCGGAGGGGGCCAACACTTCCGACATAGAGGTTCTCAAAATGTCTTTGTAACTCCTTATCTACCCTTATCCTATTTTTATAAAAATTTGTAAAACCCAATAAAACTTTTTCAAAACCAAAGGCTGCTGCTGCCGCTGCCCGCACCACCAACTCCCCTCCCCAAAGCTGCTGCCGAATCAGCGGCCTCTCCTCCTCTGCCACCCCCCCCCCTCACACCAACTCCCCCCCCACAAGGCGTCAGAGAGGCCGCTGACTTGGCAGCGGCCTTGGGGGGAGTTGGCGGAGGGGCGGCAGCGGAGGAGGAGAGGCCGCTGCCAAGTCAGCGGCCTCTCTCTCCTCTAGGTAGGTAAGTAGGTAGGTAGAGGGATAGAGGGAGAAATACACTAGGTAGGTAGGTAGAGAGGGAAAAATACACTAGGTAGGTAGATAGAGAGAGAGAGGGAAAAATACACTAGGTAGGTAGAGGGATAGAGAGAGAGGGAGAAATTAGGTAGGTAGAGAGAGAGGGAGGGAGAAATACACTAGGTAGGTAGGTAGAGGGATAGAGAGAGAGGGAGAAATACAGTAGGGAGGGAGATACAGGGAAAAATACAGTAGGTAGGTAAGTAGGTAGGTAGAGGGAGAGACGGAAAATACAGTAGGTTGGTAGATAGGTAGAGGGATAGAGACGGGGGGGAGAAATGCAGTAGGTAGGTAGGTAGAGTAAGAGAGGGTGGGGAGTGAGAGGGAGGGGAAACCGAAGCAGAGAAGGAAGGGGGTCGCTGAGATGGTCTATGAGGGGAAACTTTTTCATTTAACCAAACTTGGCCACAGCAACGCGTGGTGGGTACAGCTAGTACAGTAATAATAGGTTTGACCTTATTTTAGTGACAGTAGCAAATTTATTTATAAGCTTGCCAAATTTAACTGTTATAAAAGTACTGTTCCTTTAAAAATACTCAGTCAATATGCTTTTATAATGCTCTCATGATTTTATTCACAGCTCAGTCATCTAATCAGTCCCCAATGTCTTTAACATCAGATGCTTCATCACCAAGATCATATGTATCTCCAAAAATAAGCACGCCTCAGACTAACACAGTTCCTTTGAAATCTGTATCATCACAGCCAAAGGTAAGTTTTTAATGTATTGTGAGAATAAACCTCTGTTTATTGCTAGTCTCCATTATTTTCATAGAATCATAGAATTGGAATGTCAATGCACAATCCACTAGAGTATCTCTGAGAGGTGATCATCCAGCCTTTCTTATGAAAACTTTCATCAAAGGAAAAGCCACTATTTCATGTAGCATCTTTGCCTTTGACTAACAGCTTGTACATTCAAGAAATTCGTCCCTACTATTTAATATCTAACTTAAACATTGTAATTTTAACCCATCAGGCTAATTAACTGAATTAAACCCATTGGTCCTAAAGGAAATGGGGGAAAAAATCTATTCTTCCTCCTGTGTGACAGCCCTTCATATGTTTGAACACTGCTATTGTATCTCCTCTCAGAATTCTCTTTTGTAATTTAAACATTGTAGATACTTTAACTGTGCCTCAAAGTAGCTGCTCTCCAAATGTCTTCCAATTTGTAACTGTGCTTTTTGAACTATGGTTCCCAAAATTGGGTCCACATAGGAACAGGTTAATGGTTAATGAATTCCAAGATAGCATTGGTTATAGCTGTTGGTTATAGCTGTTTTAACAAATCTTAATATCTAATCAAGTTTTGAACTTCAGGTTGCTACTTCAGGTATTAAGCAAGGACCAGTTTTGCAGTTAGTGTGTCAGCAGCCTGTGATTACTGAGAAACCACAAGGTCATGAACCTGCTTCTCCTCGAAGTCTTCAGCATTCAAGGTAAATTTAAATTAGTTGAGTATTAATTTCATCATGAATTGCTTTAGAAATGTTGATTATAGATGCTCATTTTGAATGGCGTGCTTTCTCATCTACTTATACACACAGGGTTTTTAAATTAAATTTTGAATTATGCATTGCAAAGGTAATAATTGTGGATCTAATAGTTCCTTATTTGAACTGGGTCACGCTGATTTTAAGAAGAAATATCTCTTTTGCAAAATACTAATCGTATTGCTAAATTTGCCATTTAACCACCAGTATCTTTTAATGTTTTTCTTACGTAGTGCAATTTGGCTGAAAGAACACAAGTGCTCTAGTAAGCTGGACCTGGATAAATGCATTTGCCTAAGTGCCGTGCATAGTTGTGTATTAAACATTTGGATTCTGTTGAACCAGAAACATTTTCCACTTTGAGCCCAAACATTGCTAATTGTAAAATACAGAATGAAAATACACGGAGTTATAAAATTTATAAGATCCATTTCAGTAGTTTTCCAAGCAATAGAATACATGTTAATACTCCACTTTTATTTTAAGAACTACATAGCTGGAGATATCAGAGAGCTATGTAAGACTTGAAGCATGATAGAGGAAGATATTTCCCCACCCATTCCCTTGATTTTTATGAAAATAATTCCCAACACCTTCATTCTAGAGCCGTGATGGCGAACCTATGGCACGCGTGCCACAGGTGGCACGTGGAGCCATTTGTCACTTCAGCCTTCTCTTGAGGCCATTTTTCCCTGAAGCCTCCGGAGTGCGAAAAAATGGCCCTACAGGCAAACCGAAAGTTCGGGAACGGACTTCCGGTTTCCTCGTAGGGCTGGTTTTAGCCCTCTGGAGCATTCAAGAGCCCTCAGGAGGCATCCGTGAAGGCTCTGGATGGCAAAATAAACGACACTCCGAGCAAGTGGGGAGGGTGAAAAAACACCACCAAAAGTTTTGGGGGGGGCTGATTGCACACGCATGCACACGGGTGGGCGCACATAGTATTATTTATTTATTTTATTTTATTTTATTACATTTATATCCCGCCCTTCTCCGCAAAGGACCCAGGGCGGCGCACAGGAGATTTAAAAAACATACAAAAAATAGAACATAAATAATTTAAAATATATATTAGATCCCAAACCTGTGCTAAAACCAATTATTAATTAAAACCCAATTTAAAACTTTTCTAAAGTCCCCATGGGAGGTTAGGCTAGGCCGGCTTGATGAAAAAAGTATGTCTTTAGACATTGCCGAAAGAGGCGGAGGTCGGTGATGGTCCGGAGTTCAGGGGCTAGGTCGTTCCAAAGTGGCAGGGCCCGCCACAGAGAAGGCTCTTCCCCTGGGTGTCGCCAGTCGGCATTGTCCGGCCGACGGCACCCTGAGAAGGCCCTCTCTGTGGGAGCGTATCGGTCTAAGGGATGTATGGGGCACGAGACGGTCTCGCATATAACTAGGCCCCGAGCCATGGAGCGCTTTAAATATGGTCGTCAAGACCTTGAAGCGCACCCGAAAGACCACAGGAAGCCAATGCAGCTCGCGCAGGATTGGTGTTATATGGGAGCTTCTGGTAGCTCCCGTAATTACCCGCGCGGCTGCGTTTTGGACAAGCTGTAGCTTTCGAGTGCACCTCAAGGGAAGCCCCATGTAGAGAGCATTACAGTAGTCGAGACGGGACGTCACAAGAGCTTGAGTGACTGTGCGAAGGGCAGCCCGGTCCAGTAAGGGGCGCAATTGGCGCATCAGGCGTACCTGATGAAACGCCCCCCTGGCCACGGCTGCCACATGGTCCTCCAAGGACAGCCGGGAATCCAGGAGGACACCCAAATTGCGCGCCCTCTCCACGGGGGCCAATGTTTCGCCCCCAATGGCCAGAGTTGGAGTAATCTGGCTGAACCGGGGTGCCGGAAACCACAGCCACTCAGTCTTGGCAGGGTTGAGCCTGAGTTTGTTACCACCCATCCAGATCCGTACGGCCTCCAAACACCGGGACAGCACTTCGACGGCATCGTTGGGGTGGTCTGGGGTGGATATGTACAACTGAGTGTCATCAGCGTACAGATGGTACTCCACCCCAAAACCACGGATGATCTCACCCAGCGGCTTCATATATGTGTTGAAAAGGAGGGGCGAGAGGACCGACCCCTGAGGAACCCCACATAGGAGGGGCCTCGAGGTCGACCTCTGCCCTCCCGTCAACACATATTGCGACCGACCGGAGAGGTAGGAGGAGAACCACCGCAACACGGTGCCCCTCACCCCCAACCCCTCCAGCCGATGCAATAGGATACCATGGTCGATGGTATCAAAAGCCGCTGAGAGGTCTAACAGGACTAGGATAGAGGAATAACCTCTATCCCGCGCCCTCCAGAGATCATCAACCAACGCGACCAATGCCGTCTCGGTACTGTGACCGGGTCGGAAGCCGGACTGGCGCGGGTCTAGATAATCAACTTCCTCCAGGTGTCGCGGAAACTGTTGGGCTACCACACTCTCAACAACCTTCACCAGAAAGTGAAGGTTGGAGACCGGACGATAGTTCTCTAATAAAGCTGGGTCCAGGGACGGCTTCTTGAGGAGGGGCCTCACCACCGCCTCTTTCAAGACGGAGGGTAAGGACCCCTCACTCAAAGATGCGTTGACAATGCCCTGGAGCCAGCCTCGTGTCGTCTCCCAGGATGCCAGTACAAGCCAGGAGGGACACGGGTCCAATAAACATGTGGTCGCCCTAAGTTTCCTTGACAACCTGTCCATATCCTCGGTGGTAACAAAGTCAAACTCCTCCCAAGATGGAACCTCAAGACTAGTCTCGGACAGTCCCACAGGACCACTGTCGATGGAGGGTAGCTCATTCCGAATCCGAGTGATTTTCTCCTGCAGATAAATCCCAAATTCCTCTGCTCGCCCTTGTAGAGGGGCTTCCCGCGGCCTCTGGTGAAGGAGGGAGCGGGTCACCCCAAACAGGGCGGCAGGGCGGTTATCTGCGGATGCAATTAGGGTGGCACAATACTCACGTTTGGCCACCTTTATCGCCACTAAGTAAGCCCTAATATGGGTTCTCACTAGTGTTCGGTCGGCTTCGGAGCGAGAGGATCTCCATCTGCTCTCTAGGCGTCTCTTGTGGCGTTTCATCCCCCGGAGCTCCTCAGTAAACCAAGGAGCCCGGGTGATTCGTCGCCGCAAGAGAGGCCGCAAGGGCGCGACTCGGTCCAAGGCCCCCGCGGCCGCACTTAACCATGCGGCCGCTAGGTCCTCAGTCGAGTCGCGGGGCAGGGTCACAGGAATTGGCCCAAGCTCCCTCTGAAACCTTTCCGGGTCCATTAGAAGCCTGGGGCGGAACCAGTGTGGCACCTGGTGGGTGTGGCACCCCCACGCACAACCCCCCTGTGCTCCCCCCGCTTTTGGCACGTGAGCCACAAAAGGTTCGCCATCACTGTTCTATAGTAAACAGAGTCTAAAGTAACTCATGAACAGAAACTTTGTCGTACAAAGAGACAATTTGACTTATGGTAAATACATTTCAGAGAAACTGCACATCTCTTACTAAGCCATATATTTTACCTTCTCCCATTTCTTTCTCGGAGGTAGAAGGTGGATGCTACAATAGTAAATATGTATCCTTCAAAGAAACAGCAGTTTGATATATGGTAATAGGTTTTTTCCCCCTTAAATGTAAAAGTAAGCCTAATTAAAAGTGCTTTGTCTTGGCTGCTGTTTCTTTTATTGTCAACATTTCTATGCCCCTCCAGTTCAAAAAGCTGTAAATAAGGTGTGTCTATGGGTTGCATGTGGCCCCATAAGTTCATATAAAAATGTTTTATTTATATGCATTAACTACATTATATATTTTATATGCAGCCCTAGACAATTCCTCTTCACTCAGTGCAGTCCAGACAAGCCAAAAGGTTGGACATCCATGCTCTAAATGGAATATATCAACAAACTGTTCTTCAACTATACAAACTAAAGATTTGTGGAAAGCAGTGAATAAAATATACATGTAGTCTAATAACTCATTAGCTCCTTTGGTGATTCTCTAAGAAGAGCCAATGTTTAAAATCAACATTTTATTACTACCGGTAAAATTGTCAATTACTGAAATAATTTAGTATAACTTGCATACATCTAAGACAATATATTTATGTAATGTATACTTTTAATATTTTTAATAATGCATACCATTAGTGGCTGGCAAAGTAGCAGGAAAAAAAATAAGAGCTAGAAGATTTGAAAATTGTATGAATTAATGTGCAGTGACAGTTCTTTTTTTTTTTTCTTATAGTAGTCCATCTCCTGGTCCAACCCATATCTCCAATACAAGTGTTTCAGACATAACAGCACCACAAAACATAACTGGATGGCCTACATGTTCATTAACTCCTACATTAGCAGGCCATTTCAATGAGAATCTTATAAAGCATGTCCAAGGATGGCCTGCAGATCATGCAGAAAAGCAGGTGACTATTTTTTATGTGTTGTAGACCAGATCTATTAGCACTTTTGTGTGTCTGTTAACATTTAGTAAGTACTCTTTGCTAATGTTTTTCATTGTTAATGTTCATAAACTTTCCAATCTTCACTTTGTAGATGGGGGTGGGTGGGGTGTTAGACTCGTTCCCTTCTGTGGGAAGAAACAGGCTGTAGTACCAGCAGAGGTACAGTTTTTTTTAAATATTATATAACCTAGAGTAGTTAACTTGTTTTCCATCCTAACTCTTTATACATAGGCATTAATTAGATACTAGTTGTACCTGCCACGTGTTACTGTGGCCCAGTCTGGTTAAACCTACCTACCTACCTACCTACCTCCTGTATTTCTCCCTCTCCCTCCCTCCCACCTCTTTTTCTCCCTCTCCCTCCCTCTCCCTCCTTCCCTCCCTCCTGGCGGGGGTGTGCAGCGGAAGGTCAGCCACAGTGTTGGGGGGGTGCAGAAGAGGGTCAGCCACAGTGGTGGGGGGTGCAGAAGAGGGTCAGCCACAGTGGTGGGGAGTATGTGCAGAAGAGGGTCAGCCATAGCAGAGGGTCAGCCACAGCGGTGGGGGTGTGCAGAAGAGGGTCAGCCACAGCAATGGGGGTGTGCAGAAGAGGGTCAGCCATAGCAGAGGGTCAGCCACAGCAGTGGGGGTGTGCAAAAGAGGGTCAGCCATAGCAGTGGGGGTGTGCAGAAGAGGGTCAGCCACAGTGGTGTCGGGGGTGCAGCAGAGGGTCAGCCACAGCGGTGGGGGGGTGCAGAAGAGGGTCAGCCATAGCAGAGGGTCAGCCACAGCGGTGGGGGGGGGGTGCAGAAGAGGGTCAGCCATAGCAGAGGGTCAGCCACAGTGGTGGTGGGGGGGGGTGCAGCAGAGGGTCAGCCACAGTGGTGGGGGTGTGTGTGCAGAAGAGGGTCAGCCATAACAGAGGGTCAGCCACAGCGGTGGGGGTGTGCAGAAGAGGGTCAGCCACAGCAGTGGGGGTGTGCAGAAGAGGGTCAGCCATAGCAGTGGGGGTGTGCAGAAGAGGGTCAGCCACAGTGGTGGGGGTGTGTAGCAGAGGGTCAGCCACAGTGGTGGGGGTGTGCAGAAGAGGGTCAGTCATAGCAGAGGGTCAGCCACAGTGGTGGGTGCAGCAGAGGGTGAGCCACAGTGGTGGGGGGGTGCAGAAGAGGGTCAGCCATAGCAGAGGGTCAGCCACAGTGGTGGGGGGTGCAGCAGAGGGTCAGCCACAGCGGTGGGGGTGTGCAGAAGAGGGTCAGCCATAGCAGAGGGTCAGCCACAGTGGTGGGGGGGTGTGCAGCAGAGGGTCAGCCACAGCAATAGGGGTGTGCAGAAGAGGGTCAGCCACAGCGTTCGGGGTGTGCAGAAGAGGGTCAGCCACAGTGGGGGGGCAGCAGAGGGTCATCCACAGCGGGGGGGGGTTTCAGGTGGAGGCTGGTCAGCAACAGCGGGGGGGTGTCGGGGCAGCGGTTCAGTCGGAGGCTGCTGAGCGACAGCGGGGGGGCAGGTCAGGGGGCAGCAGGTCAGGCAGGGGGCTGCTGAACAACGGCGGGGGCAGGTCAGGCGGTGGCGGGGGCTGCTGAGCAATGGCGGGGGGCGCGGGTCAGGCGGCGGCGGGTCAGGAGGGTGTGCTGAGCGATGGGGGGGCAGGTCAGGAACGGCGGGCGGAGGCGGGCGCCGGCGGAGCAGAGAAAGGCTGCTGAGGAAGCGACCGTCGCACGTATGATGGAGATGGCGCATGCAAGTGACGTGAATGGAAAGCGGCCGGGTGGGAGGGGCCGCAAAGGGGAGGGGGGAGGGGGGCAAGTGAGCAAGTGAGCAGAGCTGCAGTTGGACATTTGTGTGGCGTGCACCTGGCACCAGTGTGCCAGCCACACAATCTGTACGTATCATTGGTGCTGCACTTGTGAGGAAAGTTGTGTGAAAATTTGGTGGCGATTGGTGCAGTAGTTTCTAAGATTAGCAGTTTTGAACAAACTCATAGTTAACTTTTTATTTATATAGATATAATTTGAAATTACCTGATATATCAGCAACAGTTGTGTCAACTAGAAATTCAGTAAGCTTTTTCTATAGCTTGAAAAATTCTAGGTCTTTAAAGTAGAAATAGTGGTGAAAGAATGTCTATGGAGATTCTCAGTGATCCAGGTCATGTTGGTTGTCCCATAGGTGCTTTTTTTTTTTTTTTTTGAGATTTTTGTAAAGCAATTTTATTGGTTTTACAATTTTATAGGGATAAGGGTATATAGGGTACAATAGAAATATTTTAGATCTTTCATGTCGGAGATGGCGGTCGTTTCCGAGACTTCATACAAAAACAATTTCAATAAAAAGTGGAAAGAGATACATACATACTATATCATAAATGCATGCATTCAATCATTTGTTTTTGTTAACATCCCATTAAGGAATTACTATATGTAAAAGAAAAAATCATTTTTGTGATCTGAGTCTCTTTGCTATAGCTTCTTCTTCCTTCCCGCCAGTGGGCGGAGCCACGGCCCCTCCCGCTCCCATATCTTCGTCTTCCAGGATTGAGGAATGTTTTTTAAGAAAGGCTTCCGCCTCTCCTATTGTTTTAATTCTTATTCTACCCCCCTCCCAGAACACCAACATTCCTTCGGGCATTAACCATTTGAACCACACCCCTTTTTTATACAATTTTTTTGATAAGAAGGAATACTTCCTTCTTATTTCTCGAGGTTTTTTTAGGAATCTTCTTCAGAATGGCAATTTCTTTTTGCTGGTACATCAAAGGGCCTTCTCGCTGCGCTCTCAGGATCTCATCCCTTGTTGACCTTCTTACAAATTTAATATGTATCTCTCTGGGTACATCATTTATTCTGGCATATGCTGAATTTATTCTATAAATCAGGTCTATGTCCCCCCAAATATAGTCTTTACTTTTTTGGGTATATTCTGCTAAAATTGTGCTCATTAAATCTTTCAAGTTTTCTGAATTTAATTCAGGAACATTTTGAAACCTTAAAAAGTAAGACATTCTTTCAAAGTCCATTCTGGACATATGACCAGCCATATCTGTTAATTCTTTTTGAAATTCCCTTATCTCTTCCCTCATCACAACTGTCCCACCCTCCAACCCATCAATTTTTTGTTTGTCATCTGTTATTGCTCTTTGTGCCTCCAACAGTTCCAGTCTTGAGCTTATCATATCTTTCCGGATCTGCTTTATTTCCTGCATTATGCTTTGAAGCATTTCATCTATTGATACTTGCTGAGTGTCCTCTCCTGCTGCCTCTTTTTGCAACATTGCAGTGATTTTTGTTTGTTGATGGAGAGGACTGGCTTTTGTAGAAGCAGGGGCAGAAAAGGATTTTCCAGTTGGAGGCTTTCTTGCTGTCATAGTTAAAGTTTTAAATTCTTATTGTTAAAGATGGCGTCTGGTGGATGAACAGTCCGTGAGGTCCAAGAAAAGGCAAAGTCTTTATCAAAGTTCAAAATGGGTGTTGTATAAACTCCAGAGAGACAATTGCAAACTCCAATCCAACAAAAAAAAAGAAGGGCACACAATGGGTGAAGCACTGAGAATCGCTTGAGTTGGCTCTGCATGTAAATTTTTTAGTCTTGTAAAATTGAAGGAATGTTCAGATCTCAAAGAAGGTTTTCTGCTGGGAGCAAAGAAGCGCCATTTTTCTGCCACATTGGCAGTCGTGAAGAATTAGTAAAAGTTCCATTTCCACTCTAACGAGGCTCAGATACAAAGTCTCAAAGAGCAATTCCATATATGGTAATACTTTCGCTTTTAACTTGTAGAGTCGGATGTTAGCTTTCTCTCTCTCCCCGCGCCCGGGGAGCATTTTAAAACGCCGCTTTTTTTCCGAGGGGGGGTTTCTGCAAACTCCCCCCTCTATTTTTCCTTTTAAGAGGTTGAATACATCAAGCCAAAAAACTTACAGTCCACAGGGTCAATGCTGAGCCTCGGTACGATCCTCCAGCTCCGGCATTTCAGCCCGTCTTTTAAGTGTCCATAGTTCCAGCGTTCCTTCGGCGAGAGGGCTTTCCCCCCTGCAGTCTGTCCTCCGGCTCCTGGGGCGAAGCGGGAACGACCCCCCCGACCGCCGTCGAGGTGGGGGTTTCACCGCCGGCCGCCCGTACGGTGGGGGCTCCCTGCAAGAGCCCCCCTGCCCCCGAAGGCACCCACTGGAGAAACCAAGCGGCGGACGTGTCCAAAACGCATCCGGAAGCCGGAAGCGATCTCCCCCATAGGTGCTTTTTTAAGAGGCCACTGGGCTTTCTGGTTTTTCTTTCACTTCTAATCCAAGAAATTTCTTCATCTCTGACTGGATGGTGGGGAATGGAAGGATTTATACTCCTTGCAGACAGTTGGTCATTTGCATTGTTTTAGCAAGTCGTTAACACCACCTAGAGGTTTATCTGTGTTATCAAGGTCACCTGAGCAGTGCAAATGGGTGTGGAGCCTTCTTGGAACTGTTGAAAGGACTGTGTTGTAAACTGGAGATAGATGATGTTGTATCCCTCCCCCTCTGTTGAGAGAGGGCTGTTCAATTTTGACATAGATGGCCTCTTTCAAACCAGTGGTCCTCTCTGTCCAAAATGTGGATGTCAATTCTCCGTGTTGTCATGGGGACAGAATGAGTTGGAGTGCATTCCACGCATACTGCCGGCTAGAATGGGATCTCAGATTACTGATGCTGGGTTGGGAGGCGTGTTTTTTTTTTCAAAGAAATTTTTATTTATTTTTTATTCTCTTACATACCATTTTAAGTATACATTCACATGATTGTTATTCTTCTTTACATTTATCATTTTATGCATTTATTATTTCATTTAATAGGTTATAATATACAGTTTGGGTTGCTCTATTTACCATCCCTTCCTCCTTTTGTAACACCACCTTGTTTTCCCTTTCTTTTTCTCCCTCCCTCCCTTCTCTACTTTCTTCCTTCCTCCTCTCCTTCCCCTTCCTTCTTCCCTTGCCTTTCTCCTACTCCTACTCTTCCTCTTCCCCTTCCTACTCTCTCCTTCTCTTTCTCTCCCTTCCATCCTCCTCTCCTTACCTCTTTCTTCTTTCCACAGTCTTCCTTTCCTCCTCTCCTCCTCTCTCCCTTTCTTTTTCTATTATTGTTGGTGTATATTTCAAAACTCAGTTTATGTTTCCTTGGGATGGTATTTCCGCCAACCCAAATATAATTTAATATCATTTCTTATTCCCTTACCTTCACTAGTCTACCCTAGTTATGTTGTCGTCGTCCCCGCTTTTCCATTCCTTATCTCTCTCTCTTGAATATATACTTACATATTTAATTTTTTTTCTGTTTTCCCCTTCTTCCCCCCACCCCCTTTTCATTTAAAAGTGTGTCGCCTGGGTATTTTATCTTCTCCTTACTTTCTTTTCTAGCTTGCTTTCTCTAGCCAATCATAAAATCTTCCCCATGTCTTGAAGTACTCTGATTCCTCTTTATCCTTTATTTTCATTGTCAACCTATTCATCTCTGCACAATCTAATATCTTTTTTATTATCTCTTCATCTGTTGGTAGCTTATTTAATTTCCAGTTTTGGGCAAATACAATTCTCGCTGCTGTAGTTACATGTATCTATATAAATAAAATGTTAACTATGAGTTTGTTCAAAACCGCTAATCTCAGAAACTACTGCACCAATCGCCACCAAATTTTCACACAACATTCCTTACAAGTGCAGCACCAATGATACGTACAGATTGTGTGGATGGCACACCGGTGCCAGGTACACGCCACACAAATGTAAAACTGCAGCTCTTCTCCTGTGCGCTGCTCTGGGAATCCAATCACGGGTTAACATTGTCCATTAGCCTATTGAGACTGAGTTAATTAATGCTGGCCATGCCTCCCCTGGCTGGGCTGTTCCTCAGTTTCTTAACTCAGTCCAGCCTGAAGAGACGTCTGCCATTTTCCTCTCTAGGTTAATGGACAATTTTCTTTATTCTTGTTGTTTCCCTGATTGGATTCCTTCTTGGAGGTTCGTTAAAATTTTTTTGCTGAGTTCCTTTGGTTGTTTGTTTTTGTTCACAGCTTGCTGTTGGTTGTTCCGAAGCCTTTGGGGCTAGGAGTATAGGAGTAACAGGCACCGCCGACTGCGAGCCGAGCGGTCGCCTTTGCGAGTGAATTCCTCGCCGTTCTGGCCGCAGACTCGGGCGGTTCACCGCTTCCGTTCTGGGCGCCTTTCCTTTCGGCCGCGGCCCCTATGTTCACCTGGGGAGGCGGACTGAAGCGCCGGGTTCGCAGGCACCGTCTACAGCTGCTGATGCCTGCGCACTGCGCGAGGCAGGGTTGCGGCGGCGGCAGGAATCGGTGGGCAGGCAGCGGCTCCGTCTTTCGAGTAGAGGCTCACCTGCCGAGTTTGAATTTCCCGCGCTTGGCGAGTGTTACGATGGCCATTTTTAGACCGCCTTGGTGATTTCGCGCTCCTTTTGCAGCGGGCAGGCGTGGTTTTCCGCCCTTACGCCCACGCTGGTGCCACTTGGTCTCCTCGCCACTTGCACGGAGCTCCATTCGCCGCCATTCCCTCGGGCCACGCGGTTGGGTTTCGGAGCTTCTGCTTGTCTCTGTTGGCGCTTATTTGGTGCTTTTTGGAAGTTGAGCCTTTCCAACTCTGTATCTATGGCTGGGATTTCTGCCCCTTCTTCCGAGGCCACGACTTCTACTTCGGGGACAGCCAGAGCCTCCACCCGGGCCATCAGTCAGAAGGCCCGGTCTACTTCCGCGACTCAGGACAAGGCCAAGAAACGCACAGGTAAGTCTTGAGCGGCCTCTAAGGCCTCCCATTCCTCCCGGCCTCCCCCCACCCTGCTGCCCAAGGGGACTCCTTCCTCCCTTCCTTCTGGGGTTGGGGGATGGTCACCGGACATTGCCATTTCCCAAGGGGATAATGCTGAGGCATCTGGATCAGGCCTCACTGGGCCCTCTGGGCCTCCAGAAATTAGTCCAGGCCCAGCGCCCTCTCGGCGTGAGGTTTCAGCCACATTCACTCCCACTGCTGCGGGCCTTAGGCAGGAGGAGCTTTCTGATGTAGATCTTTCACCTGGCCTAAGGGATATGATTGCAGCAGCCATATCCAAAGGTGTTGATGAGGAACTGCTGCGCAGGAGTTAGCGGTCTAGGGCAGGATTTGTCGGCCTCACATGCAGATTCTCCCTCCCCTCCTCCTTGCTATATAAGGCTAAGGCCACTACCAATATGGGGGGTGCTGCCACTCAGGCTAGCACCACAGTGGGCCTGGATCCTACAGAACGCTTATTTGCCAAGCAGGTGCAAGAACAGGAGGTCATCCCTTCCCCCAAGCTGTTTCTGGATGTTGTGCAGAAACAGTGGGCCCAGCCCACAGCTGTGGCTCCGCCCAGTAATGGCGACAGGAAATTATATACCTCAGCCCAGGACCTGGACACCCTGCTCCAGTTTCCTACGGTACACCCTCCGATTGCGGCCTTGGCATCGCCCGCACTGATTCCATCTGAGATCTGGGAGGGCTTGAAAGCTGAGGACCACAAGGCCGAGCTTCATTCATTCATTCATTTATTAAACTTATATACCACTCCCTTTCCCAAAAGGGACTCTGGGTGGTGCACAGGAAATTAAAAAACATATATAAACATGACAATGTACAAAATTTAAAATCAAATTAAATTATTAACCCTGTGCTAAAATTTGCAATAAATTAAAACTATTTCCCTTAAAAACGAATTAAAACAATTTAATTTCAGGCTAAAGGCTAGGTGGAGTTAGGCCAGGCCGGCCTGTTGAAAAAAGTAAGTCTTGAGTTTCTGGCGGAAAGAACGGAGGTCCGTAGTCGTTCTAAGTTCGGGGGGTAGGTCGTGCCAGAGGGTTGGGCCCGCCACAGAGAAGGCCCTTCCCCTGGGCGTTGCCCGCTGGCATTGCCTAGTGGACGGCACCCAGAGAAGTCCCTCTCGGAGCGAATTGGCCGCAGGCATGTATGGGGTAGGATGCGATCCCGTAGATAACTAGGTCCCGTGCCATGGAGCGCTTTAAAGATGATAATCAACACCTTGAAGCGCACCCGAAAGGCCACAGGCAGCCAGTGCAGCTCACGCAAGAGCGGTGTTACATGGGAGCACCTGGGAGCTCCCATAATTGCTCGCGCGGCTGCATTCTGGACTAGCTGCAGTCTTCGGGTGCACCTCAAGGGGAGCCCCATGTAGAGAGCATTACAGTAGTCTAAACGGGATGTCACGAGCGCATGAGTGACTGTGCGAAGGGCGTCCCGGTCCAATAAGGGCCGCAAATGATGGACCAGGCGAACCTGGTAGAACGCCCCCCTGGCCACGGCCGTCAAATGGTCTTCTAACGACAGCCTGGTATCCAGGAGGACGCCTAAGTTGCGTGCCCTGTCCACGGGGGCTAGATGTTCGCCCCCTATGGCCAGTGATGGCATCAACTGGTTGTACCAGGACGCCGGAAACCACAGCCACTCAGTCTTGGACGGGTTGAGTCTGAGTCTGTTCCTTCCCATCTAGACCCGCACGGCTTCCAGACACCGGGACATCACTTCGACGGCATCGTTGGGGTGGTTTGGGGTAGATATGTACAGCTGAGTATCATCAGCGTACAGATGGTACTCTACCCCCAAACCACGGATGATCTCGCCCAGCGGCTTCATATATGTGTTGAACAGGAGTGGCGAGAGGACCGACCCCTGAGGCACCCCACAAGTGAGTGGTCTCGAGGTCGACCTCTGCCCTCCTACCAACACAGATTGTGATCGACTGGAGAGGTAGGAGGAGAACCACCATAGGACGGTGCCCCTCACCCCCAACCCCTCCAGTCGATGCAATAGGATACCATGGTCGATGGTATCAAAAGCCGCCGAGAGATCTAATAGGACCAGGATGGAGGAACAACCCCCATCTCTGGCCCTCCAGAGATCATCCACCAACGCGACCAATGCCGTCTCGGTGCTATGACCGGGTCGAAAGCCGGACTGGCGCGGGTCCAGATAATCAATTTCCTCCAGGTGACGGTGAAACCTGCACCACCACACTCTCTACAACCGTCGCCAAAAAGTGAAGGTTGGAGACCGGACGGTAATTTACCAACAATGCTGGGTCCAGGGAAGGCTTCTTGAGGAGGGGCCTCACCACCGCCTCTTGTCATACGTAAGACCCACCAGGCGGCCGCCTGGGCTTTAAGAGCCGCTACAGCGGCCTCTTTCTTTAACAGGACTTCCCTAGTCTGGCTTAGGCAGCTGCAGGACAGATTGGGTCCGTATGAT
Organism: Rhabdophis nuchalis; assembly: GCA_039707465.1. Lineage (NCBI taxonomy): Eukaryota > Metazoa > Chordata > Lepidosauria > Squamata > Natricidae > Rhabdophis > Rhabdophis nuchalis. The sequence continues at coordinate 30,476,050 of CM077650.1, forward strand.
TTTTGACTCCACCAGGATGTCAACAAGCTAGTGGCGGCGTTAGAATTTTCCTCGGATGCCACCCTTAATGTAGCCAAGTTTTCTGCTAGGGCGATGTCGTCCAATGTTGCTTCCCGCCGCTTGTTGTGGCTCTGCCATTGGCAAGCCGATCTGAAGTCGAAGTGGCGCCTCGCCTCCACCCCGTTCAAGGGGGGAGCCCTATTCGGGGCGGCCCTTAACCCGATATTGATTGAGACCAGGGACAAACGTAAGCTTCTCCCAACTGTTCAGATCGGCGTCGCCAGCCCTATTATAGTAGGCAGTCCTTTCGTCCAGGGGATTCGGGGTACACGGCGGTGCCTTACACCCCTCAGTATAACAGGTCCTTTCAACAGAACCAGGATAGGGCCCCTGATCGGTCTACTAATAGGGACAGGAACAGGCAACAGGCCCAGACTCGCCAACCATTTCGTGGCTCGGGCAACCGATCATTTCGTAGATACCGGTGACGCCCACGGGGCGGGCCCCATTGTAGGACGTTTGTCAGCCTTTGTCCACCAATGGGAAGCCACAACTTCGGACGCCTGGGCACTTCAAACTGTGCGTCTGGGCCTTATTCTAGAATTTCTCTCCATCCCCCCGATGAGGTTTGTCAGATGCCCTGTTCCCAGGTGCCAAGCGAAAAGGCGCCTGATGGATGCGGAGATTCAACATCTCATCGCCATCAATGCCATAGAGCAGGTCCCAACAGGGCAGGCAGGGCTGGGATTTTATTCCATCCTATTCCTAGTCCCAAAATCCTCGGGTGGATGGCGAGCGATACTAGATTTGAAAAGGCTCAATTTCTATCTCAAATACAAAAAATTCAAGATGCAGTCGCTCAAAAGCATCCTCGTGTGCATCCGTCGGGGCGATCTTCTCACCTCAATCGACATCAAGGAGGCCTACCTGCACATTCCGATACATCCAGCTCATCGGAGGTTCCTGGGGTTCCACTTCGCGGGGCAACAATACCAATACCGCACCTTGCCCTTCGGCCTATCATCGGCCCCACGGACTTTCACCAAACTGTTGGCCGTCATTGCAGCCTCCCTGAGGGCGGTCCCCGTCTCCGTAAATTATCTCGATGACATCTTGGTCTTGTCCTCTCGCGAGCAAGATTTCAGCGATCTACAGCTGACTATCGACACACTTCAGCTGCATGGTTTTATACTGAATTTTCCCAAGAGCCATCTGGACCCAACAACGTCCTTACTACATCTCGGGACGGTCATCGACTCAGAGAGGTTCATGGTCTTCCTGTCCTTGGACCGGCGACGGAGTCTTCAAACATTCATCCGTCAGGTTCTTCATCAGAGGTCTCCTTCTCTCGCCACACTGTCCACGCTCCTAGGCAAGATGATATCGTGCATAGGCGTGGTGCCTTGGGCAAGGTTCCATGCCCGCTCCCTTCAGTCGTTCCTTTTGCCTTTCCAACGCTCCCAAACCAGCCGCTCCCACCTCCGGACCAGATTGCCGACCAGAGTGTCTCTGTCCCTTCGTTGGTGGCAATCATCTCGGCTTCTCAAGGGTTGCCTCTTCAAGGAACCGGAGCAGATAGTTGTGACCACCGACACGAGCCAGTTCGGTTGGGGACCCCACGCACTGGACCAGGTGGCTCAGGGTCGTTGGGACGACCAAGAGCTGTCGAACAGCATAACCTGGCTGGAGCTCCGCAACATTCGCCTAGCCCTCTGCGAATTCAGAGGCCTAGTGTCTTCCAACCACGTCCTAGTTCTCACGGACAACGTGGCCTCCAAGGCGCATGTCAACCGCCAAGGGGGCACTCATTCCAGGGCTCTGATGGCGGAGGCGGAGAGACTTCTGCACTGGGCCGAAGCCCACTTGGCATCCATTCAGGCAGAGCACATATCAAACCCGAGGGAGACCACTGTGCCGCAGACAGCCGGCTGTGAGTCTCTATTTGCGAAGTGGGGTCATGGGAGGCAGTTGGGCTTGCTGATTGTGTACCTGGCTCCCCGCTACGTATCAGCAGCCTTACCCGAGCTTCTCAATGTGATAGCCGAGATGGCGGTTGACACCCCCAGGCTGTTAGTCATGGGAGATGACCGTCCAAGACCGAGTGGCTGTGGCTTCCGGCGGCACGATATAGCCAGTTGGTGCCAGCTTTGGCTATTGGGGGTGAGTCATTGGCCCCCACAGAGAGGGCTCGCAACTTGGGCGTCCTCCTGGACTCTCGGCTGTCTCTAGAAGACCATATGACAGCCGTGGCCAGGGGGGCTTTTTATCAGGTCAGCCTGATATGCCAGTTGCGCCCCTTTCTGGATTGTGACGCTTTACGCACGGTCACTCAAGCCCTCGCCATCTCCCGCCTGGACTACTGTAACGCTCTCTACATGGGGCTTCCCTTGAAGTGCACCCGGAGGCTCTAGTTACTTCAGAATGCGGCCGCGTGGGGGATTCTGGGAGCCTCGAGATACTCACATGTGACACCTCTCCTGCGCGAGCTGCACTGGCTGCCTGTGGCTTTCCGGGTGCGCTTCAAGGTACTAGTAACCACCTTTAAAGCGCTCCATGGCAAGGGACCTGGTTATCTTCAAGACTGCCTCCTGCTACCAGATACCTCCCACCGACCAGTTCGCTCCCACAGAGAGGGCCTCCTCAGGGTGCCGTCGGCTAAACAATGTCGGCTGGTGACCCCCAGGGGGAGAGCCTTCTCTGTGGCAGCCCCTGCCCTCTGGAATGACCTACCCCCTGACCTACGGACGATTACCGACCTACGCCTTTTCCGTCCGGCCCTGAAGACCTATTTATTTCGTGCTGCCGGCCTGTCGTAGTTTTTAAATTGATTTTAGTAGGGGGTCTTAATTTGGCAGGTCAATTTATTTAATTATATCTTAACATTTGATCTTAACTTTTATATTACTCATTTTTACTGTTGGCTGTACACCGCCCTGAGTCCCAAAAGGGAGATAGGGCGGTATATAAATGCAATAAATCTTAATAAATCTTAATATCGGGCACGGCAAACACCCAGGCGGATTGGTTGAGCCGGGCCACGATGGATCAGGCGGAGTGGAGATTGCACCCGGAACTCTTCCGAGAGCTCTCTCAGCGGTTCGGCCATCCGCAGGTGGACCTATTCGCTAATCCCTCCAACACGCACCTTCCGCGCTTCTACACCAGATACCGTGTTGCGGGAGCGGAAGGCACGGACTTATCGGTGCCGCATGTTTTGGACTTCCTCCAAATGGGGATGGACAAGGGACTAGCTCCCAACACTCTTCGGTGCCAGGTCACCGCCCTCTCCACTATCATTGGGGATGGACAGGGCCATTCGCTTTCTCATCATCCGGGTGTTCGCGCCTTTTTGAAAGGGGCGACTAACCTTTGCACGCCAATGGTCCACCGATATCCCACTTGGGACCTCACTCTGGTGCTCCAGGCTCTTACAGCCTTGCCCTTTGAACCCATTCGTGGCATTTCTCTCCGACTGTTGACTCTCAAAACGGTGTTGCTCGTGGCCATCACCTCTGCTCGCAGGGTGTCGGAGTTCGCGGCGCTTTCGGTGCGTAGCGACCTTTTTATCTTCCATCCTGACAGGGTCATTCTACGCTTGGATCCGACCTTCACTTCTAAAATAAATTCATGGTTCCACAGGTCACAAGAATTAGTTCTTCCTGATTTCTGTCCACATCCTTCACACCCCCGGGGAACGGAGTTGGCACCATCTCGACGTCTGGCGTGCTATTCATCGTTATGTCAAGCGTACTGAGTCGTTCAGGAGGACGGAGGCACTTTTTGTGTCCTTTCAACTGGCTACCATGGGCCAGAAGGCATCAGCGAACACCATTGGCCGTTGGTTGAAGGCTTGCATTGCCCTCGCTTACGACAGCCAGTCATGCCGAGCTCCCGGGCGAATCCTGCCCCACTCCACCAGAAGTGCGGCCACATCAGCGGCATGGGCCACTCAGGACTCGGTCGAAGACATCTGTAAAGCAGCTACGTGATCATCGCCGTCGCCATTTATCCGACACTACAAAGTGGACACTTTTGCATCTGCGGATGCGTTCTTCGGGAGGCGTGTGTTGCAACGGGTGGTCCCTTCTTCTGTGCCATCCGGCCAGCCTCGCCCCCGTCCCTAACTTCATTGCTTTGGCATGTCCCATGATTGGATTCCCAGAGCAGAGCACAGGAGAATGACCGTTGACTTACCTGAACAGTCCTTCTATGTGCGCTGCAACAGGAATCCAAACCCGCCCTCTGCTTCGGCTGTCTGGGCCAGGACTGGACTTCGGACTTACTTACCTGACTTGACATTCTTCATTGAGGAAACTGCTACGCCTCTTAGACTGGCTGAACTTCGTGCGAAACTGAGGAACAGCCCAGCCAGGGGAGGCGTGGCCAGCATTAATTAACTCAGTCTCAATAGGCTAATGGACAATGTTAACCCGTGATTGGATTCCTGTCGCAGCGCACATAGAAGGACCGTTCAGGTAAGTCAACGGTCATTCTGTGTGTTTCCCTCACTTGCTCACTCGCCCCCCTCCCCTTCGCGGCCCCTCCCACCCAGCCGCTTTTCAGCTCACATCACTTGCACGAGTGGTGGAGCGATCTGCGTCATATCCGCGATGGTCGCCTCCTCAGCAGCCTCTCTCTCCACTTCCACCGCCCCCCCTGCCAACTCCTCCCCCCTCACAAGGCCGCTGCTGCCGCTGCCCACACCACCAACTCCCCCCCAAAGCTGCTGCCGAGTCAGCGGCCTCTTCTCCGCCGCCCCCCACCACCAACTCCCCCCCCCACAAGACCGCTGACTTGGCAGCAGCCTTGGGGGGGGGGCGTCTTTGAGAGAGGCCGCTGACTCGGCAGCGGCCTTGTGGGGGGGAGTTGGCGGAGGGGCGGCGGCAGCAGAGGAGAGGCCACTGCCGAGTCAGCGGCCTCTGTCTCCTCTCTCTAGGTAGGTAAGTAGGTAAGTAGGTAGGTAGGTAGAGGGATAGAGAGAGGGGGGGGAGAAATACAGTTGGTAGGTAGGTAGACAGAGGGAAAAATACACTAAGTAGGTAGGTAGAGGGAGAGAGGGAGGGAAAAACACACTAGGTAGGTAGAGGGAGAGAGGGGGGGGAAATACAGTAGGGAGGGAGGGAGAGGGAAAATACAGTAGGTAGGTAGATAGGTAGAGGGATAGAGAGGGTGGGGAGGGAGAGGGAGGGGAAACCGAAGCAGAGAAGGAAGGGGGTCGCTGAGATGGTCTGTGAGGGGAACCTTTTTCATTTAACCAAACTTGGCCACAGCAATGCCTGGCGGGTACAGCTAGTAATCAAATAAGTATCTTCTTTCTTGAATTTCTCTGGGATAATACCTAGTAGAAATATCGTTGGACTAAATTCTATTTCTTGTTGTAACATTTTCTCTAGCCATACTCTTATTTTAGTCCAATATTTCCTTGCTTCTGCATATGTCCACTGCATATGGTAGTATGAACCTATTGCTTGTTGACACTTCCAACATTTTGCTGACTTGTCTTTAAACATCTTTGCTAATTTTCCCAGTGACATGAGCCATCTGTAAAACATTTTGTATAAGTTTTCTTTGTAAGCTGTTGACATGGTTAATTTATAGTTCCTTTCCCATAGTTCAGCGATTGCAAACCTTTTTAGGCTCGCGTGCCATAAGGGGGGGAGCACAGGGGGATCGTGTGCCGGCGTGCCACACCAATAATGCAATGTGCCCCCCCCCCAGTGCGCATGCGTGCATGACAGGCGCCTCCCCCCCCCCCCCATTTTTTTACATGCTTTTTTCGCCCTCCCCAGGCTCCAAAGTCTTTATAGGAGCCTGGGAAGGGTGAAAACAGCCCCCCCCCCCCGAGGCCCTCCAGTGGCTTCAGGAGCTTCCCTGAAGCCTCCGGAGTACTAAAAACGATGCTACAAGCAAACCGGAAGTCATTTCCAGTTTGCTTGTAGCATCGTTTTTAGTCCTCCGGAGGCTTCAGGGAATCTCCTGAAGCCTCCAGAGGGCCTCCGGGGGTGAACAGGGCGAAAATGGTTTTAAAAAGGGCTGAATCAGCTGGCCAGCACAACACCTCCCGTTCCCTGCCAAATGGCTCCACGTTCCACCTGTGGCACGCGTGCCATAGGTTCACCATCACTGCCATAGTTGTTGCCACTTTTCTAGTTCAATGATGTGGCCAAAATTCTTTGCCCAAGTTAACGTATCTTTAACCACTTCTTCTCCTAGCATAGTTCTTAATAGGTAGCTATATTATTCCTTGATTATTCTTTCTTCCGTTCCCATAAACATCTTATCCAACTCCGAACTTCCTAAATTAAAACCATACTCCCTTTTATCTTTTTCATATCTTGCGTCAGCTCGTAAAATGTCTCCATGACTACTATCGAGCTGCCATAGAGAAAAGAAAAAAATTCCATGCATACCTGTGGTCAGAATGGAATCTCAAGCTGGCCTGTGAATGCGCATGTATAGATTCAATTACACTGCTAATTGGCTAATGTGATTTATGACTAGGCAGAGGGGAGGGGCCACGGGGTAAAGTTCAGACACCATTAATTGATTTTCAGTTTTGGCTCCACAGAAGTAACGCTAGAGTGTTGATCCTAATAAATGATTGGATTTCTTTTGAACTTTGTCTCGAGGCTCATAAATTTATTAGGTCTCCTGGGATCTTCATATCTTGATTGTATTTGCAATTGTGAAAACCATCCTATATCAATCCCTTGTTTTTCTAATTTTTGTTTTAGTTCCCCCCTTTCTGTTAAGATATTTTTGTATCTAATAATATTTTTCATAGTACTAATAATTGGATGTGTCAATGCTTCCATTGTTGAAAGCCACATTGCTATTTCTAAATAATGTTTCCCTTTCACTCTTTCCCATATTGTTAATAATCCATTCCTTACATAATGTCTTTGAAAATAGCCATGTGCCCTACTTTTATCATACCACAAAAAAGCATGACAACCCAGTTGCAAATCATGACCCGCCAATGTCAATAATCTTGTATTTCTCAATAAAATCCATTATTTCATCCAAGCTAGTCCTGCTGCTTGATAGTACAATTCCCTGTTTGGTCATCCAAATCCACCTGGAATTCTTGCATCTTGCAACATTTTTATATTAATTCTTGCTTTTTTCCCCTGCCATATATATTTCCCCACTATTTTATTCATACTTTCAAAGTAATTTTTTTCTCTAGTTTTATCGGTATTGTTTGGAATAGGTATAGCAATCTTGGTAATATATTCATCTTTACTACTGCTATTCTTCCAATCAGTGATAATTGTAGGTTTTTCCATCTTTCCAGATCTATTTTTATTTGTTTTCTCACCTTATAGTAATTATCCTCCTTTAGTGTTACACACCTTGATGTCAATTGAATACCCAAATATTTCACTTTTTTCACCACCTGTATGTCCAGTTTCCCCATCAACTCTTTCTGTTTTTCTGTCATATTTTTCACCAGAATTTTTGTTTTATCTTTATTAATCTTCAAGCCTGCTACTGCTCTGTATTCTTCTATTATTTCAACTAGTTTTAGCCCTGTTTCTATTGGATCCTCCATAATAAACACCAAATCATCTGCAAACGCTTGCAATTTATATTCTTCTTTCTTAACCCTCATACCTTTTACCATACCACCTCCGGCCAGTGGACGAGCGATCTTGGGTTAGGGGAATTAGTCATCGAACCCCTGTCATGGTCACATCACTCTCTCCTTCGGCTCGACTTTCCAACCGCTGCACCCCACCGCGGGGAGGCGGAACCAGAAGTACCGAGATGGTTCCGCCCCAGGCGCCTGATGGACCCGGAGAGGTACCAGATGGAGCTTGGGCCAATACCCAAGACCCTGACCCGCGACTCGACTGAGGACCTAGTCGCCGCCTGGAATAGTGCGGCCATGGGGGCCCTGGATCAGGCCGTGCCCTTGCAGTCTCTCACTCGGCGCTGATCCACCTTGGCTCCTTGGTTCTCTGAGGAGCTGAGGGCGATGAAACGCCGAAGGAGATGTCTAGAGGGCGTTTGGAGGTCCACTCACTCTGAATCTGACCGGACATGGGTAAGGTCGCATTTGCGGGCCTACCTTGTGGCGATAAGAGCGGCGAAACGGAATTATCTCTCCGCTCTTATCGTGTCTGCAGATAACCGCCCTGCCGCCCTGTTTAGAGTGACCCGCTCCCTCCTTCATCAAGAGGGCATGGGAAGCTCCCTTGCAGGGTCGTGCAGAGGAATTTGGATGTTATCTGCATGAAAAAATCGTTCAGATTCGGGACGAGTTAGCCTCTGATTGGTTTAGTCCGGGCGGGCTGACGGAGGCAGGTCCTGAGACTGTTTTTTGGGAAGAGTTCGATCCTGTGACTCCTGAGGACATGGACAGGATACTGGGGCGACTGAACGCCACCACATGTTTATTGGACCCGTGTCCCTCCTGGCTAGTACTGGCCTCCCGGGAGGTTACACGAGGCTGGCTCCAGGGAATTGTCAACGCTTCTTTGAGCGAGGGGTTTTTACCGAGCGCCTTGAAAGAGGCGTTGGTGAGACCCCTCCTCAAGAAGCCCTCCCTGGACCCAGCTGTGTTGGCCAACTACCGTCCTGTCTCCAACCTTTGCTTTCTTGCGAAGGTTGTTGAGAGTGTGGTGGAGTGTGGTGGAGGAAACTGTCTATCTGGACTCGCGCCAGTCCGGTTTCCGGCCTGGGCACAGCACAGAGACGGCATTGGTCGAGTTGGTGGATGATCTCTGGAGGGCTCGGGATAGAGGTTCCTCTATCCTGGTTCTATTAGATCTCTCAGCGGCTTTCGATACCATCGACCATGGTATCATGTTGCGCCGGCTGGAGGGGTTGGGGTTGGGGGGCACCATTATACAGTGGTTCTCCTCCTACCTCTCCGACCGGTCGCAATTTGTGTTGGCAGGAGGGCAGAGGTCGACGTCGAGGCCCCTCACGTGTGGGGTGCCTCAGGGGTCGGTCCTCTCACCCCTCCTGTTCAACATCTATATGAAGCCGCTGGGTGAGATCATCCGTGGTTTTGGGGTAGAGTTCCATCAGTACGCTGATGACACCCAGCTGCACATCTCTACCCCAGACCACCCCAACGATGCCGTTGAAGTGATGTCCCAGTGTCTGGAAGCTGTGCGAGTCTGGATGGGGAGAAACAGGCTTCGACTCAATCCGAGTGGCTGTGGTTTCCGGCGTCACGATATAGCCAGCTGGTTCCATCTCTGACTATCGGGGGCGAGTCACTTGCTCCCACGGAGAGGGCTCACAAACTGGGCGTCCTCCTGGACTCTCGGCTGTCTTTTGACGACCATAATGACAGCCGTGGCCAGGGGGGCTTTTTATCAGGTTTACCTGATACGCCAGTTGCGCCCCTTTCTAGATCGTGACGCTCTACGCACGGTCATTCAAGCCCTCGTCATCTCCTGCCTGGACTATTGTAACGCTCTCTACATGGGGCTTCCCTTGAGGTGCACCCGGAGGCTCCAGCTACTTCAGAATGCCACCGCGCGGGGGATTTGGGGGGCCTCGAGATGCTCCCATGTAACACCTCTCCTGCGCGAGCTGCACTGGCTGCCTGTGGCTTTCCGGGTGCGCTTCAAGGTGTTAGTAACCACCTTTAAAGCGCTCCATGGCATGGGACCTGGTTATTTGCAGGACCGCCTCCTACCACATACCTCCCTTCGACCTGTTCGCTCCCACAGAGAGGGCCTCCTCAGGGTGCCGTCGGCCGGGCAATGCCGGCCGGCGACTCCTAGGGGGAGAGCCTTTCTCTGTGGCAGCCCCCGCCCTCTGGAATGACCTACCCCCCGACCTACGTACAACCACAGACCTGCGCCTCTTCCGCCAGGCATTGAAAACACATCTATTCCATGCGGCCGGCCTGGTGTAGTTTTTAAATTTGGCTTTTAATAGGGGTTTTACTGTGATTTTAGTACAGGCATTTTAGTTTAATTCATTTTTTAAGATGTTTTTATTGTATTTGTTGTTTATTGTCGTTTTATTAGTGCCTGTTCACCGCCCTGAGTCCCGCAAGGGAGATAGGGCGGTATATAAATACGAATAAAATCCAAATCCAAATCCTCTTCTCCCCCCAGTTCAGGTAGACTGCCTCTTCACCTGGAGGCGCCGATTGGGGGGGGGGGGGGCGGTGGGAAGCCCTGCCCCAAAACTCTGCCCCCTTATCCCAGTAATCTTCGGACAGGGGGCTGAGCGTGCGTGCATCCACGCGCGCGTATATGCCTCACACTGCCAGGGCTGCAGGGCCTTGTGGGAAGGGTAGTTCATTGAGGAAGCGACCGTTGGAAATGTGACGTTGGGGGAAGGCCGTCAGTGCTGCATGTGTGCGTAACACAGCATAAGAAGCAGCTGGGTGGGAGGAGCTAAAGGGGGTAAAAAACTCAGAAGTGCCGCACTTTTACATTTGTGTAGCGTACACCTGGCACTTTGTGTGAAAATTTGGTGGTGATCGGTGCAGGAGCCATGGCCCCTCCCGCTCCCCCATTTTCGTCCTCCAGGATTTTCAGATGAAAATGGTTTCTGATTAAGTGCGATAAATCCATTTTCCTTCAGTTCTCCTGAAGAAAACCAATTTATCACTTCTCCATTCAGTCAGGCTTCTGCTGTTATAAAAGAACAGAGACTTGAACTTTAGAGAGGTTTATGGAATCAACAGTTAGTTGTAAGTCTGTAAAGTCCATAGCTCTTTCCAATGGGTTTGCAACCTTCAAATCACTTTCCTTTTTTGAATCTAATTCATCAAGCTCCATGCATCTGAATATTTTCCACAGCCATCATTTCATCAAATTTTTAAAAAGCTTTCAACTAAAAATTGCATGTTTTTATTTTATTTTTTTTAATTTTATTTTGTTCGAATTTATACCCCGCACCTTCTCCAAAAAGGACCCAGGACGGCGCACAGGAAATTTAAAAACACAACAATTATAACAAAATACAAAATTTAAAAACATATTAAATCCCTACCCTGTGCTAAAATCGTTTAAAATCCCCCAAATTAAAACTATCTAAGAACAGTCACAACGGGAGGTTACGCTAGGCCGGCTTGATGGAAAAGGTGTGTCTTAAGACACTGGCGGAAGAGGCGGAGGACTGAGATGGTACGTAGTTCAGGGGGTAAGTCGTTCCAAAGGGTAGGGCCCACCACAGAGAAGGCCCTTCCCCTGGGTGTCGCCAACCGGCATTGCCCGGCCGACGGCACCCTGAGAAGGCCCTCTCTGTGGGAGCGGATCGGACGAAGGGATGTATAGGGCAGGAGACGGTCTCGCATATAACTAGGTCCCGAGCCATGGAGCGCTTTAAAGATGTCGTCAAAACCTTGAAGCGCACCCAAAAGGCCACAGGTAGCCAGTGCAGCTCGCGCAGGAGCGGTGTTATGTGGGAGCATCTAGAGGCTCCCGTAATCACCCGCACGGCCGCATTCTGGACTAGCTGTAGCTTTCGAGTGCACCTCAAGGGAAGCCCCATGTAGAGAGCATTATAGTAGTCAAGTCGGGATGTCACGGGTGCTTGAGTGACTGTGCGAAGGGCAGCCCGGTCCAGTAAGGGGTGCAATTGGTGCATCAGGCGTACCTGAAGGAACTCCCCCCTGGCCACGGCTGCCACATGGTCCTCCATGGACAGCCGGGAGTCCAGGAGGACACCCAAATTGCGCGCCCTCTCCATGGGGGCCAGTGTTTCGCCCCCAATGGCCAGAGTTGGAGTTACCTGGCTGAACCTGGGTGCCGGAAACCACAGCCACTCAGTCTTGGACGGGTTGAGCTTGAGTTTGTTACTACCCATCCAGATCTGTACGGCCTCCAAACACTGGGACAACACCTCGGCGGCATCGTTGGGGTGGTCTGGGGTGGATATGTACAGCTGAGTATCATCAGCGTACAGATGATATCCCACCCCAAAACCACGGATGATCTCGCCCAGCGGCTTCATATAGGTGTTGAACATGTTACCAAATGGTCTTTTTGCAGATATCACCCACCCTTGTTCAACTGTAATCTAATACATTATTGCTCTGTGTAACTTAGCCAGGAAACTAAGAACACTGAAGCAAAGTGAAGAAATAAATAAATAAATAAATACATCTTATATAAATAAAAAGTTAACTATGAGTTTGTTCAAAACCGCTAATCTCAGAAACTACTGCACCAATCGCCACCAAATTTTCACACAACGTTCCTTACAAGTGCAGCACCAATGATATCTACAGATTGTGTGGATGGCACACTGGTGCCAGGTACACGCCACACAAAAGTAAAACTGCAGCTCTTCTGTGTGTTTCGCTCACTCGCCCCCCTCCCCTTCGCGGCCCCTCCCACCCAGCCGCTTTTCAGCTTGCACGAGTGGTGGAGCGGTCTGCGTCATATCCGTGACGGTCGACTCCTCAGCGGCCTCTCACTCCGCTGCCACCGCCCCCCCTGCCAACTCCTCCACCCCATAAGGCCGCTGCGGCCGCTGCCCGCACCACCAACCCCCCCCCAAAGCTGCTCCCGAATCAGCGGCCTCTCCTCCTCTGCCGCGGCCCCCCCCAACTCCCCCCCAAGGCCGCTGCCTCGGGGGGCGTCAGTGACAGAGGCCGCTGACTCGGCAGCAGCCTTGTGGGGGGGCAGTTGGCGGAGGGGCAGCAGGGGAGGAGGAGAGGTCGCTGCCGAGTCAGCGGCCTCTCTCTCCTCTCTCTAGGTAGGTAAGTAAGTAGGTAGAGGGATAGAGGGAGAAATACAGTAGGTAGATAGAGAGAGAGGGAAAAATACACTAGGTAGGTAGAGGGATAGAGAGCGAGAGGGAGAAATTAGGTAGGTAGGTAGGGAGAGGGAGAGAGGGAGGGAAAATACACTAGGTAGGTAGAGGGATAGAGGGAGGGAGAAATACACTAGGTAGGTAGGTAGGTAGAGGGATAGAGAGAGGGGGAGAAATACAGTAGGGAGGGAGATACAGGGAAAAATACAGTAGGTAAGTAGGTAGGTAGAGGGAGAGACGGAAAATACAGTAGGTAGGTAGATAGGTAGAGGGATAGAGAGAGGGGGGGAGAAATGCAGTAGGTAGGTAGAGTAAGAGAAGGTGGGGAGTGAGAGGGAGGGGAAACCGAAGCAGAGAAGGAAGGGGGTCGCTGAGATGGTCTATGAGGGGAAACTTTTTCATTTAACCAAACTTGGCCACAGCAACGCGTGGTGGGTACAGCTAGTACATAAATAAATACATAAATAAATACATAAATAAATAAATAAAACGAAGATATTTTTTGCATATTTTGATCCTAGGTTTAATTACAATGCATTCAAAAAGTATTCAGACCCCTTTCACTTTTGTCAATATTGTTATGCTGCAGCCTAATTCTACAGTTGTTGAAATTCTTTCTTTTTCTTATTAATCTACACTCAGTACCCTATAATGACAAAGTGAAAACGGAATTTTAGAAATGTATGTAAATTTATTAAAAAGAAAACTGAAATATCACATTGGCATAAGTATTCAGACCCTTCAGTCAGTACTTTGTTGAAGCACTTTTGGCAGCAATTACAGCCTGGAGTCTTTTTGGATATAATGCGACAAGCTTTGCACACCTGGATTGGGGGATTTTCTGCCATTCTTCCTTGCAAATCCTCTCAAGCTCAGTCAGGTTGGATGGTGACTGTCAGTGGACAGACATTTTCAGGTCCCTCCAGAGATATTCAATAGGGTTCAAATCAGGGCTCTGACTGAACCACTCTAGGGCATTCATAGAGTTGTCCCCAAGCCACTCCTGTGTTGCCTTGGCTGTGTGCTTAGGATCGTTGACATGTTGGAAAGTGAACCTTCGGGCCAGTCTGAGGTCCTGAGCACTGTGAAACAGGTTTTCAAATTCAAATTCAAATTTAATTTGTAGAACCGCTCCCTCTCCCCACAGGGACTCGGGGCGGTGCACAGGGAAAGTAAAAACAATAAATATACAAATATAAATACATAATATAAAAACAGATTAAATCTATTCCTGTGCTAAAACCCGTTAAACTAAAATACCCAGCGGCTATAAATAAGTTTAAAACCCCATAGAAAGAGAGACTAGCCTAGGCCGGCCAAGCGGAAAAAGTGTGTTTTTAATTTCAGACGGAAGGAGCGGAGGTCCGTAGTCGTTCTAATATCGGGGGGAAGGTCGTTCCAGAGGGCCGGGCCCGCCACAGAGAGAGCCCTTCCCCTGGGCGTCGCCCGCTGACAGAGTCTAGTGGACGGCACCCGGAGAAGTCCCTCTCTGTGGGAGCGAATCGGCCGTGAGGATGTATGAGGCAGGATCCGATCCCGCAGATAGCTAGGTCCCGAGCCATGGAGCGCTTTAAAGATGATAATTAACACCTTGAAGCGCACCCGGAAGACGACAGGCAGCCAGTGCAGCTCACGCAAGAGCGGTGTTACATGGGTAAACCTGGCGGTTCCCATAATTGCTCGCGCGGCTGCGTTCTGGACTAGCTGAAGTCTCTGGGTGCACCTCAAGGGGAGCCCCATGTAGAGAGAGTTACAATAGTCCAGTCGGGATGTCACGAGTGCATGAGTGACTGTGCGAAGGGCGTCCCGATCCAATAGGGGGCGCAATTGGCGAACCAGGCGAACCTGGTAAAACGCCCTCCTGGCCACGGCTGTCACTTGATCTTCCATGGACAGCCGGGCATCCAGGAGGACACCCAAATTGCGCGCCCCATCCACAGGGGCAAGATGTTCGCCCCCTATGGCCAGCGATGGAGTGAGCTGGTTGAATCGGGCAGCCGGAAACCACAGCCACTCGGTCTTGGTCGGGTTGAGTCTGAGTCCGTTACTTCCCATCCAGATCCGCACGGCTTCCAGGCACTGGCACATCACCGCTACGGCATCGTTGGGGTGGTTTGGGGTAGATATATACAGCTGAGTGTCATCAGCGTATAGATGGTATTCTACCCCAAAACCACGGATGATCTCACCCAGCGGCTTCATGTATGTGTTAAACAGGAGAGGCGAGAGGACTGACCCCTGAGGCACCCCACATGTGAGGGGTCTCGAGGTCGACCTCTGCTCTCCTGCCAACACAAATTGCGATCGGCCAGAGAGGTAGGAGGAGAACCACCGTAAAACGGTGCCTCCCACCCCCAACCCCCCCAGCCGATGCAATAGGATACCATGGTCGATGGTATCAAAAGCCGCCGAGAGGTCTAATAGGACCAGGATGGAGGAACAACCCCCATCTCTGGCCCTCCAGAGATCATCAACCAACGCGACCAATGCCGTCTCAGTGCTATGCCCGGGCCGAAAGCCGGACTGGCGTGGATCTAGATAGTCAACTTCCTCCAGGTGACGGGGAAAGGGAAGGTTGGAGACTGGACGATAGTTGTTTAATAGAGCTGGATCCAAAGAGGGCTTCTTAAGGAGGGGCCTCACCATCGCTTCTTTTAGGGAAGCAGGCAAGGAACCCTCACTTAAGGATGTGTTGACAACCTCTTGGAGCCAGCCTCGTGTCACCTCCCAGGATGCCAGTACAAGCCAGGAGGGACACGGGTCCAATAAACGTGGTGGCTCGCAGTCGCCCACGTAACCTGTCCATATCTTCGGAAGTAACGGAGTCAAACTCCTCCCAAACAAGATCTGTCTCGTGGCATCCCACTGGGCCATCAATGGAGGGTAGCCCGTTCTGTATCTGAGCGGTTTTCTCCTGCAGAAAAATAACAAATTCCTCTGCTCTACCCTGTAGCGGGGCTTCCCGCACCCCCTGTTGAAGTAGGGAGCGGGTCACCCTAAACAGGGCGGCAGGGCGGTTTTCTGCGGATGCTATGAGAGTAGCACAATGATGGCGTTTGGCCACTCTCAGCGCCACAATGTAAGTCCGTAAATGGGCTCTTACCTGTGTCCGGTCAGATTCAGATCGGGTGGACCTCCATCTACTCTCTAGGCATCTCTTGCGGCGTTTCATCACCCGCAGCTCCTCGGTGAACCAAGGAGCCAGGGTGGTTCGCCGCAGCAAGAGAGGCCGCAAGGGCGCGACCCGATCCAAGGCTCCCACAGCCGCACTATTCCATGCGGCCGTGAGGTCCTCCATCGGGGCACGGGTCAGGGGTACAGGAAGTGGCCCAAGCGCCTTCTGGAACCCATCCGGGTCCATCAGGCGCCTGGGGCGGAACCAGATTGGTAACTCCGGTTCCGCCTCCCCGCGGAGGGGAGCAGCGGTCGGAAAGTCGAGCCGGAGAAATGAGTGGTCTGACCATGACAAGGGCGTGATGACTATATCCCCTATACCCAGATCACTCTTCCATTGGCCTGAGACGAAGATGAGATCCGGCGTATGTCCACCCTCGTGAGTGGGGCCTTGAATTAATTGGGTCAGGTCCATGGCCGTCATGGAAGCCATGAACTCCCGAGCTGCCACGGATGATTCGCCCAACGATGGCAGATTAAAGTCCCCCATGACTAAAAGTCTGGGGGTCTCCACTGCCACCGTAGCGATCACCTCCAGGAGCTCGGGCAGGGCTGCTGCTACATAGCGGGGAGCCAGGTATACAACCAGCACGCCCAACTGCCTCCCTAGGCCCCACTTCACGCAGAGGGACTCACAACCGGTGGTCTGTGGCACAATGGTCTCTCTCGGCTCAAGACCTTCCTTGACAATGACCGCTACCCCACCGCCCCTACCTAGGGCCCGGGGCTGATGAAAAGCACGGTAGCCTGGTGGGCACATTTCAACGAGGGGAAGTCCTCCCTCGTGGCCCAACCAGGTCTCCGCAATTCCAGCCAGGTCCGGCTCCCCCTCTGACACAAGGTCACTAATGAGGGGGGCTTTGTTGACAACGGACCTGGCATTGCAGAACATCAGCCGCAGGCCCTGGCTCTGTACTCCCTGACCACCTAGCCTGCGGGGGTTGTGGCACCCGACTGTTTGTAGCCAACGGCTACGTGCCACCAACCGGGAGGATGAAACTTGTCTCCCCTCGGCCCTGCCTCTCCCCACGACCCTCTGGATTGGTATGCCCTCAAACGGAACAACTCGTGTGTCCCCCCTCCTATCGGCTCCTTCCGCTTCCCTCCGTCGGCTGCTGGCCTGGCCCTTCCTTTTGGTCAGTTCTTCCGTCTCTATCTGTCTATACCCACCCCCTCCCTGGTACCCCCTAAAAAAGACAATTTACGTATTAAAAACCCCCTAAGACTACGCCTCGCCCACCTCTCTGGATTAATATATCCCTCATCGAGGTGGGCCCTCGTAAGAGCGGAGGGCCAAACCTGCGAGAGGGGGGACTCCCGCAGTAAGATTAGGTCTGCCCTTGAGTATATACTGGGTCACATTTATAGCAGGGCATCAATTGGTTTAGGGATGAACAGATGTTAAAAGGTATTCAATAAATATTAAATATTAAGATGTTAAAATAGATATTCAATAAATATTAAATAGATGTTAAATTCATTAATTAATTCCAGCAAGTATAAGTCCAGCACAAAAAGGTTTAAAAGAGGGGTCATAAAATAGTTGATAGTCAATAAATAATTATAAATACTTAATAGGTGCAATGTGCAAAATGCAATAGGTGCAATGTCTCAGGCGTGGCCTTAAAGTCCAGTCCCGTTCTTCAAAAGCCTCAGGCCTCGGCCAAAGATGGTAAATGGTCGGGCCCATTCCTGGATCTTCCGGCCCCCTCATGGGTCTTGGCTTGGGTTGGTTGGATCAGGGCGGTAGGGAGCAGGCCTCGGCCTGGATCTCCTTAGGCCTAGGCCATGCTGTTATAGGCCTCCCGGCTGCCCAGGCCTCCGATGGTTCCACTCACCCGGGCGCTCTCTGAAGGAATCTTCCAACTGAGGGGTCCAGTCTGGGTCCTCTCCAGCCGCGGCCCTGCTATTTTCGGGCCTAGATCGTCCTAGCCCTGGGCCAGTTCTTCTTGGCCCTCCCGGCCTGGCGTCCCGACCTCCAACGCCCCGGCCTCCAGAGCCCCGGCCTCTCCTGGCCTTTCATGCCTGGCGAACCTCCAGGCCGGCCTCCAGGCTGACATCCTGCCCGGTCTCCAGCGCCCGACAGCCTCCTATCTGGCCTCCAGCGCTCCGCCTGCCTGCCAGGCCTCCGAAGCTCCCCTTGCCTGCCAGGCCTCCGAAGCCCCGAAGCTCCGCCTGCTCCCCGCAATCTCCGTCCTCCTCAGGCCGCCACCCGGCACCTCCAGCTGGCCGGCTCCTTCCGGCCAGCGAAGCCCCCGTTCTGGGCCGTCCGCCCACCCTGGAAGGCCGTTCCGGCCTCGATGGAACCCCAGGGTGAGTACTTGCTGGCCCCGACCCTCAAAGATGGTAAAGAGGGTCGGGAAACATCCCCTTTTTGCCAAAGAGCCCCGCGGCCCACGCGGAGCTCAACGGCAGACCGCCATCTCTTCGCGCATGCGCAGACTATCATTGAGGATATCCCTGTACTTTGCTCCATTCAGCTTTCCCTCAACCCTGACCAGTCTCCCAGTCCCTGCTGCTAAAAAACACCCCCACAGCATGATGCTGCCACCACCATGCTACATTGTTGGAATGATATTGGGCAGATGATCAGTGGTGCCTGGTTTCCTCCAGACATAACATTCAGAATTGAGGCCAAACAGTTCAATCTTTGTTTCATCAGACTAGAGAATCTTGTTCCTCACAGTCTCTTGAGTCCTTCAGATGCTTGCTTTTTTTTTTTTTTTTTGCAAACTCCAAGCAGGCTTTCATGTGCATTTCACTGAGGAGAGGCTGCCATAAAGCCCAGATTGGTGGAGGACTGCAGTGATGGTTGTCCGTCTGGAACTCTGTCCCTCTCCACACAGGATCTCTGGAGCTCAGTCAGAGTGACCATCAGGTTCTTGGTCACCTCTTACTGTGAGGCCTTCTATAGAGAGGTGTGTGCCTTTCCAAATCATGTCCAATCAATTTAATTTACCACAGTTGGACTCCAAACAAGGTGTAGAAACATGTCAGCAACTGTCAAGAGAAATGGGAGGCACCTGAACTAAATTTCAAGTGTTGTTGCAAAGGTTCTGAATATGTATGCCAATGTTGATATTTCAGTTTTTTTCTTTTTAATACTTTTACAGACATTTCTAAAGTTCTGTTTTCACTTTGTCATTATAGGGTACTGAGTGTAGATTAATTAGAAAAAAAAAGAATTTCAACAACTGTAGAATCAGGCTGCAGCATAACAACATTGACAAAATTGAAGGGGGTCTGAATACTTTCAGAATGCACTGTATTTTGCAAATTTATAAAATTTATTTTATTTTATTTTATCCCATTTCTATACCGCCCTATCTCCCCAATGGGACTCAGGGCAAAAACCATGTGGTGACAGTCCAATATTAATGTAAATCAAATGAAAGAACACACTGTTTCCTTATGGAAAGGCAAAAGTTATTCAAAACAACAACATAAATCAAAGGGGAAAAGAAAAAAAAAGCAGCTACAGTCCAGCAGGGGGTTGAAATAAATCAGCATTCAACCGACCAGTCAAGTTTTGGTTTTGAAAAAGTTTTATTGGGTTTTACAATTTTTTTTAAAGAAATAGGAAAAGAGTATAAGGTATTACAAAGACATTTTGAGAACTTCTATGTCAAGGTGTTGGCCCCTTCCGAGGCTTCATAAAAAAAAAAAAAGATAATACAATAAATTTTTCATTTGTTCTACAAAGTGGAAAGAGAAACAGATATATCACTTTAAAATCTATGCAATCAATCATTTATAAACATCCAAATAAAAGTTATACTAAACAGAAATAAAGTCACTTGTGAGATCTAAGTCTTTTGGCAATTGTGTCTTCCTCTCCCTGACCTCCCGTGGACGGAGCCGTGGCCCCCTCCGTTCCCCCATTTTCATCCTCCAGGATTGAGGAATGTTTTTTAAGAAAGGCATCCGCCTCTGCAATTGTTTTAATTGTTATCCTTCCCCCCTCCCAGAACACCAACATTCCCTCAGGCATCACCCACTTGAACCACACCCCCTTTTTGAATAATCTTTTGGACAAGAAGGAATACTTCCTCCTTATCTCTCTAATCTTTTTCGGGATCTGTTTCAAGATGGCAATCTCGTTCTGTTGATAAATTAAAGGACCGTCTCTCTGTGCTCTCAGGATCCCTTCCCTTGTTGACCTTCTTACAAATTTAATATGTATCTCTCTGGGTACTTCATTTATCCTGGCATATGCTGAATTAATTCTATAAATCAGATCAATGTCCCTCCCAATATCTTCTTTACTCTTTTTTGTATAATCTGCTAATATTGTACACATTAAATCTTTCAAATCCTCAGCGCTTGACTCAGGGACGTTCTGAAATCTTAAAAAATAAGACATCCTTTCAAAATCCATCCTAGACATATAACCAGCCAAATCCACTATTTCATTATGAAAATTTTTAACTCTTCCCCTGTCTCAGCCAACCCCACCTCCAGTCCATCAATTCTTTGTTTGTTTTCCATTAGTGCTTTCTGTGTCTCCAAAAGTTCTAATTTTGAGCTGACATTGTCCTTCCTGATTTCTTTGATTTCTTTCATAATGTTTTGAAGAGTTGCATCTATTGCTGCTAACTTAGCGTCCACATCTGTTTCTTTGGGTAACATTGAAGTAATCTTAGGTTGATGTAGCTGCTTTTTTGAAGCCATAATGAAAGTTTTTAGTCTTTGTCAGTAAAATGGCGTGTGTTGGAGAGGCAGTCTGTGAGGCAAGGAGAGAGCAATAGCCAATGTCCAAATTCAAAGTTCCATTTAGTTA
The DNA here is from genome assembly GCA_039707465.1 of Rhabdophis nuchalis. Taxonomy (NCBI): domain Eukaryota; kingdom Metazoa; phylum Chordata; class Lepidosauria; order Squamata; family Natricidae; genus Rhabdophis; species Rhabdophis nuchalis. The sequence continues at coordinate 30,496,742 of CM077650.1, forward strand.
TAATCCAGAGAGAAAACAAGTTCTTAAAAGCAATCAGATAAAAAAAAGCAAAGAAGGCACATCAGGGAAAGGTCCCAATAAACAATTACATTCATCCATTAATAAAAAGAGAAAAACAGTCCCGAACACAAGGGAATGTCAGCAATTTTCCCAGAAAAGTAAATCTCCTGAGAACAAAGGAACGCCATCTTCCCCCGTCCTCCTGGAAGCCGCCGAGAGTTAGCAAGTGAAAGTTGTTTCATTGTTGCCAGACTTCGATACAAAGTATCCAAGGATCGTAAAAGAAAGACTTTCACTGTAGTTTAAGAAGATCGGATGTTAATTCCTCCGTCTCCCCAAGCCTGGGGAGCATTTCTAAGCGCCGCTTTTTTTTTTTTCCTTCCGGGTTTTTTTTTTCACAAACTCCCCCCTCCTTCTTCTTTCAAATTTAAAGTTGAGAGCATTAAGATATAATCACTCACGATCCACTCTGCAGCCAGGAGCCTCGGTGTTGCCTTCCACCCCGGCGTTTCAGCTCTCCATCGCCGAAGGGGATGACCGCCCCCCCCGTGACTCGTTCCTCTGTGTCTAGGTCGAAGCGGGGGCCACCCCCCCGACCGCCGTCGGGATGGGGGGATTCCCCGCAAGCCGGCCGTGCAGCGGGGACTCTTTAAAAGAGCCCCCTGCCCCGAGGGGGGGCCGCAGAGGCAACCAAGCGGCGGACGAGCGCAAAAGCCCGACCGTCGCCTCCGGAAGACCGGAAGGAAGTCCGACCAGTCAAGTTTTAAAGATAAAAAGCAGAGTAAAACAGAAGATTCAAAAAGTGAAGTTAAAACCCAGCATACTTAAGAAAACGAACTGCTGAGAGGAAGATGGATAACCAGTGACTTTCCAACCACTCCCACCGGTAAATGGACTCTTCAAGACTCCTCAGGTGGGTCCATGGTCACCCAAAACTCATCTTGGGTCATTCCTAAGTGCTCCAATTTACATCCAGGGAGCATCACTACGAGAGAGCCAGCTTTTGGCAGCAAAAACAGCAGATTGCCAGCAAGAGAGAGAAAAATCCTTATCATTCAGAAGCCATATTGGGGAGGAGTCCAAAACCCTGGCTTTATTTTACTTATTTATTAAACCTGTCTTTGCAATATGTAGTTGTCCTGTTAGTCCTAGTATAGTAGAAATTGTGATATTTGTTAGATTTTTGTTATTCTTGATTTCCAAGTATAAATACCATATATTTGCTTTTTGTGCATATTTTAGTTTTATTTTAATCCTTTTATTATTTTGTGCAACGGAAGTTCTTTCCTCCTATTTTCCCCACAACAACAACCACCCAATGAGATGGTTTGGGCTACGATAGAACATAAGAACATAAGAATAGCCTTGCTGGAACAGGCCACAGCCCATCTGGTCCAGCATTCTGTCTCACACAGTGGCTCACCATTTGCTTCAGGGTCTTCCCAAGCAGATGTCTTCACCTGCTTATGATTCCCTGCAAATGGCATTGAGAAATATCCTGCCTATCTCTCCAACCCGGAGGGTGCCCTTAGGCATCCATAATGATAGCCATGGATACCCTTGTTCTCCATGAACTCGTCTAATCCTTTCTTAAAGGTGTCGAGGCTGACAGCTGTCACCACTTCTTCTGGCAGGGAGTTCCATAGACCAGTGATCCTCTGGGTGAAAAAGTACTTCCTCTTATTTGTTTGAGGTCTAGCTTCCAAAAGTTTCATGGAGTGCCCCCTAGTTCTAGTGTTGTGCAATAGGGAAAACAGTTTTTCCTTTTCTACTTTGTCCACACCGTGCATAATTTTATAGACTTCAATCAGGTCACCTCTAAGGCGCCGTCGTTCTAGAGTGAAGAGGCCCAGCCGTTGCAGCCTCAGATGGTAAGGAAGGTGTTCCAGCCCCCTAATCATTCTGGTTGCCCTCCTCTGCACCTTTTCCATTTTCATAATATCCTTCTGAAGGTATGTTGACCAGAACTGTACACAATACTCCAGATGGGGCCTCACCTCTTTATAGATTTATAAAGAGGCAAAATGACACTTGCTGACTTATTTTCTATACCCGTCCTAATGATCCCTAGCAATGAGTTTGCTTTTTTCACTGCTGCGGGACACTGGGTTGACACCTTCATTGAGCTGTCCACCAGGACACCAAGGTCCCTTTCCTGGTTAGTTGCAAGGAGTTCAGACCCCATCAGTTTATAAATATAGTTGGGGGGTTTTGCCCCAACATGCATCACTCTGCACTAATGTTGAACCTCATTTGCCACTGGTTTGCCCACTCCCCCAGTGTCAAGAGATCCCTCTAGAGCTCCTCACACTCACTCTCAGTTTTTACTACCCTGTATAATTTAGTGTCGTCGGCGAATTTGGCTACCTTGCTGTTTACTCCTACTTCTAGATCATTTATGAAAAGGTTGAAGAGCAGGGGTCCCAGTACTGAACCTTGGGGGATCCCACTCTTTACCTCCCTCCACCTGGAGAAGTGTCCATTTAATGCTACTCTCTGTTTCCTGTCCCTTAGCCAGTTGCTAATCCAAGACAAGGCCTGTCCCTTTATTCCATGACTGGCAAGTTTATTTAAGAGCCTTTGGTGCAGGACCTTGTCAAAGGCCTTCTGAAAGTCCAGATAAACAATGTCAACTGGATCTCCCTTGTCCACGTGCTTGTTGACACTCTCAAAAAATCATGTAACCCAAAGTTACCCAGCTAGGTTCATTTCAGTTATATAATGCTAACAAATCAGAGTTTGTGTTTCCAGTCTTCCCCACAGTGCCTTGGCTTGACTTTGCCTGTTGAGTGCAGAGTTTGAGAATTTAACATTACTTTATGTCAACCAAGTATCTATCTATATATAAATAAAAAGTTAACTATGAGTTTGTTCAAAACCGCTAATCTCAGAAACTACTGCACCAATCGCCACCAAATTTTCACACAACGTTCCTTACAAGTGCAGCACCAATGATACCTACAGATTGTGTGGATATGGCACACTTGTGCCAGGTAAATGCCACACAAATGGAGGTCTAGCCGTTCTGAATCTGACCGGACACAGGTAAGAGCCCATTTACGGACTTACATTGTGGCGCTGAGAGTGGCCAAACGTCACCATTGTGCCACTCTCATAGCATCCGCAGAAAACCGCCCTGCCGCCCTGTTTAGGGTGACCCGCTCCCTCCTCCAACAGAGGGAGCGGGAAGCCCCACTACAGGGTAGAGCAGAGGAATTTGTGTCTTTTCTGCAGGAGAAAACCGCTCAGATACAGAGTGAGCTAGCCCCCATTCATGGCCCAGTGGGATGCCACGAGAGAGATCTTGTTTGGGAGGAGTTTGACTCCGTTACTTCCGAAGATATGGACAGGTTACGTGGGCGACTGCGAGCCACCACATGTTTATTGGACCCGTGCCCCTCCTGGCTTGTACTGGCATCCTGGGAGGTGACACGAGGCTGGCTCCAAGAGGTTGTCAACGCATCCTTGAGTGAGGGCTCCTTGCCTGCTTCCCTAAAAGAGGCCATGGTGAGGCCCCTCCTCAAGAAGCCCTCTTTGGACCCAGCTCTTTTAAACAACTATCGTCCAGTCTCCAACCTTCCCTTTTAGGCGAAGGTTGTTGAGAGTGTGGTGGCACAACAGTTTCCCCGTCACCTGGAGGAAATTGAGTATCTAGATCCGCGCCAGTCCGGCTTTCGGCCCGGGCATAGCACCGAGACGGCATTGGTCGCGTTGGTAGATGATCTCTGGAGGGCCAGAGATGGGGGATGTTCCTCCATCCTGGTCCTATTAGACCTCTCGGCGGCTTTCGATACCATCGACCATGGTATCCTATTGCATCGGCTGGGGGGGTTGGGGGTGGGAGGCACCGTTTTACGGTGGTTCTCCTCCTACCTCTCTGGCCGATCGCAATTTGTGCGGGCAGGAGAGCAGAGGTCGACCCCGAGACCACTCACATGCGGGGTGCCTCGGGTCGGTCCTCTCGCCTCTCCTGTTTAACGCATATATGAAGCCGCTGGGTGAGATCATCCGTGGTTTTGGGGTAGATTACCACCTGTACGCTGATGACACCCAGCTGTACATATCTACCCCAAACCACCCCAACGATGCCGTAGCGGTGATGTGCCAGTGCCTGGAAGCCGTGCGGATCTGGATGGGAAGTAACGGACTCAGGCTCAACCCGACCAAGACCGAGTGGCTGTGGTTTCCGGCTGCCCGATTCAACCAGCTTTCTCCAACGCTGGCCATAGGGGGCGAACATCTTGCCCCTGTGGATGGGGCGCGCAATTTGGGTGTCCTCCTGGATACCCGGCTGTCTATGGAAGAGCAAGTGACAGCCGTGGCCAGGAGGGCGTTTTACCAGGTTCGCCTGGTTCGCCAATTGCGCCCCCTATTGGATCGGGACGCCCTTCGCACAGTCACTCATGCCCTCGTGACATCCCGACTGGACTATTGTAACTCTCTCTACATGGGGCTTCCCTTGAGGTGCACCCGGAGGCTTCAGTTAGTTCAGAATGCAGCCGCGCGGGCAATTATGGGGACCACCAGGTTCGCCCACGTTACACCACTCCTGCGCGAGCTGCACTGGCTGCCTGTCGTCTTCCGGGTGCGCTTCAAGGTGCTAACTATCATCTTTAAGGCGCTCCATGGCTCGGGACCTAGCTATCTGCGGGATCGGATCCTGCCCCATACATCCTCACGACCGATTCGCTCCCACAGAGAGGGACTTCTCCGGGTGCCGTCCACCAGACTTTGTCAGCGGGCGACGCCCAGGGGAAGGGCTCTCTCTGTGGCGGGCCCGGCCCTCTGGAACGACCTTCCCCCCGATATCAGAACGACCACGGACCTCCGCTCCTTCCGTATGAAACTAAAGACCCATTTCTTTCGACTGGCCGGCCTTGGATAGTCTCTCTGTCTATAGATTTTTAAATGTATTTTAATGGGTTTTAATTTTTTAGCACGGGATAACATAGTTTAATGGTGTTTTAAACTGTATATTTTGTATTGATTGTTTATATTGTTTTTAGTTTCTCCTGTGCACCGCCCCGGGTCCCTGTGGGGAGAGGGAGCGGTTAATAAATGCAAAGTTATTATTATTAAATATACAACTGCAGCTCTTCTGTGTTTTCCTCACTCGCTCATTCCCCCCCCCCCACCTCCTTTCGCCCCTCCCACCTGGCCACTCGAAACGCCGGCTCTTGCAGCGCTCCCCCGTCCTTTGCCTCCTTCCGCCCCCCCCCCCTCTCCACTCGAAGCGCCGGTGCTTGCAATGCTCCTCCGCCTCCATCCGCCGCCCCCCACCTCTCCACTCGAAACGCCGGAGCTCGCAACACTCCACCGCCCTCCGCCTCCTTCCACCTCCCCCCCCCACATGGCCACTCGAAAGGGCGGCGGTAGGTAGGTAGGTAGGTAGAGAGAGGGAGAAATACAGTAGGTAGGTGGGTGGGTGGGTGGATAGAGAGGGAGAAATACAGTAGGTAGGTAGGTAGGTAGAGGGAGAAATACGGTAGGTAGGTAGGTAGAAGGATAGGGAGAAATACAGGTAGGCAGGTAGAGGGATAGAGAGAGGGAGAAATACAGTAGGAAGCTAGGTATGTAGGTAGAGTAAGAGAGGGAGGGGAAACCGAGGCAGAGAAGGAAGGGGTCGCTGAGAGGGTCTATGAGGGGAAACTTTTTCATTTAACCAAACTTGGCCACAGCAACGCGTGGCAGGTACAGCTAGTATGTAATAAAACAGACAGTGATTGCAGCAATCTTATATTTTATTTATTCCTTAATACTGAAAAACATCTTGGGTGGCAGGAAAATTATTAATGATTGATTTCTGTTAGTACGTTAATCGTGTTTTAATACTCCCAGAACCTACCCCAGTCGGGTCAGAATTGCATCACGCTATAGTAGGTTACATGTAATCCTTGAGTTACGAATGTAATGGAACCTGTCAATTGTGTTTGTAAATCAAGAGGATTTTAAGTGAATCTTGTTAAATGAACGATCCTTTAAGTGTTAAACAAATGAGCGGGTTGTTAGAATATGGAGTGCATTGGGTGGGTTGCCTCCAGCCTAAGGCCTCTCCCCACAAGATACCCCATGCTCCGCTTCCCACCACTTGGGTCTCCTCCCCACCCATCACTGATTGCTCACTTACCTTTCCAAGATCCCCAGGGCTAAAGAGGTTGGGGTATGGAAGGAGAAATGTGCTCCATTGCTGGGCCATGTGGCAGAGTTCCAGAAGCAGCTGTTTTTTTTCTGAAATGCTGGAGAAGCCCGACCTTCCTTCACAAGGCATTAGTATATGCCGGTAAAGCTTGGGGAGGGACGCAAGCCTTCGTTTTGGCATTTCTAAATCTGGAGATATAAGGAAGCTGTACACTTTAGACTGCACCCTTTGCTGTCAGGATGAAGGGAAAAGACACCCCAAGTTTTAACAGTTTCTCTTGTTGCATCTTCCCTTCGCTCAGTGGGGAATCCGGATTTAAAGGGCTCTTTCTGGACAAGCAGCTTTTCTAAAGCAAAGGCCAGACTCTGCAGCGAGTAGGATTCCTACATGGGCGAAACAGAATGAGTTGCTGTTGGTATTCCCCTTGCAGCATTTCAACAGTTCCCAAACAAGGGCTTTGTATGCTGTTCTTATAATTGTTAAAAGTTATGACATTTTCACCTTTTTCTTGTGAGAAATTCAAAATGTGAAATATTTTTAAGTAATGGTTCTCATGATTAGTCTCTGAGGATTGTTCGTAAGTATAATTACCAATAATGAATCAAAATATTGAAACAGCTTTCCATTGTTCCAGATCAATGATACCCCACTATAGTTTTGTTATGACTGAAAGTTAAATGTTTTCTCTGGCAAAAAGCCAAACTGTTTCAGTTTTCAGTGAAAAAGTAGGCTGAAAGCTAAGTTTGCTGTCTTACAGTAAAGTTTTATGGATGACAGGAAACAGTGCTCTTTATTTTCGCACACTGCAGTTCATGTTAAGTCACATAGACATCTTTTCACTAATATTGTATTCTTTTATAGGTGTCTACATCTACTAAGTTATTTAGTAAATGAAATACATTTTTGAATAACTGCTTTTAATTCTTTAGGCATCCAGACTGCGTGAAGAAGCTCATAATACAGGAAGCGTCCATATGTCTGAAATTTGTACTGAATTAAAAAACTTAAGATCTTTAGTTCGAGTGTGTGAAATTCAAGCAACTTTGCGCGAGCAAAGGTAATTATTTTTTGTGTGTGCATTTTTCTGATTTGCTAAATTTTCAGTTATGTTTGCTTGTACAACTTTTATATAAATGTAAGAACAACTGAGATGCATTCCCTAGTGCCGTGATGGCAAACTTATGGCACGCGTGCCACAGATGGCACGCAGAGCCCTCTCTCCAGGCACACGAGCCGTCGCCCCAGCTCAGCTCCACTGTGTGTGCGTGTGCGACTCCCGCCAGCCATCTAGTTTCTTGGTCTCTGCCGGGGTCAGGGTGCATGCAGGAATCGTGCATGCAGGGATTTGTGTGTGCATGTGCGGGGCTCGTGCGCATGCATGGAGGGGTGGGCCACATGTGGGGGTCACATGCATGGGGGCCACATGTGGGGGTCGTGCATGCATTGTTTTCAGCATGCAACAACAAAGGTTAGCCATCACTGCCCTAGTGCATAGTCTAGGACAGTGATGGCTAACCTTTTTTGGCTCGCGTGCCAAAAGTGGGGGGGAGCCCAGGGGGTTGTGCGTGGGTGTGCCACACCCATAATGCTTTTGGCATACTTTTTTTGCCCTCCCCAAGCTCCAGAGGCTTTCTAGGAGCCTGTGGAGGGTGAAAACAGCCTTCCCCCCACTTCCAGTGGCTTCAGGAGCTTTCCTGAAGCCTCCAAAGGGCGAAAAACGCCCTCAAAAGAAGGCCTAAATCAGCTGGCCAGCACACACATGCGTGCTGGATCTGACAGGGCAACATAAGAACATAAGAACAGCCTTGCTGGAACAGGCCACAGCCCATCCAGTCCAGCATTCTGTCTCACACAGTGGCTCACCATTTGCTTCAGGGTATTCCCAAGCAGATGTCTTCACCTGCTTATGATTCCCTGCAAATGGCATTGAGAAATATCCTGCCTATCTCTCCATCCCGGAGGGTGTCCTTAGGCATCCATAATGATAGCCATTGATACCCTTGTTCTCCATGAACTCGTCTAATCCTTTCTTAAAGGTGTCAAGGCTGACAGCTGTCACCACTTCTTCTGGCAGGGAGTTCCATTGACCAGTGATCCTCTGGGTGAAAAAGTACTTCCTCTTATTTGTTTGAGGTCTAGCTATCAAAAGTTTCATGGAGTGCCCCCTAGTTTTAGTGTTGTGCGATAGGGAAAACAGTTTTTCCTTTTCTACTTTGTCCACGCCTCGCATGCCCTAAGAAATGGTTCTGCATGGCACCCGTGCCATAGGTTCGCCATCATGGGTCTAGGAATTTAACACCAGGATGATACTGACTGAAACCTTGCGTGCTCCAGATCTTGAATAATAATTTAGTCCTTTATGTGTACCATTAAGGTAGGTCAGCCATTTCCAGGCCCAATAATTTTCTCCTTTTTTAAAAATTAAGAAAGCATATAAACTAGTTATATTTATCACAGTATAACTGTTACTGAAGAGTCAATTTTGTATCTCAGGTACTAATTGTATTATTTTCTTTTTATAGGATACTCTTTTTGAGACAACAAATTAAAGAACTTGAAAAACTAAAGAATCAGAATTCCTTCATGGTGTGAAACACATGGGTTGTGAATACAAGTCTGTAAAACATGTTGCCCAGTCTTAACTTTTTTGAGCTGCATTTGCGTAGACTTTGGACCATTGAGTTGGGCAATACAAAATAACATGGGAAAGGAGAAAGGAAGGAAGTCAGTCAGTCAGGGGAAAAATACAAGGAAGATTTGTAAAACTCTTGAAATGTAGATTTCTTGTAGATGTATTCTTCATGTTGTAAATATGTTTTGTAGAGTGAAGCCATGGGAAGCCATGTGTATCAGAGTTTAGACATCCAAAAGTAATCAATGCTAAGATGGCTAAATACCTAGCCTTCTACATGTAAAACTGTTTGCAAAATTAGTTCTCTTTTTTAGTTAATTTATCATTCAGAAATCTTTCATTTCCTGAAATTCAATGCAAGCACCAAATGCTCTGTGTCTCAAAGTTTGAAACAGTTAGGGTAATATACAGAATATCATAAAATAACTGTTTCCACACTTGCACCTGATCAAAAATAGTGCTTTTCCATTTGTTTTACAGAGCAGTGTTTTTCATTTTCTGTGTTCATTTTCCTTTTAAATTCCTGATTCTGATTTTATCAGTTTTTTGTTCTTATAATTTCTTCCTTTCATAAGGCACTGTTGCTATGGCATTTTTCTATAAACTTTTCATTCCTGTGTACAATAGCTTAAAATTGCAGTGGTTGAGCATAACCTACTTGTTTGTATAAATTATTGAAATGTATTTCCATTTGCACCCTGAAAGAATGGACTGATACTACTACTGGGCACATGTGTTTGAAAGTAGTTCCCTTTCTCAGCTTTATAAGGAAATAAGCCCAATGTCAACATTGTTGGGGGATGGAAAAGAAAGAAAAAGCTAGTCAGATGTGAATTGTATTTGTTGTAATAAACATGTTTTAAAACAAACAAAAACCACTGGTTTTCTTTTCCTTTGGTTGATAACATATTACAATTTGAACTGTTCGGGGGACTCTTCATCAAAACTACTCTTGTTGAATACTTTTGTACTAAATTAAAATAAGTCCTCAAGGGAAGTTTTGTTTTTAAAAAAATTGTAATTGTGTATAAACTATTTAATGACATTCAACAAGGATTAGTGACACCTCCCAACAGTTGTCATATGTTAACTCCTGGTTTTTAACCTGTCTTGCTATTATGACTTTTCATTTCAAAGATGGTTGTGTTGTAGGTAACTGTTCAAGTCTGGTCCTGACTGTTCTTAGCCATCACAAAATGCTGACTTTGTGTAATTGGAGTGTCTCACCGTTTGAAAATGGTGGGAAAGCTCAACTTTGTATATTTCCTAAAGTATATTAAAAAAAATAAAAAAGAAACTTGCTACTACAAAATTGTTTTCTTTTTTTAAAAAAAGTTAATAACCATTGTTTTAGTCTTCATACATTCCTAAAGTCTGACTTTTTAGAAATTTAGGTCATGCTGAACAATGGGCAGCTTGCAAACCAGCTGTGAAATTGATTTAAATTTAAATTGATTTAAATTTATCCAAAGATGCAACTGTCTTTGAAAAACAGATTCCTGCTTATTTATGTATGCCTAATGTGCCTATAAATCTGTTGTCTAACCTTTTTGTCTTCTTTATAACATGCTGTAAAATGACAACTCTATAAAATGACTTGTCCTCAAAGAAGATGTAATATTTCCAGAAGTTTTAAAGGCAGAAAAGAAAGTTATTTTTGTAAAAACAAACAAACATGTTTTTAGCACCATTTACTAATCTACAATTGCTTTGTTTTAAGAGGATAAAACATAGTATCTGTAACCTGGTCTGGTCATGAAATCATGTTTGCTTAATGAAAATTGAAAGTGTTTTATTTATACAATTAAAATTACGACTAGGTGGGGTGATAATGTAACAATATACCAGATTAGTAAGAAATCATAATTTATACATGTTATGGAAATATATTAATAATAGTTAAAGTAGAAAACACAGAATTCTGGTGTTTCAATAAAGAAGTGTACTATGTTTATTGGTCAGCTTCTAAGTGCTATTCTGTTGTTTGTGGATCTCAAGGGTAGATTCACAAGGCAAAGAGTAGTTTTCTCATTCTAAAGTGATTAGATTTGTTCTGTTCCAAACAAGCAATCAAAAGTTCATGTTATATTAATTAGGAAAATGCTAACTAGCTTTTCATTTTCATTGTATCTTTTTTATATTGTGGCAACCCAAACTGAATGCAATATTCTAACTGTGGTCTTACCAAGGCATTATAAAGTGGTACTAACGTTTCACGTTATCTTGATTTTATCCCTCTGATAATGTGTTGGCTTTTTAGGCAGCTGCCGCACACTGCTGACTCATATTTAAGTGATTATCCACTAGGACACCAAGATCCCTCTCACAATTACTGCTATTGAGCTAGGTACCACCTATACTATACCTGTGCATTTGTTTTTTCTTGCCTAAATGTAGAACCTTACTTGTCTCACCATTGAATTTAATGTTGTTAGATAGGGCCTAATATTCAAGTCTGTCAAGATTCTTCGGTATCTTGAGCCTATCTTCTGGAGTGCTGGATATTCCTGCCTGCTTGGTGTTATCTGCAAATTTGATGAGTTCCCCTTCTGTCCCCTCGTCTAAATCATTCGTGAATATATTGAAGAATACTATTTCTAATCCTTCCCTCCATATAGATGCAATTCCATTAAGGACTACATGTTGAGTGTGGTTGGTCAGCCAGTTATGAATCCATCTGGTGGTGATGCTGTCTAACCCATAGTTTCCCCTCTTATCAAGTAATAGGTCTACTTTATCAAATGCCTTACTGAAGTCCAAGTAAATTATATCCACAGCATTTTTCTGCTAGTTTTGTCACATTGTCAAAGAATGCAGTAAGATTTGTCTGGCATGATCTGTTTTTGACAAATCCCATGTTGGTTTCTGCACATTTCATGCATACTTTCAGCTAGAGTTGGATCTCAGATTACGCAGCAGAGTTGGGAGGGGTGCACTTCATTGTGGAATGTGATATATGACAGACTGAGGGTACTGATGGGAGGGAAGGAACGGGTAAAGTTCAGCTATAATTCAAATAAGGCTCAGATCTGACTGCAAAAAGGTATTTCCAAAATAAATGCTCCTAATAAATGACTAATTTTCTTTTGAAATTTGACTCAAATCTCATGAAACAATTAGGGCATTTTTTGGAAACCTGACACACAGTTCATAGTTCACCAATTGGGTCCAGTTCTTTTGTTTTGGAAAAAGACTGTGCCGCTCAAACATTTCATAACTTGACCTTGGTGTGCCTGGATGCTCTGCATGAAATCTGTGCACTGATCTAGCTGCCTTTACATCCATTGCTGCGACCCATTCGGCATTGGCTAAAGGGTAGCCTCTCCATAAACCTAGATATTGTAGATCAGTGGTTCCCAAAGTGGGTGGTACTGCCCCCCAGGGGGCGGTGGTATGCGTTAGGGGGGCGCTAGGAGGCCAAGCGGCTGCAGGGGGGCGCTAGGAGGCAACGGGGGCGCTGAGGGCGAGGAAGAAACTTGCTGAGTGGAAGATAGGCTGTTAAAGCCTATCAGCACGGGCAGAAGGACGACATCGTTCAAACAAACCTGGAAATAGCTGCGGGTTTCCCTTTAAGCAACGTCACCACCCTCCCCTCCAATCACTGCCTTCTTCCCAGGAGAGGCATGCGCACGCACGCTGCTTCAATCTCCTGTTCCCAACCAGCTCCGGGGTCCCCTCCTCCCTCTGCAAAAGCCCCTGTCAGGCCAGCAAAGATCCCATCCGGACCAGGCAGCGATAAATGACTATCAGACTTTGAAAACCTGGTATCACTGGATCATGTTCAACAATTTTGTTGAATTAACACTAACTAAAAAGGTTTTTAAATTGCATTTTGAATAAATGTGCAATTAATCGTTACAGTTTTGAATTTTACTGTTACTATCTTTCTTCCATCATGCAAACTGCCCAGTCACATGACCCCCCCCCCCAGCCACGCCCACCAAGCCACGCCCACAGAACCGGTCATTTAAAAAATTGCATTCCACCAGGGGGGGAGGAGGGGGGCACTGAGGATCAGTTTGTAGCACCAAGGGACTGAAAAAGTTTGGAAACCACTGTTGTAGATCCTCTATGGCAGTGGTTCCCAAAGTGGGCGGTACCTGAGGGGTGGTGGGATTGCTTAGGGGGGAGGTAAGAGGCAAGGGGCCTGGCAGGGGGTTGGAAAGAGGCAAGGGGGGGGGCAGCAGAGGAGTGCTGGAGGTGGCCCCCCTCTAGTGAGCCCTTTAGATTAGAACCAGTTCACTCGCTCTCCCCTGCCCATCCGGAAGCCGCTCGACTTTGTCTTGATGAGCTGGCTGAAGCCTCCGGGGCATGGAGGGATGGAGGTAGCCAGGGTGGCCCGGGTGGGCGAATGGGCGAGCACTCGCCACTCGCCCACCCAGCTACCTCCATCCCTCCACGCCTGGCAGCCAACTGATCAAGACAAAGTGGGAGTGAAGGCATGCTCCCACTTTGTCTTGATAAGCTGGCTGAAGCTGCCGGGGCGTGGAGGGACGGAGGTAGCCAGGGTGGCCTGGGTGGGCGAATGGGCGAGCACTCGCCACTCGCCCACCCAGCTACCTCCATCCCTCCACGCCTGGCAGCCAACTGATCAAGACAAAGTGGGAGTGAAGGCATGCTCCCACTTTGTCTTGATAAGCTGGCTGAAGCTGCCGGGGCGTGGACGGACGGAGGTGGCCGGGGCAGCCTGGGTAGGTGAGTGGCGAGTGCTCGCCCACCCGGGATGCCCCGGCTACCTCTGTCCCTCCTCACCCATCGAACAGCTCATCAAGACAAATTGGGAGCGAAGGCATGCTCCCACTTTGTGTTGATGAGCTGGCTGCAGCTGCTGGGCGTGGAGGGACGGAGGTAGCCGTGGTGGTCCGGGTTGGTGAGTGGTGAGTGCTCTCCCATTCGCCCCGCCGGGCTGCCCCAGCTACCTCTGTCCCTCTGCGCCCGGAGGCCAGCTCATCAAAACAAAGTGGGAGCGAAGGCACGCTCCCACTTTGTCTTGATGAGCTGGCTGAAGCTGCCAGGGTGTGGAGGGATGGAGGTAACGAGCGGGGTGGCAGCTGGTGGGGGGGGGGGGCAAGTGGGCGAGCAAGCAACGCTGCCCTGGCTACCCTTCCAGAAACATCTTCCTCTCTTGGTTTGTTCTAGCTAAGATGTTTATAATCTTTTCAAATAATTCATAACTATGAGCAAAATTCTGGTCCTATCACACATAGTATATGTAAGTTCATTTTAAGTCTACTGATGACCTGAGATGTATTTTGTAAAATGATGTTCTTTATTTTAATAAATCCAGAATATCCTTTACTGAATTTACTCATACTTTTTGCCCCCAAAATCCATTTCTTTCCCAAAAGTTTAATCAGAGCTGTTTCCATGTCCATTTATTTGAGGAATGCTGCAAGATATATTTTTTCCTAAATCACAAAAAGGGCAGTTGCTGCCTGATCGTCCATCACTCCCTCGCCCTAGCACCACCCTGGCTACCCTTGTGGGCACATTGTTTGCATTGGTGTAATTTAAAAAGCATCAACATTTGCTTGAATTATTTGATGAGATTATTGCATGGAACCTAGGGATTCCCAATATGGAAAGTGAGAATGGGAACATTTTAACAGATCTATATGTTCTTGGGTTGTAATTTTCACTAAAGAACCATGGGGATGGAAAGGGAAATATAGAGAATGGAGTCCAATCCCCTTCCGCAACAGATTGGAAGCAAAGAACAACTCTACCAAAATGTAGCCTTTTACCTCTTTGGGGAATCATTTTCTTTTTTAAATTATTATTATGATTTTCCCCCCCAATACAACTCATGCAAGGGGTCATCCACACGTACATTACATTTTCCACACTCATATTTGTGATTCCTTATAACTTCTTTAATTTAACATTTTTAGTACGAATCAACGCATTGAAATATATATCACTAATGCAGTTTTCTAACTCTTCCAATGACATAATTAACACCTTATGTATTGAATACAAGTATATCAAGTATAGGTTAAACGTGAATTGAAAAACATCTAATTCAAATGTATAAGCTGTGAATTTATCTATATAAATAAAAAGTTAACTATGAGTTTGTTCAAAACCGCTAATCTCAGAAACTACTGCACCGATTGCCACCAAATTTTCACACAACATTCCTTACAAGTGCAGGACCAATGATACGTACAGATTGTGTGGATGGCACACCAGTGCCAGGTACACACCACACAAATGTACAACTGCAGCTCTTCTGTGTGTTTCCCTCACTCGCTCACTCGCCCCCTCCCCTTCGTGGCCTCTCCCACCCGGCTGCTTTTCAGCTCACGTCACTTGACCGAGCAGTGGAGCGGCCTGCGTCATATCCATGACAGTCACCTCCTCACCGGCCTCTCTCTCCTCCGCCGCCCCCCTCTGCCAACTCCCCCCCCAAGGCCGCTGCCGAGTCAGTCGCCTATCCTCTGCTGCTGCCCCCCCTCTGCCAACTCCCCCCCCACAAGGCTGCTGCTGAGTCAGCTGTCTCTCCTGCACCGCCTCCGCCCCTTCCTCCGCCATCTCCCCCCCACAAGGCCGCTGCCAAGTAAGCAGCCTCTCCACCACCGCCCCCGCCCCCCTCTGCCAACTCCCCCCCCACAAGGCCGCTGCCAAGTTAGCAGCATCTCCTCTGCCGCTGCTGCTGCGGCCCCCCCCTCCGCCAACTCCCCCCCACAAGGCCGCTGCCAAGTCAGTGGCCTATCCTCCTCTGCTGCTGCCCCCCCTTGCCAACTCCCCTCCCCCACAAGACTGCTGCCAAGTCAGCGGCCTCTCCTGCTGCTGCCACTGCCCCCGGCCCCCACTCCACCAACTCCCCTCCCACAAGGCCGCTGCCGAGTCAGCGGCCTCTCTCTCCTATCTCTCTAGGTAGGGAGGGAGGGAGGGAGGTAAGTAGGTAGGTAGGTAGAGGGATAGAGAGAGAGGGAGAAATACAGTAGGTAGCTAGGTATGTAGGTAGAGTAAAAGAGGGAGGGGAGGGAGAGGGAAACCAAAGCAGAGAAGGAAGGGGGTTGCTGAGAGAGTCTATGAGGGGAAACTTTTTCATTTAACCAAACTTGGCCACAGCAACGTGTGGCGGGTACAGCTAGTCTATATAAATAAAAAGTTAACTATGAGTTTGTTCAAAACCGCTGATCTCAGAAACTACTGCACCAATCGCCACCAAATTTTCACACAACGTTCCTTACAAGTGCAGCACCAATGATACATGGATATGGCAAACTGGTGCCAGGTAAATGCCACACAAATGTACAACTGCAGCTCTTCTGTATTTTCCTCACTCACCCCCCCACCTCGCCACTTGAAATGTGCTCACAACGCCCCCACGCCCTCTGCCTCCTTCCCCCCCACCACACACACCTGGCCACTCGAAACGCCGGCGCTCGCAATGCTCCCATGCCCTCCGCCTCCTGCCTCCCCCCCCACCTGGCCACTGGAAATGCCGGCGCTCACAACGCTCCCACGCTCTCCACCTCCTTCCGCCCCCCCCCCCACACCTAGCCACTCGAAACGCCAGTGCTCGCAACGTTCCCCCGCCCTCAGCCTCCTTCTGCCTCCCCCCACACCTGGCCACTCGAAACGCCGGGGCTCGCAATGCTCCCCCACCCTCAGCCTCCTTCTGCCTCCCCCCACACCTGGCCACTCGAAACGCCGGCGCTCGCAATGCTCCCCCGCCCCCAGCCTCCTTCTGCCTCCTCCCCGCCTGGCCACTCGAAACGCCGGCGCTCGCAACGCTCCCCCGCCCTCAGCTGCCTTCCGCCTCCCCCCCACCTGGCCACTCAAAACGCCAGTGCTTGCAATGCTCCCCCGCTCTCTGCCTCTTCCCCCCCCACACACCTGGCCATTGAAAACGCCGGCACTCGCAACGCTCCCCTGCCCTACACCTCCTTCCGCCTCCCACCCCACCTCGAAACGCCAGCGCTCGCAATGCTCCCATGCCCTCTGCCTCTTCCCCCCCCCCCTGGCCACTCGAAACGCCCCCGCTCGCAACGCTCCACCGCCCTCCGCCTCTTCCCCCCACCACACCTGGCCATTGAAAACGCCGGCACTCGCAACGCTCCCCCGCCCGCCGCCTCCTTCCGCCTCCCACCCCACCTTGCCACTCAAAATGGCAGTAGGTAGGTAGGTAGAGGGAGAGAAGGAGAAATACAGTAGGTAGGTAGGTAGGTAGATAGAGGGAGAAATACAGTAGGTAGGTAGGTAGGTAGGTAGGTAGGTAGGTAGGTAGGTAGGTAGGTAGGTAGGTAGGTAGGTAGGTAGGTAGGTAGGTAGGTAGGTAGGTAGAGGGAGGGGAGGGAGAGGAAACCGAGGCAGAGAAGGAAGGGGGTCGCTGAGAAGGTCTATGAGGGGAAACTTTCTCATTTAACCAAACTTGGCCACAGCAACGCGTGGCGGGTACAGCTAGTTATTTAATAAGAGGCAAACATTGCACTTATGCCTAGGTCCTCTACCCACACACATTATAAGACAGATAAAACTATCTTAGCTGGCTGTTGTAAATATTACTCTGCTAATTCAACAAGAAATGCTACTGCATGAATCCTTAATGCAGAGCACAGTGATTTTAGCAATTTTCTTCCCAGGTTAATTCAAAATGTATATCCAAATGTTCCTCTATTTTTTCCTCGAAACCAGACATTTCTGCTGTGTAAACACACACACACACACACAGCAAAAGTGTCTGGTTTCGGGGGGGAAATAGAGGAACATTTGGATATACATTTTGAATTAATCTGGGAAGAAAATTGCTAAAATCACAGCTGGATGAATCAACTTTGCCAGGCAATGAATCTTTGCTTCTTGCTTATGCGTGCTTTATAAAAGTCAAAGATTTGACTCAAGAGTTGTTATTTGCGAGGCAACTAAAAACAGATACTAAAGGGGAGTCAATATTTCATGTTGTTGAGCAGTTTTTCAAAGACAAGGAAATTCCACTTAGCTTGTGCAACCATTAATGACTGGTCGCTACCGTGGGTGTGTTGCTTACTTGAAAAAAGCAGTGCCAAATGTCTTTACCATTCACTGTGTCATTCATCACCAACATCTGGTTGCAAAAAACCTCAGTGATCGCTTGCACAAGTCATTACACACTGTCATTACTGCAGTTAACAAAATTAAAGTATATGCTCTCAATGATAATTTTTTCAGAGAGCTCTGTGTTGAGAATGATGAAGAATTTGATCGTTTGCTGCTTCATACAGAAGTTCGTTGGCTATCAAAAGGCAACTGTGTGGGACGCTTTTACAATCTTTTTGACACTGTTGTGGAGTTCTTTGAAGACAAGAATGCTGTGCTCGGTGGTGAACTCAAAGAGATCAGGCATGACATCACTGGATCATGTTCAACAATTTTGTTGAATTAACATTAACTAAAAAGGTTTTTAAATGGGATTTTGAGTAAATGTGCAATTAATTGTTACCGCTTTGAATTTTATTGTTAGTATCTTCCTTCCGTCGTGCAAACTGCCCAGTCACATGACCCCCCCAGCCACGCCCACCAAACCACGCCCACCAAACCGGTCATAAAAAAAATTGAATTCCACCACTGGGTGGGGGGCACTGAGGATCAGTTTGTAGCACCAAGGGGGCGGTGGACTGAAAAAGTTTGGGCACCACTGCTATAGCTTTTCAAAGAACTTCTGAAGTATCAATAATTTTTCTCTCATCATATTACATCTTTCCCCCTTGTCGTTCTTTATTACTTCAATCAGGCTTTTTGCCTTTAGCATGTGTGGCTCTAGCCAGCATTCTAGAATTTTTATTACCATTTTTATAAAATTCCCTATTTAAGTATATTAGATTCCCTATTTAAGTATATTAGATTTCTCTGAACCTGTTCTATCTCAATATTTTGCAACTCTTTTCTTTTACCTGATAGTTCTAACATAATCCTATTCTCTCTACTTTCTATATATTTAGTCTCTAGTTCCCTAATTTTCTCCTCCAAACACTTTATATATTTCTCTTTTTGTTTTTTTATATTATGAGTATTTTGTCCATAAACGAGTGAGGAAAATACAGAAGAGCTGCAGTTGTACATTTGTGTGGCATTTACCTGGCACCAGTTTGCCATATCCACACAATCTATACATATCATTGGTGCTGCACTTGTAAGGAACGTTGTGTGAAAATTTGGTGGCGATTGGTGCAGTACTTTCTGAGATTAGCGGTTTTGAACAAACTCATAGTTAACTTTTTATTTATATAGACTAGCTGTACCTGCCACACGTTGCTGTGGCCAAGTTTGGTTAAATGAAAAAGTTTCCCCTCATAGACTCTCTCAGCGACCCCCTTCCTTCTCTGCTTCGGTTTCCCCGCCCTCTCCCTCCCCTCCCCTCCCTCTCTTACTCTACCTACATACCTAGTTACATACTGTATTTCTACCTCTCTCTCTCTCTCCCTCTACCTACCTACCTACCTACTGTATTTCTTCCTCTATCCCTCTACCTACCTACCTACCTACCTACCTACCTACCTACCTACCTACCTACCGAGATAGGAGAGAGAGGCCACTGACTCGGCAGCGGCCTTGTGGGAGGGGAGTTGGTGGAGTGGGGGGCGGGGGCAGCGGCAGCAGCAGAGGAGAGGCCGCTGACTCGGCAGCAGCCTTGTGGGGGGGGGTGTTGGTGGAGGGGGGGCGTCGGTAGCAGAGGAGAGGCCGCTGACTCGGCAGCGACCTTGTGGGGGGGGGGAGTTGGCAGAGTGGGGGGCAGCAGCGGAGGAGGAGGATAGGCCACTGACTCAGCAGCGGCCTTGTGGGGGGCAGTTGGCAGAGGGGGGGGGGCAGAAGCAGAGGATAGGCTGCTGATTCGGCAGCGGCCTTGGGGGGGGAGTTGGCAGAGGGGGGGCAGCAGAGGAGGAGAGAGAGACCAGTGAGGAGGCGACCCTCATGGATATGACGCAGGCCACTCCACCGCTCGGTCAAGTGACGTGAGCTGAAAAACATCCGGGTGGAAGAGGCCACGAAGGGGAGGGGGCGAGTGAGCGAGTGAGGGAAACACACAGAAGAGCTGCAGTTTTACATTTGTGTGGCATGTACCTGGCACTGGTGTGCCATCCACACAATCTGTACGTATCATTGGTCCTGCACTTGTAAGGAATGTTGTGTGAAAATTTGGTGGCGATCGGTGCAGTAGTTTCTGAGATTAGCGGTTTTGAACAAACTCATAGTTAACTTTTTATTTATATAGATTGTAAGTATTCAATAATATTTTAGACAGTCCAGGAGAAGCCGGAATCTCTGCGACGGGAACGGTTGGGAAATAGCGAAGGTCTGACGGGCTCTATGAAAAACCCAACCGGACTCCCTCTGTCAGTGACCTTCAGGTCAGAACCATTCTGGAGGAACAGGTGA
The DNA here is from genome assembly GCA_039707465.1 of Rhabdophis nuchalis. NCBI lineage: Eukaryota > Metazoa > Chordata > Lepidosauria > Squamata > Natricidae > Rhabdophis > Rhabdophis nuchalis. The sequence goes on from CM077650.1 coordinate 30,516,877, forward strand.
AAAAGAAGAAACATCTCGATGACCAAAGAGGAACCGGCAGTTCCTCAAAAGGTCCAAGATAAAGTTCTTCAAACTGGCAGCGGAAGCTGCAGAGGCCACATTAATTGTCACTTTAAAGTTGGGGCAACCGGACCAAGCTATTTGAGCAGAAGCGGTGCTGGAACAAAGTGTTGGACTTGGGTGAGTGATCAACCCAAGGTAAAGAAACTTTAAAACTGGGACTTCCTGCCGGTGACGTCATAGCGGAATGAAGGAATGACAGCTCTGTTTACTTTTCTCGTTTTTTTGCATTGGAGATCCTGAAAAGGATGAAGTCAGACCTGGAGGGTATGACAGGAGAGAGGGGAAGCTCAGGTGACGATGTGGAGGTAGGCAACCTCCCAATCGCATGAGAGAAACCCCTTGAAACCAACAGGGAAGAAATCGGTGTCCATGGCCAATTCAGACCTCATTATTTATTAGGATCGACATTCTGGCTTGAGCTCCAGTGGAGCCAGAACTGCTTTCACTTCATTGCATTTGAACTTTACCCCTGTATCCCCTCCCTTCTGTCATGCGTCATAACTCATATTCTCCAACTAGGTTGCAGAAGTCCACTCTGCATGCCAAAGGCATGCATGGAATCTCCCCTCCCTTGCCAGCCTGATAATAGTCATTAGCAGTTGACAGCTGTCTTGATATTGTGCTTGTGGAGAATTTTGCTGTTTTTATCTGTGGTGCCTTTGATATACGGGAGGAGGGCAAGGCTGTTGTCCTGTTCTGTTTCTCGGTTTTGGGGGGGGGGGTCTCCTTTTGGATTAGGTTGGCAATTGTTTTTCTTTGGAATCCGTTGGAGATTAATACGTTGGTGAGAGTGTGTAATTCAGTTTTCAGGTGGTCTTTGTCGGCTAGACATTTGGTTCTGGAGATGAGGGTCTTGGCTACAGAGTTGATCTGTGCAGGGTGGTGATGAGCTTGTGCGTTTAGGTAGCGGTTGGTGTGTGTTTTTTCCTGGTAGATGGTGTGTCCTAGGGAGCCATTAGGTTTTTTGTAGATTAGGACATCCAGAAAGGGAAGTTGGTTGTTTGCTTCTATTTCCATAGTGAATTGTATTTTGGGGTGTAGGCTGTTGAGATGTGTGAGGAAGTTGTCCGGTTTTCTTTCCCATGTGGCCAAATTACGAAAGTGTCATCTACATATCTAAGTCAGAGTTTGGGTTTGTGTTCAGATTTATCTAAGGTATTAGTTTCAAAATGTTCCATGTATAATCCAAAATTTCCCGTGAAAATCTACGAAAACATATATGTGTGTGTGTATGTTTATCTATATGTATGTATATGTATGTATATGTTGAGTAAAGCGGCTCCGACCACGCTTTACTCAAACAAGCATGAAGTGGGAAACACCAGCCTGAAGATGGCAAGTGGGACCGCGCCGAAACATTGCCAAGACAATCTCTATCTTAAATGGAATCTCCCTTCCCTTGCCAGCCTGATAATAGTCATGGCAACGCTGTAGCAGTTGATACCCGGCTCCCCTCACTTCCTGAAAATGACCTGTGTGACACAAATACAATTTGAGTACAGGTGTATAACATTAGGGATGTGTCCCTCCCCCAGGCTTGCTTGGATTTTGTGCATGGAATTTTGCTATAAGGCGATCAGCTTGGATGTTTCTTTTTCTTTTCTTTTTTTTTGAATAACAATTTTTATTGGTTTTTACAAATTTTATAACAAAGGAAAGGGTATATAAGATATAAAAGAAATATTTTAGGGCTTCCATGTCGGAGGTGGTGGTCACCTCCGAGGTTCCATACAAAGAGTAAAGATTTTTTTCGGTATAAGGTGGAATGGAATACATATATATCCTATCATAAATTCATGCATTCAATCATTTGTTTCTATTAACATCCGTTTAAGGATTACACTATGTAAAAGAAAATCATTTTTGCAATCTGAGTTTTTTAGCTATTGTATCTTCTTCCTTCCCGCCGGTGGGCGGAGCCATGGCCCCTCCCGTTCCCCCGTTTTCGTCCTCCAGGATTGAGGAGTGTTTTTTATATTGAAAAAGTTTTATTGGTTTTACAGTTTTTCAATAGGATAGGGTAAGGGATACAAAGAAATTTTGAGAGCATTCACGTCAAAGTCGTCGGCCCTACCGGGACATCAAAATAGATCATTAATAAAAAACATTTTCCATACACTACAAAGTGAAAGCAAGTACATATTTCTAAGTTCTCAGTTCTATGCTGTCAGTCATTTACAAAAATCCAGATGCACATGTTATATTATACAATATTATTCAAAAAATCAAGGCAAAGTTATTTTTTTAGATCTAAGTCTCTTGGCAATTGTATCTTCTATCTCTCCTTCCAGGCCCCCAGCGGGCGGGGCCGTGGCCCCCCCTGCCCCCCCTGGATCTTCCCCCAGGACAGAGGAATGTTTTTTAAGAAAGGCTTCCGCCTCAGCAACTGTTTTAATCCTCACTCTTCCTCCTTCCCAGAACACCAGCATCCCTTCGGGCATCACCCACCTAAACCAGATCCCGTGGTCAAACAATTTTTTGGACAAGAAGGAAAATTTCCTTCTTGCTTCTCTAATCTTTCTTGGGATCTGCTTTAGGATGGCAACCTCCTTTTGTTGGTAAATTAACGGACCTCCTCTTTGCACTTTCAAGATTTCCTCTCTGGTTGACCTTCTAACAAATTTAACATGTATCTCTCTGGGTACTTCATTTATCCTGGCATATGCAGAGTTTATTCTGTAGGCTAGGTCAATGTCCCCCCTGATCTCATCCTTAGGTTTATGTAAATAGTCTGCTATAATTGTGCTCATGAGTTCAGGGAGACATTCACCAGTTTCCTCAGAAACATTCTGAAATCTCAAAAAATATGTCATCCTTTCCATATCAATCCTAGACACATGCCCATTTATTTCCACAACCTCATTAGTAACATTTTTAATCTCTCCCTTAGCCCCCGCCAGCCCCCCTTCCAGTTCTTCATTCTTCTGTGTGTTCTCCAGCACTTGTTTCCGTGTGTCCAATAATTCCTTTTTAAAGTTGATATTTTCTGCCCTCTGGGCCTTGATTTCTTGTACCAAAGTTTGTATAACAGATTCAAGAGAGGCCATCCTTAGTTCTAAGCTTGCCAGTGCTGATTCTTGTGCCATGATTAGCTGTTAAAATCCGTGCCACTAAAATGGCGTTTTTTGGGTGGGGCTGTTGAGGCAAGTCAGGAGCCAAAAGTTCAGATCAGGGTTGTAAAGTTCAGGAACCAAGAGAGAAACAATTTTTCAAGTCAATAAGTATAATAACGAAGGCACTCCAGAAAAGAAATCACAAATCCAAAAAAAAAAATTCTTCTTTAGTAACCAGAGGGAGTCCAAATCACAAAGAGACGCTGGAAATTTTCCATAAGTAAAATAGTCATTCAGGGACAAAGAGAAGCCATTTTCCACCGCCCAGACTCAGAGCCAGAAGGAGAGAGTGGTAAAAAAAAATGTTTCAAATCAGCCAGACCTAGATACATTGTTTCAAAGACAAACCGCAGATCACTTTCCCTTGTTTCAAACAGTCCAGATTAAAGATATCCGCTTCCTCGCAGCGAGGAGCCATTCTTAAGTGCCACTTTAGTCCGAGGGGGGGTTTAACAAGCAGACACCCCCCTCCAAGTTCTTTCAGCCCAGGCTGACAGCAGGAAAAAAAAATGTTTAAAACCACTCACTTTCACCCTCGCAGCCGAAGCCCCGGGAAGCCTTCCGACTCAGACGGCCAGCTCTCTTCATATTTTCAGAACGATGCCGCCCGCCATTGGCGAAGGGGAAACCCCCCGCAGCATGTCCTCCTCCACCTAAGCCGAAGACAAGGGTCGCTTCCCAGCTGCCGCTGGGGGAGGACGACCCAGGCAAGCTGGCTTTACGGGAGACCCCCAAAAACGGGGCGTCTCGCCCCCGTGGGGGGGCAGGAAAAGAAACAAAGCGGCGAGCGAGCCCTAGGCTCGCCCGTCGCCGCTGGAGCCGGAACCGGAAGTCGAGGAGTGTTTTTTAAGAAAGGCTTCTGCCTCTTCTATTGTTTTAATTCTAACTCTACCTCCCTCCCAGAACACCAACATTCCTTCAGGCATTAACCATTTGAACCACACCCCTTTTTTATATAATTTTTTGGATAAGGAGGAATACTTCCTTCTAATCTCTAGAATCTTTTTTGGGATTTGTTTCAAAATGGCAATTTCATTCTGCATATATATATCAAAGCGCCATCTCTCTGTGCTCTCAGGATCTCATCCCTTGTTGACCTTCTTACAAATTTAATATGTATCTCTCTGGGTACATCATTTATTCTGGCATATGCTGAATTAATTCTGTAAATCAGGTCAATGTCCCCCCAAATATATTCCTTACTCTTTTTGGTATAATCTGCTAAAATTGTAGACATTAAATCTTTTAAGTTTTCTGAAGGTAATTCAGGAACATTTTGAAACCTTAAAAAATAAGACATTCTTTCAAAATCCATTCTAGACATATGACCAGCAAGTTCCACTATTTCTTTTTTAGAATCCCTTATCTCCTCCCTCATCTCAACTGCCCCACCCTCCAAACCCTCAATTTTTTGTTTATTTTCCATTAATGATCTCTGTGTCTCCAAAAGTTCCAATCTTGAACTCATCATATCTTTCCGAATTTCTTTTATTTCTGTCAGCCTTCGCTTTGCCTTCGCTATGCTGCTGCTCGGCTGCCATGGAAACGGGGAGGGTGGGATTACGGGGTTAACTATGAGTGCTGGTGGAAGATGGTACGGGCCGGTGTTATCTCTAACCTAACGGTATCACATTCCATTCTGATGATGGCGTTGGACGTAAGGCCCACCTGATGTCCTGGAGGAATATGCATTGGACACTGCTGTGGGGGGGCTTGGGTTATTGGGGTGGGCTTAAGCTTTAATATATACGCTTCGCGCCCAAACTAGTTACTTCCTGCTTCACCTTGGTTCGCTGATCTTCTGTATTCAGTAAAAGTAACCTTATTCATTCTAAACTATGATTAAGTGTGGTCTTTCTTGAGTATTCGAAGAAGTGAATCCTGACATTAAGCAGGAAGTCACTACAATCCAAAACCCAATGTCGGAGCCTGCGAAAGACGAGCCGATGGGAGAGGCCACCTCTCACACCGCAGCCCAAAAGGAGGACTCGAGGTCAGTGATGGACTTTTTAGCGGGCCTTAACTTAGAGCCAAAACCCGAAGAAGCATTACCACGCCATCGCTGGTCCGAGGGAGTAGGGTTGACGGATGACATAGGCTCGGGGGTCACGACCACAAGGCGCCGACGTGACCACCCACCCCCCTCCATAAGAGAATTGCTAAGGGAGGAGAAAGACTTAAGAGAGATGGCAAGTGATTTACTTCGTCAAGCAGACGAAAAAAGGGAAACCCTGGATAAACTCTGGGGGGGGAATCAACATTTTCTGGAAGGGGAAGGGATGAAACAGCAGGATGCAACCGCCTCCCAAGAACTGAGAGGAGCGACCCCCCCCCTGTGGAAACCCTTAGAGAATTACAAAGGGGAGTACCTACCCCTCCCCCTCGCCGGCCGGCAAGACTCCCCCCCCTGGGGATTAAATTTGATGGAAACCCTGAGGAGTTAGGTTTCTTTTTACTCCATGTCAGCAACTATGTTAAACAGTTTGCGGATGACTACGGGGATGACGCAAAGATTAGAATTGTATCATTAGCACTTGAGAACAAAGCTGCTAGGTGGTTGGTTTCCTTGCATAATAATCACTCCCCCCTGTTGGGGAACTTTGACGGGTTTATGACTGCTCTTAGAAGGCGATTTGAAGACCCCCGTATTGAAAGGAAGGCAAGAATGGAGATGAAAAACCTACGCCAGGGCAATAGGTCTGTTCAGGAATATTCGCAACATTTTCAAGAACTTGCTGCCTATATGAGAGGGTGGAGCGAGAGTGCTCTGATTGATGTTTACACTGAGGGTTTAGACCAGTCCCTGTATGAAACATGCGTTAACCGCCGCAGGCCAGAATCCCTAGCGGATTGGTACCAGCTCGCTGGAGATGTTGAGTTGGATCAAGCTCGATCAAAACCTCTGTCCCACTTTGAAAGGAAAAGTCACATTGAAGTTCCGGGGCCCCAAGCCTATGAAAGAGATCTCCAGAAACAAGTTAAAGAGCGTAGATCAACTACAACCCGTTCTGGTGCCTGTTTTCGCTGCGGGAAGGAGGGGCACTGGGCTAACAACTGCAGAATGAAACAATCACCACGCCCGCATTCTTCTACTGAGGGGAGAAAACCAGCGAAAGCTCCGAGCGTACGCACTAAACCAGTGATGATTGGGGCAGAGCCTCTGGATCTTTCTGGCGGTGGTCAGCAGAACACGGAAGTCGACAATTGGGAAAAAGACTCCGCCTCCTCCGACGAGAACTGGGTGAGTCCCCATTCTGGGCCCCTTATTATTCCTTTACAGCTTTTGGCTCCATCTAGTGGCCGCAACTGCAAAATACAGGCTCTTATTGATTCTGGCTGTTCACGTTGTTTAATCAGTCAGGAACTTGTACAATACATGGGTTTTCACTTAAAAAATTTGAAAGTGCCAATCGCATTCTGCCAAATGGATGGCTCCATAGCAGGGGGAAATCCAGCATCATATGTAACTGAACCAATTCAGGTGTCTATTGGTGAAACCCATAATGAAACTATTAACTTCATTGTTGCCCCCATTGCTGATAACGCTGTGATTTTGGGTATTAACTGGCTACGGAAATGGAATCCTCTGATTAACTGGAAGGAAGGATGGGTTCGTATCCCTTTGATGCTGCCTGAACCCCCCTCCACCACCCCATGTCCCAATGATGGTCTCCAACTTGATCTGGCACCGATCAAGGAACCAGTGGGTTCCACAGTAGCCCTACCAGCCCCTGAAATCATTCCGGGTGAAGAAAAAATCCCTGATGAGTACTGGGACCTTAAAGATGTTTTCAGTGAGAGGTCTTGTGACTCTCTTCCACCCCACCGGGCCACAGACTGCTCTATTGACTTTCTCCCAGGGGTGCAACTTCCAAAACCTCGCATTTACTCTATGACTCCCTGGGAAATGACTGAGCTTCGCACTTTCATAGACAAAAATCTAAGACGGGGTTTCATTGAACCTGCCAGACCACGTGTGGCCGCCCCAGTGATGTTTAGAGAAAAGAAGGATGGTACTCTTCGTCTGGTCCAAAACTACAAGTACCTTAATACGATTTGTGAGCACAATGTCTACCCACTCCCACTCATGAAAGACATGCTGGCTCATCTTGCTTCAGGCAAGATCTTTACTAAACTTGATTTGAGAGAAGCTTATTACAGAGTGAGAATTAAAGAAGGTGACGAATGGAAAACTGCTTTTAACTGCCCTTTAGGGTGCTTCCAATGTAAAGTTTTGCCATTTGGTCTGCAAGGAGCGCCTTCTGTATTTATGCAGCTGATCAATGACGTTCTCCACGAGCACCTGTACAAGGGCGTTATCGTTTATCTTGATGACATCGTCATATACACTAAAACACGTGATGAACACGTTAGACTAGTCCGTTCTGTTTTACAAAAACTTCGTGCTGCTGAACTCTATGCTAAACTATCTAAATGTGAGTTTCACCAGGAAAAAATTGATTACCTAGGTTATCGCATTTCTTCAGAAGGAATTGAAATGGATCCTGCCAAAGTGAAAGCTGTCACGGAGTGGGCTCCACCGCGCACTTGTAAACAATTGCAAAGTTTTTTGGGTTTCGCTAACTTTTACCGCCAATTTATACCTTCTTTTGCTAGCATTGCGTTACCCATTACGAACCTACTCAAAACAAATGGGGAGGGCAAGCCTCGTCCCGGCGCTCCTCTAAATTGGACCATGGAGTGCCAAGCTGCGTTTGAGAAACTTAAATGCTTATTTGCAGCAGAACCTGTCCTGAAGCATCCTGACGTCAACTCCCCGTTCGTTATTCAAGCTGACGCCAGCGATGTGGCTGTAGGAGCTGTCCTATTACAACGAAACCCACAGGGCCAACTACAACCTTGTGCCTACACTTCCCATAAATTGTCCAACACTGAACGCAGATGGGCGATTTGGGAAAAAGAGGCTTTTGCTGTCCGCTGGGCCCTCATGACCTGGCGTCATTTTTTTTTTTTTAATTGAAAAAGTTTTATTCACACAGATTTTCCCCCTTTTTACCCCCCCCCCCCGACATGTAATATAAATCACATACAAATACTATACCCCCCCTCACCCCATCTTAAAATAAGTTTCTCATTCAGATATTATACCCCCTCGCCTCCCAGCAGACACAATATAAGTTTCTCTTAGTATATTAATATCCCATTAACACCATCTTCTAAGTTAATTAAAGATATAAAAAACATAATATAAATTTCTCTTAAAAAAAAAAGCATATCCCATTATTCCCCTCTCTAGATTAATCATACATATATATTACCCCACCCTCCACCCTAACCCTCCCCCACCTCCCATTCAAACCCACCCCCCTGACTTCCGCTATACACCACTCTAATAATTCCAAGCATCCCAAATATTATTTACTCTATTCACCTATCAATCAAAGCATTCTTACCTAAAAACTACATAGTACTTCCTAATCTGATATTTATTCTGTATATAACCAATCCATTAGAAACCTTATAACAAACTCAACATAAACACCCCCTTTTAGTTGAACATTAAAATACATAGAAAATAATTCTTAAGATCTAAATACCATGTCATATAACCTAACACTTATAAAACTTAAACCATATATCCTAGCTCAAGTTTACATCCTTCCTGATTCAAAAGGTTTACTATTTTTCCCCTCTCCATTTGCTTAATTGCCCACTTAACAACACAAAAAAAAATGTAAAGATTACTCTAATATTTGAAAAAAGCAAAGTTACTTCTCTCTTCACTAAGGAAACAGAAATGGTATAGGAAAATTTCAGATCCTATCACAAGAAGGATACAGCAAATTGCAAGAAAATTTCAAAGTTCGGCCCAAATTTTTTCCCAGAACACTAACATAATATTAATCCTTTCCGCATCAATGTTCATAAGTCCAACTCTTCAGGTCTCCTTCCATTCCATCCATAGCTGTTTGTAATACCAGTTTAAGCAGCTGCCCCCATAAATAACAAAAAAAAAACCCTTTACATAGGTAACCCCCGAGTGACTTTTCATCAGGATTATAAAGTTCCAAGATCGTGATAGGGTAACAACCAGATCCACTGCAAATGCTCTGGTTCCAGTTTTCAACCCTGAAAAAGTTTCCACATCCAAGAGAACCAGCATTGCAGAGATCTGTATATTTTTATCTAGATTGATTAATTGCTTCGTCCTTTAATCCTTTTGTCTTTCTTAACTCGCCGAGATTGAGACCTCCTCTGCTTCTGCGGTTTCTGGATTTGTCTGGTACTAGACCTGGCTTCACATTGCTCATCTGATTTACGTATTGGCATTCCAACAGATCCCCCTATAGCAGTCTTCGACATTTCCTCCAGAGTAGGGCTTAAAAAAAGCCCAGGGGAATCCAACTGAGTATGTTCTTCCATCTCTTTTCCAAATTGTTTCTGCTCCATCTCAATATCTTGCTCTGAACCATCCAGATCTACTAGTGTTGGTATAGATATACGTGGGGGCGTTACACTTTTCTTCAGTATTTCATAATAAAAATCTCTTGCCTTGTCTATAGTATTCAAACAATACCGCGCCCCTTCATATCTGAATATAACACCCATTGGAGCATCCCACCTGTACTGTATCCCTCTTTTCTTCAGCTCTGCCACCAAAAAACCAAAATCCCTTCTGAGCTTCAGGATAGTTGATGGAAGTTCCTTAAAGACACCAATCCGTTTTCCAGCTATGTGGAGAGAGGAGTGAAAAGACTTCTGCAGAATATCATTTCTGAGGTTTCTCTCAGTAAAATATATCACAACATCTCTCGGTAGTTGCCTTTGTAATGCTATACGTGAGTTTGTTCTGTAAATTTTATCAATCTTAGCATAAATTTCACCAGGATTCATTTTTACTAATATAACCAAAGCATCGGCAGAAACTTTTCTTAAGTCTTCTCTAGGATTTTCTGATAATCCCCTCAGTCTAATGGCGTTTTCCATTAACAAAAATTGTAACATAATAACCTCTTTGTCCAATTTGTGCATATTCCCCTCCATTTCCACCAATTTCAAATCCGTTTCCTTTGCTTTAAGTTCCACCTCTGAAGTCAGCTGTTCGATTTTCCCATCAATTTTAATGATAACTTCAGACAGACTCTTGGCCATTGCAAGCATTTTTTTTTTCTAATTGTTCATATTTCTCCTGGATCATTCTTTTGAGGTCTCTGCTTTCATTAACTATAAAGTTCATCAAATCTTTAAAGTCCTGGGGAGTTACTACACGAGTTTGTTCCATTGCCTTGCTTTTAAGCTTTCCAAGTTTTCAGGAAGAGAAAAAAAAAAACCTCTTCAAAATATCAAAATAAGTCAGTAATTATAGCTTGCTCCCCCTTTCCGCCTACAGCTGTCCGCTATCAGCCAGGGGTTAAGCAGAGACCAAAATCCACAAATCAATAATTAGACAAGGCAACTAAGTTTCGTTTCATTCATCTGGTAGTTAACGCCATCTTGAATCCTTTGTTCTAAGAGATATACCACAAACTTTAATTACTTGCGTTTTAGTTTCCTTTGAAGTACGAAGGCTTGAAATATAGTCTTTCTTGATGGATTGCCTGGAACATATTTTAAAGAGTTGATTACGGCCGTCTAGCTTCACTAATTACTTAGCGAAGGAATTCAGCCGCCTGGAACTAAAGCGCTGAAAAGGGGGGGCTCTTCTTGCCAGCTCCCCAGAGGCTATAATACCTTCTGGAGAGTTACACAAGAGGCTCAACCCGACAGCGTGAGTTCACCCATAAATTCCTAAGGATTTATGAGTATCCGAGACATTTACGATCTTATAAAAACGCCTCTAACAGGCCGCTGGATTGACAAGCTCGTAAAAGCCTGTCTGCGACAGCCGACGCTCAACCCGGAAGTCCTGGCGTCATTTTCTTGAAGGAGCTCCTCACCCGTTTGAGGTTTGGACTGACCACAAAAACCTAGAGGCTCTCACGATGTCCCGTAAATTGTCCCCAAAGCAACTACGTTGGGCTCACTACTTTCATCGCTTCAACTTCACTCTCAAATACATTCCTGGAGGCAAGAATTTCATGGCTGATGCTCTTTCCAGGCTGCCTCAATATGACAGTTCTAAACTCACGGTTGTTCAGCCTGTAATACCGCTTACGTTAATGGCTACTCCCGTTACGACCAGGGGTCAATCCACGATCCAGGCTGACCCGCCTGAGGAACTAATTGCTAGGATTAAGTCAGAACTGCTTACGGATGAGTGGTATTCCTCGCACTCTGCTGACTGCACTATCAGGGATAATCTACCGTGGATTGGGTCGAAAATCTACGTTCCCGCTACCCTACGGCCTTTTGTGTTACAGCGAGCGCATGACTCTAGACTGGCTGGACATTTTGGTTTTGTAAAGACTATACATTTGGTTAAACGCCAGTTTTGGTGGCCTTCTCTCAAAAAAGACGTTGAGTGCTATATCGCCAGCTGTCCTGTTTGCGCTGCTTCTAAACGTGCCCCGGGGAAACCCCATGGTCTCCTCCAATCAGTGGCACGGCCGGAGGCTCCTTGGAAGGAAATTTCTATGGACTTTATTGTCGACCTTCCAAGTAGCCAAGGCTATACTGTCATCTGGGTAGTTACTGACCTTTTCTCCAAGCAAGTTCATTTTGTACCGTGTTCCAAAATTCCATCCTCTAAGTCTTTGGCTAAACTTTTCCTGGCTCACATTTATCGCTTGCACGGAGTTCCCAAGCGTATCATCTCGGATAGAGGTACTCAATTTACTTCGCAATTTTGGAAGGAGTTTTTAAGATTAATTGGCTCCTCCCAGGGCTTGAGCTCCTCCTACCACCCGCAGACGAATGGGGCCTGTGAGAGGGCTAATTCCGTCCTGGAACAATACCTGCGTTGTTTTATAAACTTTCAACAGGATGACTGGGCTGATCTTCTGATACATGCTGAGGTAGCATATAATAACTCGGTCCATACGAGTACTGGAATGACCCCGTTCAAAGTGATTTATGGTCAGGACTTTGTACCTATACCTGAGTTGCCACACGACCCTCCGGCAATTCGTTCTCTGGCAGATTGGACTAGTAAATTGTCTTCGGTTTGGCCCATCATAAGTAAAACATTGGATGATGCTCATCAATCTCATAAGTTTTATGTCGATAAAAAACGTGCTGCTCCGCCAGAATACAAGGTCGGGGATAGAGTATATGTTTCTACTAAGCATTTGGACAGTCCACAAAAATGCAAGAAATTAGGCCCTAAGTTTGTTGGTCCTTTCACCATAACGAAAATAATCAGTTCTGTCTCCGTTCGTTTGGACCTACCAAAAAACTACCGTCGCCTGTACCCAGTGTTCCATGTCCACCTGCTGAAACCTGAGCGCTCATCCCATCTTCGTAAGCCTCATCCTGATGCCCCTGCACCCCTGATTGTGGACGGACAACAACACTATGAAGTCAGGGACATTTTAGACTCCAGAGTGCATAGAAATAAGATTCAGTATCTCGTAATGTGGAAAGATTTTCCCCCATCCCATAATGAATGGGTGGATAAACAGCATCTAAAAGCCCCAAGGCTTCTACGACAATTTTATGCTAAATATCCAACCAAGCCCTAACACTTTTCCCCTTTCCTTTATGTTGTTGTGTGTCTATTGTTGTCTATTTTGCAGAACTAAATCCCCTGCTTCTAGAGGAGGTCCGGATGTCAGCCTTCGCTTTGCCTTCGCTATGCTGCTGCTCGGCTGCCATGGAAACGGGGAGGGTGGGATTACGGAGTTAACTATGAGTGCTGGTGGAAGATGGTACGGGCCGGTGTTATCTCTAACCTAACGGTATCACATTCCATTCTGATGATGGCGTTGGACGTAAGGCCCACCTGATGTCCTGGAGGAATATGCATTGGACACTGCTGTGGGGGGGCTTGGGTTATTGGGGTGGGCTTAAGCTTTAATATATACGCTTCGCGCCCAAACTAGTTACTTCCTGCTTCACCTTGGTTCGCTGATCTTCTGTATTCAGTAAAAGTAACCTTATTCATTCTAAACTATGATTAAGTGTGGTCTTTCTTGAGTATTCGAAGAAGTGAATCCTGACATTTTCCCTCATTATGTCTTGTAGAGTTTTCTCTATTGTTGATAGTTGAGAAGCCTCTCCCAGTGTTTCTTTTTGCAACATTGTACTAATCTTAGGCTGCTGTAAGTCCGGACTGGCTCTTAATGAGGCTGGAGCGGAAAGAGGTTTTCCATGTGGAGGCTTCTTTGATGCCATAGTAAAAGTTTTATGTTCTTGTAATTAAGATGGCGTCTGAAGAGCGGGCAGTCCGTGAGATCGAAGAGAAGGGAAAAGTCTTATCTAAGTTCAAAATATGGTTTCCATAAAGTCCAGAGACAAAGAATTTAACAGTCAAATCCAATGAAAAAAGAAGGCACACAGTGGGAGAAATCCCGAGAGTCACCGAGCTAGGATGTATATAAATTTTGCAGTGCTATAAAAATGAAGGAACATTTAAAAATCAGACAGAAAGGTTTCTTACTGAGAACAAAGAAGTGCCATTTTTCCGCCTCTTTGGCGTTTGTGAAGAATTAGTGAAAGTCCATTTCTGCTGTAGCAAGATTCAGATACAAAGTATCAATCGCGAATCCACATTTAGCAAAACTTTCATTTTCAATTGTTGAATACCTGGATGTTACTTTCTCTCCCCGCTCCCGAGGAGCATTTTAAAACGCCGCTTGTTCTGAGGTTTTTTTTTAACGAACTCCCCCCTCTATTCTTCTTTTTTTTAAAGTTGAAAGCATCAAAAGTCCAGAAACCAATTCACAAGCCACTCTGTTGCAACGGAGCCTCGGCGCTTCCTCCAGCTCTGGCTTTTCAGCCCGCTGCTTCAATTTCTGCAGTTCCAACGATCCTTCGGCGAGAGGAGCTCTTCCCCCCGCATTCTGTTCTCCGGTTCCTGGAGCGAAGCCGGAACGCCCCCCCCCCCGACCACCGTTGGGGTGGGGGTTTCACCGCAAGCCGCTCGTACGGTTGGGGCTCTCTACAAGAGCTCCATGCCCCCGAAAGGGCCACTAGAGAAAACAAGCGGCGGACGTGTAAAAAAAAACACATACGTTGCCTCCGGAAGGCGGAAGCAGTTGGTCAGCTTGGATGTTTCTATGTTTCACCCACGATGCCTCCGATAAGGGGTAGCCCTTCCACTTGATTAAGTATTGGAGTTGTCTCCTGTGCCACCTTGAATCAAGGATTCATTGAACTTCATAATGGGTTTGGACCCCTATGACCATAGGGCCTGGGGGCGCCCGGGGTAGCAGTTGCAGGGTGGATCTGTGCATGGGTTTCAAAAGGCTGCTATGAAACGATTGATGTATCTTCCCCAGCAATCGAGACAGTTTTAGGATTTAGGATTTATTAAATGTTTAGACCGCCCTTCTCCCTTGCGGGACTCAGGGCGGTGTACAGGCAATAATAAGATCAAAAACAGATAGGTCTTTAAGGCCCGATGGAACTGGCGCAGGTCCGTGGTTGTCCGTAGGTCATTCCACAGGGCAGGAGCTGCCACAGAGAAGGCTCTCCCCCTGGGGGTCGCCAGCCGGCATTGCCTGGGCGACGGCACCCTGAGGAGGCCCTCTCTGTGGGAGCGGACTGGTCGGTGGGAGGTGTTTGGTAGCAGGAGGCGGTCTTGCAGTTTTAATTGCACTGTGACTCGGTTGATGATCTTTACTATGGGAAATGGTCCCACAAATTTCGGGCCCAGTTTCTTGCTAGGCAGTTTTAATCTCAAGTATTTTGTGGAGAGGTAAACCTTCTCTCCTACCCGGAATGGCTGTTGCGGAATCTGGTATTTATCTGCCTGTTTCTTATAGGTTTGTGCCGCTTTAGCCAGTGCTTTCTTGACATTTTCCAAAGTTGCTTTAGGCATCGAAATCCAATCAGTCAAGCTGACTGAGGAGGGAGGGTCTCTTGGATACTCAGGCATTGGGACAAAGTCCATGCCGCTCACTACTTTGAACGGCGTGAGTCCTGTGCTGCTGTGAACAGCATTATTGTATGCAACCTCAGCAAAAGATAAAAGGTCTGCCCAATTAGACTGCTGATAGTTCACATAGCACCTCAGGTACTGCTCTATCATGGCGTTCAGTCTCTCTGCTGCCCCATTAGTGCTCGGATGAAAAGCTCAACTAAGACCCTGAGATGAGCCAATGGACCGCAGGAACTCCCTCCAAAACTTAGCTGTGAACTGGACCCCTCTGTCTGAGATGATTCTTCGAGGTACTCCATGCAGTCAGTAGATATGTTTCACAAACAGTTTAGCCAGCTTGTGAGCCGAAGGTAGTCCGCTACAGGGTATGAAGTGTGCCTGCTTGGAGAACAGGTCTATTACAGTTCAAATCACTGTGTTTCCCCCACTTTTTGGCAACCCTACTATAAAGTCCATTGCAATCTCCTCCCATGGCCTTGTTGGTTCTGCCACTGTTTGCAGCAGCCCGGGGGGGTTTCCTGGTCGTCTCTTCATTGTGGTGCAGATGGTGCAACTTTTCACGCAACTATCCACATCTTTCTTTATGCCAGGCCACCAGAATTGCCTCCGAGATAAGTGTAAAGTCTTTAGGGACCCAAAGTGGCCTGCCAGTTTGGCGTCGTGTATACGTAGGGATTCTGGAACATAGAGTTTCGTCCCCTTCCATGCAAGGTCATCTCTTTTCGTCAAGATGTGTTGGTTGTTTTGGAACCAGGGGTCTGCTAGCAGCTCAGTTTTGAGTCTTGTGGTTAGGTCGCTTATTATGATTATTATTATTATTATTATTAAATTTATACCCCGCCCTTCTCCAAACGGACCCAGGGCGGCGCACAGGAATATTAAAATACATACAAAATCACGTAAAAAATTTAAAAAACTTATTTGATGAACATCCTGCGCTAAAACCAAATTAAAATCCCAAGAATTAAAAAAACTGTCTAAAAGTCATTATGGAGGTTACGCTAGGCCGGCTAGATGGAACAAATGTGTCTTTAGGCACTTGCGGAAGAGGCGGAGGTCGGAGATGGTGCGAACTTCCAGGGGTAAGTCGTTCCAAAGGGCTGGGCCCGCCACAGAGAAGGCTCTTCCTCTGGGTGTCGCCAGTCGCCATTGTCCGGCCGACGGCACCCTTAGAAGGCCCTCTCTGTGGGAGCGTATCGGTCTAAGGGATGTATGGGGCAGGAGACGGTCTCGCATGTAACTAGGTCCCGAGCCATGGAGCGCTTTGAAGATGGTCGTCAGGACCTTGAAGCGCACCCAAAAGACCACAGGAAGCCAGTGCAGCTCGCGCAGGATTGGTGTTATATGGGAGTGTCTAGGCGCTCCCGTAATCACCCGCGCGGCTGCATTCTGGACTAACTGCAGCTTTCGAGTGCACCTCAAGGGAAGCCCCATGTAGAGAGCATTACAGTAGTCGAGTCGGGACATCACGAGTGCTTGAGTGACTGTGCGCAGGGCAGCCCGGTCCAGTAAGGGGCGCAATTGGCGCATCAGGCGTACCTGATGAAACGCCCCCCTGGCCACGGCCGCCACATGGTCCTCCATGGACAGCCGGGAATCCAGGAGGATACCCAAATTGCGCGCCCTCTCCACGGAGGCCGGTGTTTTGCCCCCAATGGTCAGAGTTGGAGTAATCTGGCTGAACTGGGGTGCCGGAAGTCACAGCCACTCAGTCTTGGACGGGTTGAGCTTGAGTTTGTTACTACCCATCCAGATCCGTACGGCCTCCAAACACCGGGACATCACCTCGGCAGCATCGTTGGGGTGGTCTGGGGTGGATATGTACAGCTGAGTATCATCAGCATACAGATGATATCTCACCCCAAAACCACGGATGATCTCGCCCAGTGGCTTCATATATGTGTTGAATAGTAGGGGCGAGAGGACCGACCCCTGAGGAACCCCACATAGGAGGGGTCTCGAGGCTGACCTCTGCCCCCCTGCCAACACATATTGCGACCGACCAGAGAGGTAGGACGAGAACCACCGCAAAACGGTGCCTCCCAGCCCCAACCCCCCCAGTCGGCGCAATAGGATACCATGGTCGATGGTATCAAAAGCTGCTGAGAGGTCTAATAGGACTAGGATAGAGGAATATCCTCTATCCCGCGCCCTCCAGAGATCATCAACCAACGCGACCAATGCCGTCTCGGTGCTGTGACCGGTTCGGAAGCTGGACTGGCGCAGGTCTAGATAATCAATTTCCTCCAAGTGTCGCGGAAACTGTTGGGCCACCACACTCTCTACAACCTTCACTAAAAAGTGAAGGTTGGAGACCGGACGATAGTTCTCTAATAATGCTGGATCCAGGGACGGCTTCTTGAGGAGGGGCCTTACTAGGTCGCTTGTGGGTTGGCCTCGCTGGTCATGGCGTTGCCATCTGGTGGTTACTTGGGCAGCTGTTTGAGTTGAAGGAATAATAGCATCCACTACGTGCTCCCATTCGCATTTGCACTAAGGCATGCGGGAGAGGGCATCAGCTAGAAACTTCCTCCCACCTGGAATGTGCTTTAAGACAAAATCAAAATGGTTGAAGTCTTGAGCCCATCAGACTTGTTTGGATGATAGTTTCCGTGGGGTCCTAAGTGCTTCCAGATTTTTGTGGTCGGTCCAATTTTTTATTATTATTATATATATATTTTTGGAATTTATACCCTGCCCTTCTCCTTGTTAGGACTCAGGGCAGCGCACAGGCATTATTAAAACCATAGCAAAACAATATATACTATTAAAAAGATATTAAATTAAGTTAAAACCCGTGCTAAAAACCCTTTAAAACCCTAAAAAATTAAAATTTATCAGTAGAGTCAGAAAATGGGGGGCTGCGCTAGGCCGGCTTGTTGGAATAGGTACGTCTTAAGACGTTGGCGAAAGAGGCGGAGGTCCGAGGTAGTGCGAAGGTCGGGGGGTAGGTCGTTCCAGAGGGCCGGGCCCACCACAGAGAAGGCCCTTCCCCTGGGTGTCGCCAACCGGCATTGCCCGGCCGACGGTACCCGGAGAAGGCCCTATCTGTGGGAGCGGATCGGACGAAGGGAAGTATGGGGCAGAAGGCGGTCTTGTATATAGCTAGGCCCCGAGCCATGGAGCGATTTGAAGATCGTCGTCAACACCTTGAAGTGCACTCGAAAGGCCACAGGCAGCCAGTGCAGCTCGCGCAGGAGAGGTGTTATGTGGGCTTGCCTTGGGGCGCACATAATCACCCACGCGGCTGCATTCTGAACTAGCTGTAGCTTTCGAGTGCACCTCAAGGGGAGCCCCATGTAGAGAGCGTTACAGTAATCCAGCCGAGAAGTCACAAGCGCTTGAGTGACTGTGCGAAGGGCCCCCCGGTCCAGTAAGTGGTGCAACTGGCATATCAGGCGTACCTGATAAAACGCCCTCCTGGCCACGGCCATCACATGGTCCTCCATGGACAGCTGAGAATCCAGGAGCACACCCAAGTTGCGGGCCCTCTCCACGGGGGCCAGTTGTTCGCCCCCAATGGCCAGTGTTGGACTTATCTGGCTGAACCGGGGTGCCGGAAACTACAGCCACTCGGTCTTGGAAGGGTTGAGTTTGAATTTATTACTACCCATCCAGATCCGTACGGCCTCCAAACACCGGGACAGCACCTCGACGGCATCGTTGGGGTGGATATGTACAGCTGGGTGTCATCAGCGTACAGATGGTATTCCACCCCAAAACCACGGATGATCTCGCCCAGCGGCTTCATGTAGGTGTTGAACAGAAGTGGCGAGACGACCGACCCCTGAGGAACCCCACATGTGAGGGGTCTCGGGGCCGACCTCTGCCCTCCTGTGAACACCCATTGCGACCAACCAGAGAGGTAGGACGAGAACCACCGCAGAACGGTACCTCTCAGCCCCAACCCCCCCAGTCGGTGCAATAAGATACCATGGTCGATGGTATCAAAAGCCGCTGAGAGGTCTAATAGGACTAGGATAGAGGAGCAACCTCTATCCCGCACCCTCCAGAGATCATCAACCAACGCGACCAATGCCGTCTCAGTGCTGTGACCGGGTCGGAAGCCGGACTGGCGCGGGTCTAGATAATCAACTTCCTCCAGGTGACGAGGAAACTGTTGAGCCACCACACTCTCTACAACCTTCGCAAGAAAGTGAAGGTTGGAGACTGGATGGTAATTTTCCAACAATGCTGGGTCCAGGGAAGGCTTCTTGAGGAGGGGTCTCACCATCGCCTCTTTAAGGGAGGCCGGCAAGAACCCCACACTCAGTGAAGCATTCACAATATCCTGGAGCCAGCCTCGTGTTACCTCCCAGGATGCCAGTACAAGCCAGGAGGGACACGGGTCCAATAAACATGTGGTCGCTCTAAGGTTCCTCCGCAACCTGTCCATATCCTCGGTAGTGACAAAGTCAAACTCCTCCCAAGGTGTTATCTCAAGACCAGCACCGGACAAAACGACTGGGTCACTATCAGTGGAGGGCAACTCGTTCCGAATCTGAGTGATTTTGTCCTGCAGAAACACTCCAAATTCCTCTGCCCGACCCTGCAAAGGGGCTTCCCGCAGCCTCAGGTGAAGGAGGGAGCGGGTCACCCCAAACAAGGCGGCAGGGCGGTTTTCCGCGGACGCAATAAGAGTGGCACAATACTCACGTTTGGCCACTCTTAACGCCACTAAGTAAGTCCTAATATGGTCTCTCACTAGTGTTCGGTCAGCTTCGGATCGAGAAGATCTCCACCTACTCTCTAGGCGTCTCTTGCGGCGTTTCATCTCCCGCAGCTCCTCGGTAAACCAAGGGGCCTGGGTGACTCTACGCCGCAAGAGAGGCCGCAAGGGCGCGACTCGGTCCAAGGCCCCCGTGGCTGCACTATACCATGCGGCCACTAGATCCTCAGTCGAGTCACGGGGCAGGGACACAGGTATTGGCTCAAGCTCCCTCTGGAACCTTTCAGGGTCCATCAGGCGCCTGGGGCGGAACCAACTCGGTGTCTCCGGTTCCGCCTCCCCGCAGTGGGGTGTGACGATTGGAAAGTCCATCCGAAGGAGAGAGTGATCTGTCCATGACAAGGGTAAGATGACTAAATCCCCTGTTCCGAGATCACTTCTCCACTGTCCAGAGACAAAAATCAGATCCAACGTGTGTCCTCCCTCGTGAGTGGGGCCCTGAACTACTTGGGTCAGGTCCATGGCCATCATGGAAGCCATGAACTCCCGGGCTGCCTCGGATGTTTCGCCCACCGATGGCAGGTTAAAGTCCCCCATGACTAAGAGTCTGGGGGTCTCCACCTCCATCGTGGCGATCACCTTGAGCAGCTCGGGCAGGGCTGCTGTTACATAGCGGGGAGCCAGGTATACAACCAGACTTCGAACGGTTTCTGGCTCCCCTCCAACAGGTGCCTCCAGGTTAGCAGTGCCCATCTCACTGCGAAAGCCTCCTTTTCCCACGCCGCCCATCATCTCTCCATGTCTGTGAGCTTGCAGGAGGTGTAGGCACAGGGTTGTAAGTTTCCTTGGTTGTTTCTTTGGAGTAGCACCGCTCCCACTGCCATGTCGCTGGCGTCTGCCTGGATCACGAAAGGTTGCTTGGGGTCAGGATGCTTCAGTACCGGCCCCTTTGCAAACATTTCTTTTAGCATTTTGAACGCCTCTTGGCAGGTTAGGTCCCACTGTATGGGTTGTCCCGGACGAGGTTTCGTTCTTGGGCTCCCTGTCTTCAGGTCTGTCAGGGGTTTGGCAATCTTTGCAAACGAGGGGATGAATTGCCTGTAGAAGTTTGCGAACCCTAGGAAGCTTGATGTATAGGTTGGCTGCCAAAGTTTTTCCAGTACTTGGCGGACCAGGGGTACGTGGTCATCAATGGTCTCCATGTAGATAAGGATGTCATCTAGGTAGACGAGGACCCCCTTGTAGAGTTGCTCGTGCAACACCTTGTTTATTAACTGCATGAATACTGCTGGGACCCCCTGCAGTCCGAAAGGCATCACTTTAAATTGGAAACTCCCTAGGGGGCAGTTGAATGCTGTTTTCCACTCATCTCCCTCTATGACATGTACTTGGTAGTATGTTTCTCTGAGGTCTAGTTTGGTGAAGACTTTTCCCTTGGCCAAGTGAGATAGCATGTCCTTTATGAGGGGGAAGGGGTATAGGCTATGTACGCACACCCCGTTTATCCCTCGAAAGTCCACACACAATCTCATAGTTCTGCCTTTTTTCTCCTTGAAGAGGACTGGTGCAGTGACCTGTTGCTTGGCTGGCTCAATGAATCCCCTTGCTAGGTTTTTGTCTATGTATTTGTGCATCTCTTGCATTTCCCGGGGCGTCATGGCGTACAGTTTGGGCTCGGGTAATTTTGCCACGGGGATGATTTCGATGGCACAGTCTGTCTCCCGGTGGGGAGGCAGAACATCGTACTCGGTCTCGCTGAATACTTCTGCGAGGTGCTGATATTCCATTCAGAATCAGTTCAGCCTCTGGGGTTTTGTCAGATGTGGTTGCCAGTTGTTCTTGTGGGCTCTCTTGGGGGGTTCCTGCTTGCTCGTGGGGGAGGGGTTGAGGGGCCCTTGATATCCTAAGTCTGGGGGTACCCCCTTGCCACCAGATGGTCGGTCCCCACTTATCTAGTCAGGAAAGTCCCAGTATGACTGCGCCTGTCATTTTAGGGGTTATTAGGAATCGAATTACTTCCCAGTGTTCCGCTAGCTCTAGCCTCACTGTTTAAGTCAGGTGGGTGGCATAGGCTCCTCCCATTAGGGACCCGTCAACCTGCTCGAACTGGATCGGGTGGGCCAGTCTTTTTGCTCTGATCCCCAGTTTCAGGACTGTGGTTTGGTTGATCAAGCATCTTGTGCAGATAAGGGATAAAGGTCAAATGCACATAAAAAGGTTGTACAGTGCATTGGTGGAAATAGACTCAGAAACTGACCTAGTTAAAGACTGCATGATAAAATGGGCGCAAAATATAGGTGAACCAATAATGTTGGAGACTTGGGAGAAGATATGGGTTAGTAATGTAAGATTTACACAAGCTCAAAATTTAAGAGAGAATTTTTATAAAATGTTTTATAGATGGCATTTAGACCCAAAAAAGTTATCTTGCATGTACCCAAGTGTACAACCTAAATGCTGGAGATGTGAATGTGAAGATGCCACATATTTCCACATATGGTGGACGTGTAAAAAAATTAAGGCTTTTTGGATTAAGATATGGTGGATTATTCAAAATATCTTAAGGAAAAAAATTAAATTTACACCACAGTTTTTCCTGTTGGGAATTGTTACGGATTGTACAGCAATAGAAACTAAGTTGATTTTGAACTTGATAACAGCTGCCAGGTTGCTGGTGGCACAGTATTGGAAGAAGCAAGATCCACCTACCACAGAGGAATGGACTTTAAAAGTTGTGCACCTGGCTGAGATGGCAAAAATTTCATCGTATCTTAAAGATCATTCAAATGAAAGATATATATTAGAATGGAGAAGATGGATCGATTATATGCAAAAAAAATATCCAAATAAGAAGGTTTATATAGCATATGAATGAAATATTTTTTTAAGTAGTTTATGTTTATGATGTCTTGAGTTATAGTTAAAGAATTAGGGATAATATGTATGTATCTTAGTTTCATGTTCGTGAAAGTTATACCCTGTGCTTGTTCTGGGAAGTCTGGGGAGGGGGGGAGAAACTGTTTGTAATCTTTATAAAATCTTCTAATAAAAAAAAAAAGAAAATCCCCCTGGTTTCCTGTTTTTGGGGCTGTGAGGTGTATTGGAAAAAGGAAAGGGTGAATTGATTCACTCACCATTGGGTCATTTTCTCCCTCGTCTTCGCTGTCATATAATTTGGGTGACTGGTTGTTGTTGCTTGAGGTTCCACCGCTTTTGCTTGAAGAGGAAGTAGCCTATGCAGCTTGGAGGGCTTTCCCGGGCATGTTGGTGGTCCGTTTAGGGCCTTGTTCTGATTGTGTCGTGGGCGGTGGGTCTGACCTTGGTTTTGGGGCTGGGGTAGGGCATGCAGCTGCCATGTGTCCCATCCCCCTGCATCTGTAGCATTTCAGCGGACCTCGAGGGAGGGCTGGTCTCAGGGCCCTTCTGGTGCTGTGGTTCCCCGCCGGCTGGGCGGTCTCAGGTCAGGTTGACCTCTCTCTTTTGTCCCTGGTTTCGTTCTCATGTCGTTGGTACACAGCTCGCTGTCGACTCTCGTTGCTACTCGGAACCACTCAGAGAGTTGATTTGGGATGTCGCAGTATGCAGTTACCTGGGCAATTTGCTTGTCCAGGCTTGTTCTGAAAAAGTGCATGAGCAGCCGCTCTGGTAAAGGGGGTAACTTTCCTATGACCCTCCTAAATTCACGGATGTGCTCTTTTTTTTTTTCATTTTCAACCACGGATGTGCTCTTTGATAGGGCGGTCCCTCTGCTTTAGGTTGCTGAGTTCCTCTTCCACATATGGGTCCTCCTCTTCTCCCTCCTTAAACCTGGCCTCTAGCAGTCACAGGAAGTCATCAATAACTTGCAGTTGGGGGGCTCTCCTCTTGTGGAGGGCTGCTAACCATTCCCTTGCTTCTCCCTCTAGACCCTCTGCAATGGTATTCACCATGGCTCTGGGGGATGGGTAGAGGTGCCCATAGTTCTAGGTGGATATCAGCTGAATCAAGGAATAGGGCTAGCTGGTCTGAGTCTCCATCAAACTTTCCCCTGAATTGGGGTACGTCATTCAGCACTACTCCCCCAACATCCTGTTGGCCTCTGTATGCTTGTGCCTGATATAGCTGGCCATCTTCCTCTCTTCTAGTTTGGAGGGAGGAAGGGGTTTTCCTGCTCTGGGTTGCCTGCCTGTTGTGTGGGAGGGGCCTTGGTTGCAGTCTTGGACTCCTTCTCCTTTTGTTACGTGGAGGGGGGGGGCTGTGCTCCCATCTGCATCTCCTCCCCTCAACAGGATCAGATATCTCTCCCCTCTCTTTTGGGCGGCATGATGGACCCTCATCAGCCAAGGTGGTCCATTTAAAAGCCTCCCTCTGTTGGTCTATTGCACTCTCCAGGGTTTCCATCTGGGGTTTTGGGAGCCTGTCTTGTGTCCAGTCCCAACTCCAGTCCACCCTTGCTAGCTTGCTTGAGACCCTTCCCTGTGTCGGGGCTAGGGAAGGGATTTTCCACCTGTACTTATCTTCTCTTGCTTCTGCTTCTGAGAAAGGCATCGCTGCATACCTTCAGCTGCAATCAATCTCTTGTTGCCTGATTTTTCCCTTCGTGCAGCCCAAAGATTGAGGCGGAGTGCTCGGAGAGCCGGGCTTCAGGAAACCCGGAAATCTTTTTTAAAACGTTTGAGTACTTCTGGCTCTCTGTGAAGCTTCCAAAAGTGAACCTAATTAATTTACGAGTCTCAAGACAAAGTTCAGAACAAATCTCATTATTTATTAGGATCGACATTCTGGCTTGAGCTCCAGTGGAGCCAGAACTGCTTTCACTTCATTGCGGTTGAACTTTACCCCTGTATCCCCTCCCTTCTGTCATGCGTCATAACTCATATTCTCCAACTAGGTTGCAGAAGTCCACTCTGCATGCTGAAAGCATGCATGGAATCTCCCCTCCCTTGCCAGCCTGATAATATTCATGGCAAGGCTGTAGCAGTTGACACGGTGTCGGACAACATCTAAAAACAACTTAAAAACGGTAAAGATTTTGCTTATATTTGACTGAGCTAGACATTTGAGACTCTAAGTCGGGCTGGGAAGCAGCTCAAGATCAGCGGCGATAAGGAGTGAAACAGCACGCAATTTCCTTTGGCAGCGGAGAGGCTTGGAAGTAGGAGAAACGAGAGGAGGAGGGATTGTTAGAGAGATTTGAATTATAAAGAGGAATTGGAGCCAGGCAAAACAGCGACAGACATGAAGACAACAAGATAAAGACTTGGGGAAGATACTGCAGAGAATTTGACTTTTGTCAGAGAAAAAAAAAGAGATGAGAAGAAGAAAGAAACAACATCGCCATCTAGCGAAGAGAGAAAATAGAAACTAATCAAAAAGAGACGGGATAAATAGCTGATGCAACTTGCTGAAAAATTACAAGAGGAAAAAAGGAACTCATGGAAAGTGTGGAACTTTGAATTTTGAGATCTCTGAAACTTGACCGTGGAAGTAAAGGGGGGGAGAGGTTAAAAGAGAATAAAGAAAAGGAAGGAAGAAGTAAATTGTACATTGAATTGTGGTTAGGTGAAATGTTGATGAACTGTATTGGATGATAGAGAATAGATGAAATATAAGTGAACTCTTGCAAACGTTTCGCTGATTATATATGAATTGAGAATCTGTTACATTAAATACATTGAATATATTGAATATTGAATATGTGAAATTTTAGGATATAAAGCAGATGTGGAATGTGTGTGTGTGTGTGTGTGTGTACACATACTTACATAGATATATACATACATACTGTATTTTTTGGAGTATAAGGCGCTCCGAAGTATAAGACGCACCTAACTTTTGGGGAGGAAAACAAGGGGAAAATATCTGCCTCTGCCTCCCAGCAATTTGCCTCCTTGCAACAAACAGCAAACAGTACAGACAATATACACTTTGTAGTGTTACATTTCAGACTATACTTGTACAGATGCTGTTAAAATTGATGTGCTTTCTGGAAGTATAGTTATTCTCTGCTATTTAAAAGAAGATACAATAGCACTGGGCCTCTTCACATCAACAATTTATTTTAAAAAGCTTCTTCATTTTGTTAAGCTGTTTAGAACAATAATAAAGCACTCTTCAAAAAATAAGTCTAATAAATTGAGCATTCTATAGGCATTTATAGTTATTGACTTACCTCCTTGCAGCAAAAATCCTGATTAGCACAAGAAAAAAAAATCTGCCTCTGCCTCCCAGCAATTTGCCACGTGGAACAAACAGCAAGTTTCACTTTCAATTTCTCCTGATCATCAGCTGTTTCAGGCTGCAGGGATTACTATAGCCTATTGCAGCCTCTGCAAGCCCCCTTTTGCTGCAAAGAGGTAAATTGCTGGGAGGCAGAGGCTAAAGGGTTGGGGCTGGTGGGTGGGGCTACATTCAGTGTATAAGATGCACCCAAATGTTCACCCTTTTTAGGGGGGGAAAGGTGCGTCTTATACTCCGAAAAATATGGTGTGTGTGTGTGTGTTGCATTTGTGCTGATAAATAAATAAAGGGAGACTAGTATAGATTTATTTCAAGCTATTTAGCTCTCATCAGCTAGCCATACCCTTACTGGGATTTGAACCTGGGCCGTTTTTTACATGTTAGGCAGTTGTATTAGCCACTAAGCCACAAGGTCTCCTCCCTTATCAGCTGAGCCAAGGAAATAAGTAAGTGTTATGTCAAAGCACCTGGTATGCCCAAATATGGGAGGGAGCATACTACTTCCCTTTTGCCTTTCAGCTCCAACCTAGGAGCCTTCCAGACAGAAAACCATTTTTGTGTTGCATTTGTGCTGATAAATAAATAAAGGGAGACTGGTATAGATCTATTTCAAGCTATTTAGCTCTCATCAGCTAGCCCTTTCTAGATCATGATGCCCTACGCACGGTCACTCAAGCCCTCGTCACCTCTCGCCTAGACTACTGTAACGCTCTCTACATGGGGCTCCCCCTGAGGTGCACCCGGAGGCTCCAGCTAGTCCAGAACGCAGCCGCGTGGGGGATTTTGGGAGTGTTGAGATATTCCCATATAACACCTCTCCTGCGCAAGCTGCACTGGCTGCCTGTGGCCTTCCGGGTGCGCTTCAAGGTGTTAGTGACCACCTTCAAAGCGCTCCATGGCATGGGACCTGGTTATCTGCGGGACCACCTTCTACCACATACCTCCCTTAGACCTGTCCGCTCTCACAGGGTGGGCCTCATCAGGGTGCCGTCTGCCGGACAATGCCGGCTGGCGGCCCCCAGAGCGAGAGCCTTCTCTGTGGCAGCTCCTGCCCTCTGGAATGGCCTACCACCCGATCTCCGCACGAGGCTCTAAAAACATATCTCTTTCACGAGGCCGGCCTGGCATAGCTCTAAATTTTAATCTTATTTTTAGAAATGGGTTTTAATTGGCAATTTTAGCACGGGTGCAATTTAATTTAATTTATTTTTAATATCCTGTATTTATTGTTTTTTACATTTTATTCCTTTCCTGTGCGCCGCCCTGAGTCCAATCCGGAGATAAGTGCGGGATATAAATTTGATAAATAAATAAATAAAAATTTATAGTAAATATAGAATATAGGAAAGGATTATTAAAATTGATTACTATGTATGGTTAGTGAATTATAAGTGATTGTAAGATTGTTAGATTGAGTAACTGAGTTAATATATAAGAGATTAAGTTAATTGAGTATTGTACCTGGTCTTTACTTAATATATATAACATAATAACAATTAGATAGATAGATAGATAGATAGATAGATAGATAGATAGATAGATAGATAGATAGATAGATAGATAGATAGATAGAGATATACATAGACATTGATTATGATAGAGTTGTAAGCAAAGTCTGATATATATGAATGAACACAATTGATTGAATTGATATTTGAAAAAGGGAACATACGAAAGAGGGAATAACTACCGATCAAGGGGGCTGGTAAGAGGGAGGAAATAAGAAGTGGGAGGGGAGAATTCTATGCTATTTTGGGGAAAGATTGTACATAGGATAAAAATGACTAGTACAACTATTAGTAAAATGAACAAGGAGGCAGCATCCAATCCTGCATCAACAACATCATTGCCCTCAAACCAGCATACAATAGAGAGCACACTAGGCATTGAAAAAGCGAGCTCAACAACAAATCTTCAGTGCATGCAAGCAACATTAATCATGATTCAGGAAACAATGATGAAAATGCAAGAAACAATTACAAAAAATCACGAGGAGACCAGGAAAAATCATGAAGAAATTAAAACAGAGATGGGAGAAATGAAAGGCGAGATTAGAAGAAT
This sequence comes from Rhabdophis nuchalis, assembly GCA_039707465.1. Taxonomy (NCBI): domain Eukaryota; kingdom Metazoa; phylum Chordata; class Lepidosauria; order Squamata; family Natricidae; genus Rhabdophis; species Rhabdophis nuchalis. The sequence goes on from CM077650.1 coordinate 30,544,943, forward strand.
AGATGACAGAATAGGAAAAATACAAAGTGAGATCACAAAAAATGAACAAAAAATCCAAAAAGTAGAAACAAAGGTAGAACAAACGGAGAAAAAAAATAGAAATAATTTATCAGAGGTTGTCTACAGCAAATAGGGATTTAGAAGAAAAAATAATCTTCTTGGAAATGGAAAAGGCTGCTTTCTTTCTATGTTTTCAAAATATAGCAGAGGAGAAGGAGGAAGTTTTAGGGGAAACAATTACAGAAATTGTGGCAAACATACTACAAAAAAATAAACAAGATATAAGAAGGGACATAGATGAGGTGTATCGAATTCACACTAATTATTCCAAAAGAAATACACTTACATTTTACAAGAAAATCAGTAAGGGATGAAATATATAAGAAAGTAAGAGAAGAGCAGATAACATACAAAGGAAGAGAAATACAAATCCTGAGCAGATACCAAAAATAGTTAGAGACCAGAGAAGGCATTACCAGTTTCTTACATCACAACTAATAAGATACAATGTAATGTTCTGATGGCTTACACCAGAGGGAGTTATGATCACCTGGCAGAAAAAAAGATTCAAAATAGACACAATAGATAAAGCACACAAGTTTTTCTTTTTATATATATATATATATATATATATATATATATATATATATATATATATATATATATATATATATATATATATATATATATATATATATATATATATATATATATATATATATATATATATTAATTAAACAAAATAAAAAGAAAAAAATCATCCTTCATTATATCCTGTAGAAAGCGTGTCAATTGGTTACATATAGCTCTCGTGCATTTCTTCCACCATCATTATTCATATTAAATTACACACTACATCAAAAATTCATTGTATATCTTAATATCCCCATACAAAGTTCTCCTTTAACCACATTTATTTAAACGTGCTTTTCCCTCTGATAATTCACACTCATAAACATAGCCACAAAATGGCATTCATTGACTATTTCAAGAAACCTCCAATATCCTTACACTTTATAAATGTGTTCTACCTAAGAATCAATTAGCACTATTTCTATGCCCCCCCCCTTTTTATTTAACAATATCCTTTAACATTCCTTAATGGTTAACTAAAAAACATATATATATATATATCATATATCATTAAGCTATGTCCATTATTATTTCATTATTCTTATTCTAATTAGATATTTATTAACTAATAATCCTTCCAAAGCAATCTAAAACAATCTATAAAATTACTAAGTTTCTACTTAATCATCAAGGGGTGACTGATCTTTTATTATCAGCTTTCAATATCAACCAGCGTCTTTCCAATAGCGAAACAGTCTTACCTCTCTTGCCATTTGTAGCTCACTTTTTTTTTGGTTCTCCTTTGTAAAATTCTTATAACTGTCTTTCAGCACTTCACTATTCAAAGCAACTCTCAAGTAGTGTCGTTGCCCTCCTTCTGTCATTAAAAGTTGTCTATATTTGGTTATTAAACGTGTTTCTGGAAAAGTTTCTCCTCTTACATCCATCATCAGTTCTTTTTTTCCTCCTCTTCTTGGAGAGCAAGGTGGAGTTCAAAATCTTCAGGTTACCTTTTCAAAATTCCCATCTTTCTGCTTTTTCCCACTTTTGATCCATTAGCATAACCCTCTGTTATCTTTATCTTCAACTGAGAGGGGTATCTCTTTATCTTCTACATTTTCTTCCTTCTCTTTAATTTTTGGGACCTCAATCTCTTCATGTTTTGTTGCTATAAGAACCAGTTTTCCCAGTTTCTGATCTCTTCTTCTATATCCTTCCAAAAGGTTTAAAATTCCAGGCAAGAAATTTTTGGTATTCCAAAGTGTCCTCATCCGGGTATTGAATCATGTTGCAGAAAGAAAGAAAGAAAGAAAGAAAGAAAGAAAGAAAGGAAGGAAGGAAGGAAGGAAGGAAGGAAGAAAGAAAGAAAGAAAGAAAGAAAGAAAGAAAGAAAGAAAGAAAGAAAGAAAGAAAGAAAGAAAGAAAGAAAGAAAGAAAGAAAGAAAGAAAGAAAGAAAGAAAGAAATCCCCACTGCCACCCTGGTCAAAAGCCTATTTTATCTCTTCTTTTCAAATTAATTTATGTCACTGGTTTTGTTGTGCTCTTCAATGGGGAAGGGTTCTTTCCCTACATTTAACTAAACAATTTTCAAAGGGCACCTGTAAAAAACAATTCATGCCCTTGAGTCTTTATCAGTTCTATAAACAGACTATAAGCCTTTCATCCCAGTAATCAACATTCTCCAAAAAGAAAAAAATACATTGTCTCAACAGGTTCAGCCTCTAACCTCCAGTGGCAGTGTTGCTACTTTTCACTTTCTAATATGTCTCTCTTTGTTATAAGAAAGAAGAGAAAATAAAGTTCTTATTGGAATTTTAGTAGCAAAACATAAGAAGAATTATAAAAATAAAAGTAAGGCTTTAATTCAAGGCTCCAAAAATAAAGTAGCTAAAAACAGAAGAGGAAAATATAATCCATTCACTTTAAGAGAGAGAAAAAAAAACCCGGATACAAGTGTTACAATCCACAGTTACAAGGAAAAAGAAAAAAAAACCTTTCCAGATCAATCCAAAGTAGGTTGATTCTGCCGCTTAATTATTTTGCTTAAAGGATTTGGTTTTACTTAAAGAAAAAAAAGTTTCTTTAGGCAGAGTGTTTAAAAAAAAAAGAAAAATACCTTTCCAGATGGACCCACTTTCTCTTACAGCTTCCTTCCGGAGCTGCCCCATCTTTGTCAGCCTGGGGGCTGTCTGTTTGCCGCCTAGTAGAAGCACTCCCCTTGGGTCAAACAGCTATGTCCCTGTGACCAGCAATGCTTCGTCTTCCTAATCGTCGTCCCTCCGAGACGGTTTAGGTCTGAGCGGACTGATCAGCGGCAAAAGTGTCAACGAAGGTCTTGGAACGCCAAGACCCCGTGTTGTATCGACGCGGCGCGGGGTCCTCCCCTCCTAGCACACGAGTTTTTCAAGCAACATTTCACAGCTGAGGAAGAGCAGGAGAGTAAGGAGGAACCAGAGAGGAGAAGTCAAGGACAGTTAATAGAAGATAAGGAAGGAGAAAGAGAAGAAGGAAGGAAACAAGGAAGAGAGCAAATAGAATGGTAGGACATCAGAACAGGAAGAGAGACAAGGAATACAAGGAAACTAAGGGCAGTATATAAATAGAACAATGGAACAAGAAATCAAGATTCTCTCAATAAACATAAATGGATTAAATTCACCTGGAAAAAAGAAGACAAACTTTGACAAAACTACAAAAAATGAATATGGACATTGTGTGTCTCCAGGAGGGACACGTTAAAAATCAGTATAACAAACTATTAGAATATGCAAAATTAGGGAAATTATACACAGCACTAACACAACAAAAAAGAGGGGAATAGCAATGTACATTAAAGATTGGATAAACACTAAACAAATTTATGCAGACGAAAAGGGGAGAATCTTGAAAGAAATAGAAACAGAACCAAAAAAAGTTCTCACGGCGATTTATGCACCAAATAAAAACCAAAAAGAATTTTACAAGACAGTCCACAAAAAGATAATAGAAATAGAACATGAGAATATATGTTTAATCGGTGATTTGAATGCAATAACAGACACAAAAAACGATTATAAAAGCAGTAAAAGAAATAAGGGGAAAAAAATAACATTACCAACTACCTTTTTTGAAATGGTGCAGGAACTGAGTCTACAAGATGTATGGTGAGAAAGAAACATAGAAAACAAACAATACACATTCTATTCCAACCCACACAAATCATGGTCAAGGATAGATGTGCTTTAGAAGATCTATTTTGTACCGTCTATCTGGGTACTGACATCAACACCCGTGACTTACTTATTTATACCTTGCTTGATAACACCTGTTGTGGCCGATATGGCCCCACGCAATTACCCGTTATGTACTCAAGGGCAGACCTCATCTCCCTGCAGAGATTCGCTCCCACAGAGAGGGACTTCTCCGGGTGCCGTCCACTAGGCTGTGCCAGCGGGCGACGCCCAGGGTAAGGGCCTTCTCTGTGGCGGGCCCGACCCTCTGGAACGACCTTCCCCCCGATATTAGAACAACTACGGACCTCCGCTCCTTCCATCAAAAATTAAAAACACACTTTTTCTGCTTGGCCGGCCTAGGATAATCAACTGTTTTTAGGGTTTTTAATGATTAATTTTTAGCTTTATATGGGATTTTAGCGCAGGGTTAGTTTAATTTTATTTTATATTGTACTATGTTTGTATTTTTTATATGTATTTTAAATTCCCTGTGCCCCGCCTCGAGTCCCTTCGGGGAGAGAGAGCGGGTTATAAATTAAAATTTATTATTATTATTATTATAGGAGTCCCCTCTCTCGCAGGTTTGGCCCTCTTTTTTAACAAGGGCCCACCTCATTGAGGGATTTATTGATCAAGAGAGGTAGGCGAAGCACAAACTATGGGGGTTTTTAAGGAAATTTTTAACCAAATCTTCAATTCGGATTTTAGGGGGTACCAGGGGGGGGGAGGGGTTTACGCAGTCTGGCTCTGGGAGCACCGCCAGGCCGGCCGGCGGATCCGCTGGGGAAGCAAGTAGGTCCGATAAGGAGGGGGGAATAGGGGTCGATCCTATAGAGGGCTTTACCATCAGAATGGTTCGGGGAAGGGCAGGAACGGTGGGGGACAGGGAGCACGCTACCCGCTGGGAGTGCAAGGCCGCTGGTTGCAGGCGGTCCCGCGTCCCAACTCCCTAGCCCCCCCCCCCCGGCAATCTAGGAGGTCAAGGATCTCAGAGCTGGGGCCTCAGGCTGATGTTATGCAACGCCAGGTCCGTGGTCAACAAAGCCCCCCTCATAAATGACCTTGTGTCTAAGGGGGAGCTGGACCTGGCGGGTATTACGGAGACCTGGTTGGGCCACGAGGGGGGACTCCCCCTCGTTGAAATGTGCCCACCAGGTTACCGAGCATTTCATCAGCCAAGGGCCCTAGGCAGGGGTGGAGGGGTGGCAGTTATGGTTAGGGAAGGTCTCGAGCCGAGGGAGACCACTGTACCTCAGATTGCCGGTTGTGAGTCCCTCTTCGTGAAGTGGGGCCTGGGGAGGCAGTTGGGCTTGCTGATTGTGTACCTGGCTCCTCGCTACGTATCAGCAGCCCTGCCCAAGCTCCTTGAGATGATCGCCGAGGTGGTGGTTGACACCCCCAGACTGTTATTTTATTTATTTATTTATTTAATTTATAGACCGCTCCCTCTCCCCGAAGGGGAGTCATGGGGGATTTCAACCTGCCATCGGTAGGCGAGTCATCTGAGGCAGCTCGGGAGTTCATGGCCTCCATGACGGCCATGGACCTGACCCAAATAATTCAGGGCCCCACACACGAGGGGGGTCACACACTGGATCTCATGTTCATCTCTGGACAGTGGATGAGTGATCTTGGAGTAGGGGATTTAGTCATCACACCCCTGTCATGGTCAGATCACTCTCTCCTCCGGCTGGACTTTCCAACCACCACACCCCACCGCAGGGAGACGGAACCAGAGATTCCAAGATGGTTCCGCCCCAGGCGCCTGATGGACCCTGAGAGGTTCCAGACGGAGCTTGGGCCATTACCTGTGACCTTGACCCGCGACTTGACCGAGGACCTTTAATTTCCTGTACACCGCCCTGAGTCCCTTCGGGGAGATAGGCTGCGGTATATAAATCCAATAAAATGTAAATCTAAATCTAGATGACACCGGGAATGAGAAGAGATACAGAGGAGATTGAAATAATGACAAACACCTGGGCAGACCATAATCCAATAAAAGTAATATGGAAAGGACCAAAAAAAAGTGATGGACAATGAATCAAAGAATACTGAAGGATAAAGAATATATAACAATGATAGAAAAATAAATGAAATTGTTTTATAAAGTAAATAAAAAAGAAGAAACATCACAACAAAAATTTATGGGACACCACAAAAGCATTTATTAGGGGACTGACAACAGCATATTTGGCAATGAATAACAAAGAAAAGAGACAAAAATAAGAAACACTAGAGAAAGTACTAAAAAAATTGGAAGTAGACCTGCAAAAAGATCCACAAGAAACAAAAATAAAGGAAAAGAGAGAAGTGATAGCACAAGATGCCTAGAGGGAAGATGGAGGTCTACCCGATCTGAATCTGACCGGACACAGGTAAGAGCCCATTTACGGACTTACATTGTGGCGCTGAGAGTGGCCAAACGCCATCATTGTGCTACTCTCATAGCATCCGCAGAAAACCGCCCTGCCGCCCTGTTTAGGGTGACCCGCTCCCTACTTCAACAAAGGGTGCGGGAAGCCCCGTTACAGGGTAGAGCAGAGGAATTTGTGACTTTTCTGCAGGAGAAAACCGCTCAGATACAAAACGGGTTACCCTCCATTGATGGCCCAGCGGGATGCCACGAGACAGATCTTGTTTGGGAGGAGTTTGACTCCGTTACTTCCGATGATATGGACAGGTTACGTGGGCGACTGCGAGCCACCACATGTTTATTGGACCCGTGCCCCTCCTGGCTTGTACTGGCATCCTGGGAGGTGACACGAGGCTGGCTCCAAGAGGTTGTCAACGCATCCTTAAGTGAGGGTTCCTTGCCTGCTTCCCTAAAAGAAGCGATGGTGAGGCCCCTCCTTAAGAAGCCCTCTTTGGATCCAGCTCTTTTAAACAACTACCGTCCAGTCTCCAACCTTCCCTTTGTGGCGAAGGTTGTTGAGAGTGTGGTGGCACAACAGTTTCCCCGTCACCTGGAGGAAGTTGACTATCTAGATCCGCGCCAGTCCGGCTTTCGGCCCGGGCATAGCACCGAGACGGCATTGGTCACGTTGGTTGATGATCTCTGGAGGGCCAGAGATGGGGGTTGTTCCTCCATCCTGGTCCTATTAGACCTCTCGGCGGCTTTCGATACCATCGACCATGGTATCCTATTGCATCGGCTGGGGGGTGGAGTGGGAGGCACCGTCTTACGGTGGTTCTCCTCCTACCTCTCTGGCCGATCGCAATTTGTGTTGGCAGGGGGGCAGAGGTCGACCTCGAGACCACTCACTTGTGGGGTGCCTCAGGGGTCGGTCCTCTCGCCTCTCCTGTTTAACACATACATGAAGCCGCTGGGTGAGATCATCCGTGGTTTTGGGGTAGAATACCATCTATACGCTGATGATACTCAGTTGTATATATCTACCCCAAACCACCCCAACGATGCCGTAGCGGTGATGTGCCAGTGCCTGGAAGCCGTGCGGATCTGGATGGGAAGTAACGGACTCAGGCTCAACCCGACCAAGACCGAGTGGCTGTGGTTTCCGGCTGCCCGATTCAACCAGCTCACTCCATCGCTGGCCATAGGGGGCGAACATCTTGCACCTGTGGATGGGGCGCGCAATTTGGGTGTCCTCCTGGATTCCCGGCTGTCCATGGAAGATCAAGTGACAGCCGTGGCCAGGAGGGCGTTTTACCAGGTTCGCCTGGTTCGCCAATTGCGCCCCCTATTGGATCGGGACGCCCTACGCACAGTCACTCATGCGCTCGTGACATCCCGACTGGACTATTGTAACTCTCTCTACATGGGGCTCCCCTTGAGGTGCACCCGGAGACTTCAGCTAGTCCAGAATGCAGCCGCGCGAGCAATTATGGGAACCGCTAGGTTTACCCATGTAACACCGCTCTTGCGCGAGCTGCACTGGCTACCTGTCGTCTTCCGGGTGCGCTTCAAGGTGTTAATTATCATCTTTAAAGCGCTCCATGGCTCGGGACCTAGCTATCTGCGGGATCGGATCCTGCCTCATACATCCTCGCGGCCGATTCGCTCCCACAGAGAGGGACTTCTCCTGGTGCCGTCCACTAGACACTGTCAGCGGGCGACACCCAGGGGAAGGGCTATCTCTGTGGCGGGCCCGGCCCTCTGGAACAACCTCCCCCCCGATATCAGGACGACCACGGACCTCCGCTCCTTCCGTCTTAAATTAAAGACTCACTTTTTCTGTCTGGCCGGCCTAGGATGAGTCTCTCTGCCTCTGGGGTTTTATGGGGAATTAGTATTATTTAGTTTTAATGGGAATTTTAGCGCAGGTTATATTTAATTTGTTTTTAGAATTGTTGTATGTATTTGGTTTTTATTCTGCCTGTGCACCGCCCCGAGTCCCTGTGGGGAGAGGGTGCGGTTTTACAAATTAAATTATTATTATTATTATTATTATTAAGAGGAGATGGCCCAGAAAATCAAATTTGCTAAGCAAAATTTCTTCAAAAATTCGAATAAACTGGGGAGATGGTTAGCGCACAAATTGAAAAAAGAAAAGGAGAAAAAATAATACATCAATTACAAGATGAAAAAGGAAATATACAATACCGGAAGGAGGGGAAAAATATAATACAGAATTTCTTTGAAAAATTATATAACTAACGGAAGCAATGAGGAAACAGAAAAACAACAAAGCACCGGGCCTGGATGGAATTCCTGTAGAATTCTACAAAAATATACAAGACCCAATAGACACAGTAATGTTAGACCTGTATAATGAAGCAATTACAGAAGCCAGATTACCAAAAACATGGAGGGAAGCATACATAATACTCATACCCAAAGAAGATTTGGACCACCAACAAATAAAAAACTACAGACCAATTTCATTATTGAACACAGACTATAAAATGTTTACATCGATAATGGCGGAACGTCTAAAAAAAAATAAAAAATGAAATTATCCACACAGACCAAAATGGCTTTTTGCTGAAACGAGAATTAAAAAATAAGAGAGTAATTATGAAAACATTAGAATATAATAAAGAACACCCAGGAAAACAAACAGCATTGGTTTTTCTAGATGCCCAAAAGGCCTTCAACAATCTAAATTGGCAGTTTAATATTACACAGTTAAAAGCTATGAGATTTGGAGATAACTTTATAAAAATGATTGAAACAATATATTCAACACAAACAGCAAAAGTAATAATTACCATATTTTTCGGAGTATAAGACGCACCCAGGTTTTGAAGAGGCATTTTTAAAAAAAAGGTAGGTAGGTAGATAGAGGGATAGAGAGGGAGAGAGAGAGAGACAGAAATGCAGTAGGTAGGGAGGGAGAGAGAGAGAGTAGTTAGGTAGGCAGGTAGGCAGGTAAATAAAGGGAGAGAGAGAGAGAGAGAGAAATACAGTAGGTAGGCAGGGAGGGAAGGAGGGAGAGAGTGTAGATAGGTAGGTAGAGGAATAAAGAGAGAAAGAGATAGAGAGATACAGTAGATAGGTAGGGAGAGAGAGAATAGGTAGGTAGGTATATAGGTAGATGGGGGGAGGGAGGGAGAGAGATACAGTAGGTAGGGAGTGAGTGAGAGAGAGAGTGTAGATAGGTAGGTAGGTAGAGGGATAGAGAGAGAGAAATAGAGAGATAGAGAAATACAGTAGATAGGGAGAGAGAGAGTAGGTAGGTAGGTAGGTTGGTAGGTAGAGGGAAAGACAGAAAAAAATAGAGAGAGAAATGCAGTAGATAGGTAGGGGGAGAGAGAGAAAGAGAGTAGGTAGGTATATAGGTAGATAGAGAGGGGGAGAGAGAAATACAGTAGGTAGGTAGGGAGAGTGAGTAGGTAGGCAGGCAGATGTTTCCAGGTGTATTTATCCATGTGTTGGAGAAGGAAATCACTGATAACCTGTAGCACCTAAAACTTTGTTTCTGCTGGCACAGCACTTGACCAATCTAATTCTCATCAATCCCTCTTAGAGGCTAATACAGCTGCCTACTATGTAAAAACAGCCCAGGTTCGAATTCCAGTAAGAGTTTGGCTAGCTGATGAGAGCTAAATAGCTTGAAATAGATCTATACTAGTCTCCCTTTACACACACACACACACACACACACCATTAGCAATTATATTAACAGGAATAATTGTGGTGAATTGAATAGGCAGAATTTTTTATGTGGAGACTATACGTGAGATGTATGTGATTTCTTATTGTAGATAATAGTTAAATTGAATTGTAAATTGGGTCTAAATAGTAAATTGAAAGATAATCAAATACAAGTCAACATATTTGGAATGGTGGTATCAGGAACATATCTACATGTAGAATTTTTTAGGTGGAATTAAATTGAATTTCAATATGTACTGTAATAGCAAGGACTTTAACTAAAAGATAATTAAATGCAGATTAATATACTTGAATGAAGATTTTATTTATTTATTTATTTATTGGATTTCTAGACCGTCCCCTCTCCCCGAAGGGACTCGGGGCGGTGTACAGGTAAAAATAAAAATATCACAATCAACAATACATATAAACTAAAACCGAATTAAATAACCCTCTGTACAAATGTATAAAAATTAAAAACTTAACCTTAAAACCGAATAAAATAATTTAAAATTACAAACTGAGGTGGAAGCATAGAATTAGGCCAGGCCGGCTAAATGAAATAGGTGGGTTTTGAGTTTCTGACGGAAGGAGCGGAGGTCCGTAGTCGTTCTAATGTCAGGGGGAAGGTCATTCCAAAGGCTCGGGCCCATCACAGAGAAGGCCCTTCCCCTGGGCGTCGCCCACTGGCATTGCCTAGTGGACGGCACCCGGAGAAGTCCCTCTCTGTGGGAGCGAATCGGCCGAAGGGATGTATGGGGCAGGATACGATCCCGCAAATAACTAGGTCCTGTGCCATGGAGCGCTTTAAAGATGATAATCAACACCTTGAAACGTACCCGAAAGGCAACAGGCAGCCAGTGCAGCCCGCGCAGGAGCGGTGTTACGTGGGAGTATCTAGTGACTCCCAAAACTGCCCGCGCGGCCGCATTTTGGACCAGCTGCAGCCTTCGGGTGCATCTCAAGGGGAGCCCCATGTAGAGAGCGTTACAGTAGTCTAGACGGGACGTCACAAGCGCATGAGTGACTGTGTGAAGGGCGTCCCAGTCCAATAGGGGACGCAAGTGGCACACCAGGCGAACCTGGTGAAACACCCCCCTTGCCACGGCTGTCACATGGTCATCCATTGACAGCCGGACATCTAGGAGGACGCCCAAGTTGCGTGCCCGATCCACGGGGGCCAGATGTTCGCCCCCAATGGCCAGTGATGGAGTCAACTGGTTGAACCGGGGCGCCGGTAGCCACAGCCACTCAGTCTTTGACGGGTTGAGCTTGAGTCTGTTACTTCCCATCCAGATCCACACGGCTTCCAGACACCGGGACAAGATAGTATATTACTTGACATGTATCAACAGATGAATGAGAAATGCTTATATGGTTACAGATGAATAGTGAAGAGTTCAATTAAAAGATAATTAAATACAAATTAACATATTTGAAATGGTGGTACTATGAAGATATCTATATGTAGAATTTTTTAGGTGGAGAACAGAAGTGAGATGTATGTTACTTGTTATTGTATTTAGTAGTTAAATTGAATTGTAATATGTACTGTAGAGAAAGGATTTTAGTTATGTACTAATAGATGAATGAGAAATGATTATTTGGTTATAGATAAGGATAAGTATTAAATAAGTATTAAATGCAAAAATATATTGGATAAAAAATGGAGGGGGAATTTGAAAACACTCCCAATGAGGACAAATAATTGAAGTTATAATAAGAGATTTAAAAATTTGGGGTGCTTAAGAATGTACAACTATGTAAATATTACTATGAGGATAGCTGGAAACTTGAACCCGGCTTACACTTTGCCCAAAAAATATGTCCCCCTAGAGTCGGGAACAACTAGCACATATGTGCGAGGGGAACCTTTACATTTACCTTCATTCAAAATATCTTTATATCTTGCAATTTTTTCCATGTTAATAACATTTGGATGTATCAGTGCCTCCACTGTAGAAAGCCAGACTGGTATTTTCAAGTAGTGTTGTTCTTTAGTTTTTGCCCATACTGACAATAGTGCATTTCTAATATAGTGTCTTTGAAAATAGCTATGCATTTTGTTTTTCACATACCATAAAAAGGAATGCCACCCCAGTTGGAGATCATGTCCCTCCAAAGTTTTTCAAGGTTGTTTCTTCCTTCTTGTTTTCTTTAAGGAATAATTCTATTTCTTTTCCCATCATTTGTATGTATTCCTTTTCTTTCAAAATCTTTTGGTTCATCATCCATCTATGCCTCTTTTTCTGTCCTTTCCAAGTCACTTTTAAGGGGTTGTGGTCTGCCCATGTATTTGTCATTATGTCTACTTCCTCTATGTCTCTTCTCAGTTCTGGGTTCATCCATACCATATCGATTCTTGACCATGACTTGTATGGGCTTGAAAAAAAGTGTATTGGTTTTTCTTTAAATTTAGTTCCCTCCATATATCTTGTAGGTTTATTTCTTGTGTCATCTCAAAAAATGTATTTGGCAGAGTTCTTTTTTTCTTGTTCTTTTTGTTGCTTCTGTAATCTTTCTTGATATCTACTACAGCGTTAAAGTCACCTATTAGACATATGTTTTCATATTCTGTCTCTAATATGTAATTTGCAGTAGAATTCCTTCCGATTGTTGTTTGGCGCATAAATTGTAGCGAGCAGCATTCAATTTTGGTTTGTTACTATTTCTGTCAGTAGTATCCTCCCTTCCTCATCTGCATAGATTTGTTTAGGTTTTAGCCACAATTTAATATCTACGGCTATTCCTCATTTCTTTTGCTGATGGAGTTTCCCAATTTTGGGATATTCTAATAAATTACTGTATTGCTTCTTGATATGAACTTCTTGTATACAGATAATATTCAAATCCTGTTTTTGTAAATTTACAAATGTTCACTTTATTTTTGCTGATGAGTTCAAACCATTAATGTTGATTGAAATCATCTTGATTTCCTCCTCCATCTTATTGTTTGTATAGAGGTCTTGGTCTTCTAGTTGTCCTAGTTTCTGTCTGTGTTCTTGGTTTTGCACCTTCTCGTTCAAATCATTCAGTTTCTATCCATATTCTTTCATCTTGGTCTGCCTCTTTCTCTTCTGATTGCTGTTCTTCTTGGCTCTTACTCTCTATCTCTTCCCTAATGTTTTGCTCCTCGTCTATAGTAAAATGGTGCTCATAAAATTCCTGTGCTTTATCCAAGGTGTCAATTTTAAATTTCTTGTCCTGCCACAAAATCAATAATCCTTCTGGAATGAGCCACCTAAACATGACCTTGTAGTTGATCAGTTGTATAGTTAAAAATTGGTAGTGTCTTCTCTGCTCCCTCACCCTTCTTGGGATTTGTTTTATTTATTTATTTGATTTATATCCCGCCCTTCTCCCGAAGGACCCAAGGCGGCGCACAGGAATTTAAAATACATACAATAATACAAAAATTTTAAAAACCTATTAAATATCAGCCCTGTGCTAAAACCAATTAAAATCCCCAATTAAAACTATCTACATTAGTCCCAGCGGAGGTTATGTTAGGCCGGCTTGATGAAAAAAGTGTGTTTTTAAACACTGGCGGAAGAGGCGGAGGTCAGTGATGGTACGGAGTTCTGGGGGTAGGTCGTTCCATAGGGCAGGGCCCGCCACAGAGAAGGCCCTTCCCCTGGGTGTCGCCAGTCGGCATTGTCCGGCCGACGGCACCCTGAGAAGGCCCTCTCTGTGGGAGCGTATCGGTCTGAGGAATGTATGGGACAGGAGACGGTCTCGCATATAACTAGGTCCCGAGCCATGGAGCGATTTGAAGATGGTCGTCAAGACCTTGAAGCGCACCCGAAAGACCACAGGAAGCCAGTGCAGCTCGCGCAGGATCGGTGTAATATGGGAGTGCCTTGAAGCTCCCATAATCACCCGCGCGGCTGCATTCTGAACTAACTGTAGCTTTCGAGTGCACCTCAAGGGAAGCCCCATGCAGTAGTCGAGTCGGGATGTCACGAGTGCCTGAGTGACTGTGCGAAGGGCAGCCCGGTCCAGTAAGGGGCGCAATTGGCGCATCAGGCAAACCTGATGAAACGCCCCCCTGGCCACGGCCGCCACATGGTCCTCCATGGACAGCCGGGAATCCAGGAGGATACCCAAATTGCGTGCCCTCTCCACGGGGGCCGGTGTTTGGAGTAATCTGGCTGAACCGGGGTGCCGGAAACCACAGCCACTCGGTCTTGGACGGGTTGAGTTTGAGTTTGTTACTACCCATCCAGATCCGTACGGCCTCCAAACACCGGGACATCACCTCGACGGCATCGTTGGGGTGGTCTGGGGTGGATATGTACAGCTGAGTATCATCAGCGCACAGATGATATCCCACCCCAAAACCACGGATGATCTCACCCAGCGGCTTCATATATGTGTTGAATAGGAGAGGCGAGAGGACCGACCCCTGGGGAACCCCACATAAGAGGGGTCTCGAGGTCGACCTCTGCCCCCCTGCCAACATATATTGCGACCGACCAGAGAGGTAGGACGAGAACCACCGTAAAACGGTGCCTCCCAGCCCCAACCCCCCCAGTCGGTGCAATAAGATACCATGGTCGATGGTATCAAAAGCCGCTGAGAGGTCTAACAGGACTAGGATAGAGGAATGTCCTCTATCCCGCGCCCTCCAGAGATCATCCACCAACGCGACCAATGCCGTCTCGGTGCTGTGACCGGGTCGGAAGCCGGACTGGCGCGGGTCTAGATAATCAATTTCCTCCAGGTGCCGCGGAAACTGTTGGGCCACCACACTCTCAACAACCTTCGCTAAAAAGTGAAGGTTGGAGACTGGACGGAAGTTCTCTAATAATGCTGGGTCCAGGGACGGCTTCTTGAGGAGGGGCCTTACTACCGCCTCTTTCAAGACGGCAGGCAAGAACCCCTCACTCAAAGATGCGTTGACAATGCCCTGGAGCCAGCCTCGTGTCATCTCCCAGGATGCCAGTACAAGCCAGGAGGGACACGGATCCAATAAACATGTGGTAGCCTTAAGTCTCTTTGACAACCTGTCCATATCCTCGGTAGTGACAAAGTCAAACTCCTCCCAGAATGGAATCTCAAGAATAGCCTCGGACAATCCCACTGGACCACTGTCGATGGAGGGTAGCTCATTCCGAATCCGAGTGATTTTATCCTGCAGATAAATCCCAAATTCCTCTGCTCGTCCCTGCAGAGGGGCTTCCCGCGGCCTCTGGTGAAGGAGGGAGCGGGTCACCCCAAACAGGGCGGCAGGGCGGTTATCTGCGGATGCAATAAGGGTGGCACAATACTCACGTTTGGCCACCCTTATCGCCACTAGGTAAGTCCTAATATGGGTTCTCACTAGTGTTTGGTCGGCTTCGGAGCGAGAGGACCTCCATCTGCTCTCTAGGCGTCTCTTGTGGCGTTTCATCTCCCTCAGCTCCTCGGTGAACCAAGGAGCCTGGGTGACTCGTCGCCGCAAGAGAGGCCGCAAGGGCGCGACTCGGTCCAAGGCCCCCGTGGCCGCACTTAACCATGCGGCCACCAGGTCCTCGGTCGAGTTGCGGGGCAAGTCCACAGGCATTGGCCCAAGCTCCCTCTGGAACCTTACCGGGTCCATCAGGAGCCTGGGGCGGAACCATATAGGAATATCTGGCTCCGCCTCCCCGCGGTGAGGTGCAGCGATTGGAAAGTCTAGCCGAAGGAGAGTGTGATCTGTCCATGACAGGGGTGTGATGGCTATATTCCCTATTCCCAGATCACTACTCCACTGTCCCGAGACGAAGATTAAGTCCAGGGTGTGTCCACCCTCGTGAGTAGGGCCTAAACCTACCTGGGTCAGGTCCATGGCTGTCATGGAAGCCATGAACTCCTGAGCTACTCCAGAGGTCTCGCCTACTGACGGCAGGTTAAAGTCCCCCATGACCAAAAGTCTGGGGGTCTCAACCGCCGCCTCGGCTATCACCTCTAGGAGCTCGGGCAGGGCTGTTGTTGCATAGCGAGGAGCCAGGTATACAACTAACACACCCAACTGCCTCCCTAGGCCCCACTTCACAAGGAGGGACTCACACCCGGTCGTCTGAGGGATCGTGGTCTCCTTCGGCTCAAGACCTTCCCTAACCATAATCGCCCCTCCCCACCCCTTCCCAGGGCCCTAGGCTGATGGAAGGCTCGGTAGCCTGGTGGGCACATATCAACGAGGGGTAAACCCCCCTCGAGGCCCAACCAGGTTTCCGTTATACCCACCAGGTCCGGGTCCCCCTCTGACACAAGGTCACGAATGAGGTGGGCTTTGTTCACCACGGACCTGGCGTTGCATAACATCAGCCTAGGGCCTTGGTTCTGTGGTCCTTGCCCACCTAGTCTGCGATGGGAGCACGGGGAGTTGGAACGCGTGACCGCCTGTAGCCAGCGGCCACGGTCTCCCAACCCAGTCCGTCTCCCACCGGCCCTGCCCCTCCCCAGAACCGAACCGATAGACAAGACCTCAGTGGAAACGACCCCCCCTCCCCTTCCTCCGTTTCCTCCCTTCCGCCGGCCGGCCTAGTACTGTTCCACCCCCTAGCTGGACTATCCCTCCCCTCCTCCCTGGAACCCCCTAAAAGTCGAATTAAAAATTTATTTTAAAAACCCCTCAGTTTGCGCCTTGCCCACCTCTCAGGAGCAATTAGTCCATCCTCGAGGTGGGCCCGTGTTAGACAAGGGGGCCAGGCCTGCGAGAGGGGAGACTTTCGCAGGCAAAGGAAATCACGTCTAGAATACATTTGGAACCTCGATGGTTGCCCAAATCCAGGGGGATAGTTGCAAGTCCGCAAAGAGTCCAGGGAAACAGCTATAAAGTGACAGATAAATAAAGTGCAATAGATGACCTTGGGGGGGGGGGCAGGAGGGAAAAGTCAATTGTCAAATTAGTCTATTAGTCTGGGGTCCTGCATAAGGACAGATCGCAATTTAGTCCCTGCACGAACCCCAGCCGACTGTTCTCTTCGGCCACATAGGCCTAAGTCTGCATTTAGTGCCGCACGACTGGTTGGTCTGTCGCGTGGCCTGATGGAAAATGCTGCCATGTGCTGGCCCGGCTTACCTCCTCCTGTCCAGGGCACTCACTCTAGATCTTCCTGAGTCCTCCTGCGCCATTGTTCCACCATCTCCCGACCCGGCTGCTTGGCTTCTATCAACACATTCTCCTTCTCCTTCTCCTTCTCCTCCTCCTTCTTCTGTCAACACATTCTCATTCTCCTTCTCCTTCTCCTCCTCCTTCTTTCTTTTTCTCCATCTCCGTCTCCGTCTCCGTCTCCATCTCCCTCTCCATCTCCATCTCCATCCGTCTCCATCTCCATCGTCAATCCGTCTCCCTTCCATCACCATTTCGTCTCCGTTCCATCTCCATCTCCATTCCATCTCCAATCTCCAATCCATCTCCATCTCCGATCCATTTCCATCTCTACTCCATCTCCAATCCATTTCCATCGCCATCTCCTTCTCATTCTCTCCTTCCCCTCTTTCTTTCCTCCTCTCCTCTCTTTCCTCCTCTCCTCTCTTCACGTCTCTCTCTTCCAATCTCTCCTCTCACATACTTCCTCCATTCCTCCATTCCAGCTTCACCTCCTGTCCATCACCTCCAACTGTCCAACCTTTCATTGCCATTTCATCCGCAGCTCTCGCAGCTCTCACAGCTCCCGCAGCTCCACTCCTGGGCCAGTCAGTAGGAGCACACTCAGGTCGGGTCGGAATAGAGTCCTCCCGACCCGGCTCGGCTCGGCCCGGCCCTTTAGATGTTTCCGGCCGGATCCTTCAGTTCTTCTGCATCCCGGCTTCGCCCGACGCGCCGGGACGCTCTAGGCCGGGGCGCTCTAGGCCGCAAGGGCCGACTCTGGCCGCGCCCATCGCTCCCTGCTTTGTCCGCTCTGCCGTCACGACCCAGGCTCGCCCTCTGAGTCCGGGCGGCCCGGTGCGACGGCCAGCAGATTGTCTTGCAGGGCCAGCCCTCCACGATGGTAAATGAGGGCTGGCAACGTCCCCCCGGGGGCAAAACAACCCCCGGGCCTCCTTCCGATCTTCAAGGCGCGATCTCCATTTTCGCGCATTTTAGAGTTTGGATTTCTCTTCCTTTATAAATCATTGGTTCATCCCTTGTCTTCTTGTATATTTCATCTCTCGTTGTTTTCCTGGAGAACCTCACATGTACCTCCCTTGGTAATTTATGCCATCTTGCATAATTTGTATGTATTTTATATATCTCATCAATGTCATCTTGGATCTCCTGTTTGTTTTTCTGCAGGGTGTCTGATAGAAGTTCTGCCATAATCTTCAGTAGGTCTTCTTTCTTGTTTTCCACTATATTTTGAAACCTCAAGAAGAAACCTGCTTTTTCCATTTCTAAATGGGCAATTGCCTCTTCCAGAATCCTATTTGCTGCAATAAGTTTTTGTTCCATTGTTTCTAATCTATTTTCTGTTTGTTCTGCTTTTGATTCCCCCAATTTTATTTTCTGTTCATTCTTAGATATTGCTTGTATCATCCCTATTTTGTCATCCAGTTTTCGAATATCTTTGGACATTTCTCCCTTCATCTCTCCCATCTCACTTTTTATCTCCTCATGATTTCTCATTATCAACTCTTGTGTTTTGGTCATAGTTTCCTGAATCATGAGGAGGGTCGTCTGCATAGTCTGCATGTTCAGTGTGGAGCCTGGTTTCTCCACATTAAGCATACTCTCTATTGAGTGTTGATTTGATGGGGATGATGTTGTGGATGCTGGATTTGAAGCTGTCTTCTTCCCTATTTTCGTGATGGTCATTGTGCTAGTCATTTTCACAGCCCAAAAGATATTCTTCCACAATAACATATATACTGTAAACTACTATCCACATATAATGCTTCCCGCCATTCCTGTGGAAATTTCTCCAAGTCTATACACAATTTGCAATTCAATATTAGATATTAAGTAATATTATATGGACTTCCGGTTCCGGCTCCAGCGGTGACGAGCGAGCCTAGGGCTCGCTCGCCGCTTTGTTTCTTTTCCTGCCCCCCCAAGGGGGCGAGACGCCCCGTTTTTGGGGGTTTCCCGTAGGGCCGGCTTGCCTGGGTTGCTCCCCCCCACGGCAGTGGGGAAGCGACCCTTGTCTTCGGCTCAGGTGGAGGAGGACATGCTGCGGGGGGTTTTCCCTTCGCCAAAGGAAGACGGCATCGTTCATTAACATGGAGAGAGCTGATCGGCTGAGTCGGAAGACTTCCCGGGGCTTCGGCTGCGAGGGGGAGAGTGAGTGATTTAAAACTTTTTTTTTCTTTTCTGTCAGCCTGGCTGAAAGAACTTGGAGGGGGGTGCTTGCTTGTTAAACCCCCCCTCGGATTTAAAGCGGCACCTGAAAATGGCTCCTCGCTGCGAGGAAGCGGATATCTTCAATCCGGATTGTTTGCAACAAGGGAAAGTGATCTGCGGTTTGCCTTGCAACAAAGTTTCTAGGTCTGGCTGGCTTGAAACAATTTTTTTTACCACTCTCTCCTTCTGGCTTTGAGCTTGGGCGGTGGAAGATGGCTTCTCTTTGTCCCTGAATGACTATTTTACTTATGAAAAATTCCCAGCGTCTCTTTGTGATTTGGACTTCCTCTTGTTATTAAAGAAGAATTTTTTTTTGGGATTTGTGATCTCTTTTCTGGAGTGCCTTCATTATTATAATTATTGATCTGGAAAACTGTTTCTCTCTTGGTTCCTGAACTTTACAATCCTGATTTGAACTTTTGGCTCCTGATTTGCCTCAACAGCCCCACCCAAAAAACGCCATTTTAGTGGCATTGACTTTAACAGCTAATCATGGCACAAGAATCAGCACTGGCAAGCTTGGAATTAAGGATGGCTTCTCTTGAATCTGTTATACTAACTTTGGTACAAGAAATCAAGGCCCAGAGAGAAGAAAATATCAACTTTAAAAAGGAGCTATTGGACACACGGAAACAAATGCTGGAGAACACACAGAAGAATGAAGAGTTGGAAGGGGGGCTGGTGGGGGCTAAGGGAGAGATTAAAAATGTTACTAATGAGGTTGTGGAAATAAATGGGCATGTGTCTAGGATTGATATGGAAAGGATGACATATTTTTTGAGATTTCAGAATGTTTCTGAGGAACTTGGTGAATGTCTCCCTGAACTCATGAGCACAATTATAGCAGACTATTTACATAAACCTAAGGATGAGATCAGGGGGGACATTGACCTAGCCTACAGAATAAACTCTGCATATGCCAGGATAAATGAAGTACCCAGAGAGATACATGTTAAATTTGTTAGAAGGTCAACCAGAGAGGAAATCTTGAAAGTGCAAAGAGGAGGTCCGTTAATTTACCAACAAAAGGAGGTTGCCATCCTGAAGCAGATCCCAAGAAAGATTAGAGAAGCAAGAAGGAAATTCTCCTTCTTGTCCAAAAAATTGTTTGATTACGGGATCTGGTTCAGGTGGGTGACGCCCGAAGGGATGCTGGTGTTCTGGGAAGGAGGAAGAGTGAGGATTAAAACAGTTGCTGAGGCGGAAGCCTTTCTTAAAAAACATTCCTCTGTCCTGGGGGAAGATCCAGGGGGGGCAGGGGGGGCCACGGCCCCGCCCGCTGGGGGCCTGGAAGGAGAGATAGAAGATACAATTGCCAAGAGACTTAGATCTAAAAAATAACTTTGCTTTGATTTTTTGAGTAATATTGTATAACATGTGTATCTGGATTTTTGTAAATGACTGACAGCATAGAACTGAGAACTTAGAAATATGTACTTGCTTTCACTTTGTAGTGTATGAAAAATGTTTTTTGTTAATGATCTATTTTGATGTCCCGGAAGGGCCGACGACTTTGACGTGAATGCTCTCAAAATTTCTTTGTATCCCTTACCCTACCCTATTGAAAAACTGTAAAACCAATAAAACTTTTTTAATATAAAAAAAAAAAGTAATATCATATGATACTAACCAGTCGTACTGTATTTCCTATCAGTATTATAATTGTATATTCCTATGGCTAATTAAATAGACAGTAATATAAATAAGTGTCTAAATAAATGAGTATATATACATATAATTTTAAGGTTAAATATAAATTGTGTAATGTAACTAAGGTATATATGCACTGCTATATTCTATATATAAAATGATGTTGAATAGTCTCCTC
Organism: Rhabdophis nuchalis; assembly: GCA_039707465.1. Classification (NCBI taxonomy): domain Eukaryota; kingdom Metazoa; phylum Chordata; class Lepidosauria; order Squamata; family Natricidae; genus Rhabdophis; species Rhabdophis nuchalis. The sequence continues at coordinate 30,565,901 of CM077650.1, forward strand.
TGGGATTCCCTCTGGGATGGATAATTAGAGTCAATCAGTTTCACAGTTAATAACAACTACCGTATTTTTCGAAGTATAAGATGCACCTTTTCCCCCCCAAAGAGAGGGTGAAAATCTGGGTGCGTCTTATACTCCAAATGTAGTTGCCTGGGTCGTCTGGAGAAGGGGGAGGTGAAGCGGGCACTGCGCAGGAGGCGAGGTGTAAGACAAGGTGGCTCGCTGCTCGGACTTCGGCTTTTCCAGACAACCCAGTCATCGGCTTTTGGTCCTGGGAGATGGATCTGGCCAGGAGGAATACAAGCCCCATTTTTGCAACTAGGGAGGAAAAATAGTGTTTCAGGCGCCAGGCGATCCCTGCAGCTTTTAGCACTTCCAATGTCAATATGAATAGAGGGGACAATGGACACCCTTGTCCTGTGCCTTTTTTTATATTAAAGTTCTCTGTCATGTCCCCATTTACATTACCCCTTGCTTTTTATGATATATCTTTATGCAACTCAGCCTCTTTTTCAAGTGGACAGGAAGCTCCCTCCTACCATGCAGCCGGCTGGTTGAGAATCAGGTAGTCATGGGAATTGCCTGGAATTTATTTATTTATTTATTTCTTAGTCTTATATAACCACTCCCTCTCCCCAAAGGGACCCGGGGCGGTGCACAGGAAATTAAAAAACACATAGATATCACAAATATAAATAATTAAAACCGAATTAAATAAATTATCCCTGCGCTAAAAATTTAAAACATTAAAACTTAACCCCATCTGAAACCCAATTAAAACAATTTAAGATACAGACTATAGGCTAGGTAAATAACTTAGGCCAAACCGGCCTGATGGAACAAGAGAGTCTTTAATTTCTGGCAGAAGGCGCGGAGGTCCGTGGTTGTTCTAAGGTCGGGGGGTAGGTCGTTCCAGAGGGTCGGGCCCACCACAGAAAAGGCCCTTCCATTGGGCGTTGCCCGCTGGCATTGCCTGGCGGACGGCACCCGGAGAAGTCCCTCTCTGTGGGAGCGAATCGGCCGAAGGGATGTATGGGGTAGGATGCGATCCCGCAGATAACTAGGTCCCGTGCCATGGAGCACTTTAAAGATGGTGATCAACACCTTGAAGCGCACCTGAAAGGCCACAGGCAGCCAGTGCAGCTCGCACAGGAGCGGTGTTACATGGGAGTACCTAGACGTTCCCAAGTTCGCCCGCGCGGCGGCATTCTGGACTAGCTGTAGTCTACGGGTGCACCCCAAGGGGAGCCCCATGTAGAGAGCATTGCAGTAGTCTAGCCGGGATGTCACAAGCGCATGAGTGACTGTGCAAAGGGAGTCCCGGTCCAATAAGGGATGCAACTGCCGCACCAGGCGTACCTGGTGGAACGCCCCCCTGGACACGGCCGTCACCTGGTCTTGTATAGACAGCCAGGTATCCAGGAGCACGCCTAAGTTGCGTGCCCGATCCACGGGGGCTAGATGTTCACCCCCTATGGCCAGTGATGGAATCAACTGGTTGTACCGGGACGCCGGAAACCACAGCCACTCAGTCTTGGATGGGTTGAGTTTGAGTCTGTTGCTTCCCATCCAGATCCGTACGGCTTCCAGACATCGGGACATCACTTCGACGGCATCATTGGGGTGGTTTGGGGTAGAAAAGTACAGCTGGGTGTCGTCAGCGTAGATATGGTACTCTACCCCAAAACCACGGATGATCTCACCCAGCGGCTTCATATATGTGTTGAACAGGAGTGGCAAGAGGACCGACTCCTGAGGCACCCCACAAGTGAGGGGTCTCGAGGTCGACCTCTGCCCTCCTGCCAACACAAATTGCAATCGGCCGGAGAGGTAGGAGGAGAACCACCGCAAAACGGTGCCCCTCACCCCCAACCCCTCCAGACGATGCAATATGATACCATGGTCGATGGTATCTAAAGCCACTGAGATATCTAAAAGGACCAGGATGGAGGAGCAACCCCCATCTCTGGCCCTCCAGAGATCATCCACCAACGTGACCAATGCTGTCTCAGTGCTGTGCCCGGGCCGGAAGCTAGCTGTAGTCTTCGCTGTAGTCTTCGGGTGCACCCCAAGGGGAGCCCCATGTAGAGAGCATTGCAGTAGTCTAGCCGGAATGTCACAAGCGCATGAGTGACTGTGCAAAGGGCGTCCTGGTCCAGATAATCAATTTCCTCCAGGTGACGGGGAAACTGTTGTGCCACCACACTCTCTACAACCTTCGCCAGAAAATGAAGGTTGGAGACCGGACGATAATTTACTAACAATGCTGGGTCCAGGGAAGGCTTCTTGAGGAGAGGTCTCACCACCGCCTCTTTCAAGACGGTAGGCAAGGACCCCTCACTCAAGGAAGCATTCACTAATTCCTGGAGCCAGCCCTGGATAACTCTCCGAGGTTGGATTGGAAAACTGCAGCTCTGCCAGAAAGGGGGGGGGGAGACCACACACACACACACACACACACAAAAACACGTGTGCGCACACACCATTTCCCTCATATCTGCCACTGACAGCGGTCAAAGAGGAGGAAGGGGCAGAGAGAGGCTTTTCAGGAGCCCAGAGCAGTGCTGAAGACCAATCCAGCATGGGCTTCACCCCCCCCCCCGCCCCCTTCCTTCTCTTTGAGAAGAGCCCTGTTTTCAAGCTGCTTGTCAAAGAGGAGGAAGGGGCAGAGAGAAGCTTTTCAGGTGCCCAGAGCAACGCTGAAGCCAGTGGAGGGAGCGTTCCAGTACTGGGCCTCCGGAAGAACGGGTACTGGGAGGAACACTAAATTTCACCAACCGGTACTCCCGTACTTGTGTGTACCGGCTGAAACCCACCCCTGGGTTTCTCCCTTTTCTGTTCTCTTTGAAAAATAAATCCAATTCTTTTTCCATTGTTTGTATAAATTCCTTTGTCAGACCTGGAAGCCAGCTTTTACATTGGGCCTTCAGGCATGCCACATTTCCTACTGTGGGAAAATGGGAGGGGGATTATATGGAGTATGGGAGATATATAGTCTAAATAAAATTCCTTTCTCAGAGAGTCAAGGTCATCTTGCCCTGTACCTGGAGTGGTGTGACTGGGAGGCATCTCCAGTTGGGACGGTGCCTGATTGGACCATGTGATGGACATGTGGGTGCTGGGCAGGGACTTGAACTTTCACTTGGGTGGGGAAAACCTGGAAACTTTCAGATTCGTGTTTGAGTTTTTTTGAGTTTCAGTTTTATTTAAACTTATATACCGCTCCCTTTCCCAAAAAGGGACTCGGGGCGGTGCACAGGAAATTAAAAAAGCATAAATAAACATGACAATATACAAAATTTAAAATCAAATTAAATTATTAACCCTGTGCTAAAAATTTACAATAAATTAAAACTATTACCCTTAAAAACCAATTAAAACAATTTGTTGTCAGGCTAAAGGCTAGGTAGAATTAGGCCAGGCCGGCCTGTTGAAAAAAGTAAGTCTTGAATTTCTGGCGGAAAGAAAGGCCCTTCCCCTGGGCGTTGCCCGCTGGCATTCCCTAGTGGACGGCACCCGGAGAAGTCCCTCTCTGTGGGAGCGAATCGGCCGCAGGGATGTATGGGGTAGGATGCGATCCTGTAGGTAACTAGGTCCCGTGCCATGGAGCGCTTTAAAGATGATAATCAGCACCTTGAAGCGCACCCGAAAGGACACAGGCAGCCAGTGAAGCTCACGCAAGAGCGGTGTTACATGGGAGCATCTAGGGGCTCCCATAATTGCTCGCGCGGCTGCATTCTGGACTAGCTGCAGTCTTCGGGTGCACCTCAAGGGGAGCCCCATGTAGAGAGCATTGCAGTAGTCTAAACGGGATGTCACAAGCGCATGAGTGACTGTGCGAAGGGTTTTCCCAGGTGTGTCAATATGACATCTCTAATAAAATGGAACATTGAGGAAACTCAAGCCTCGGAGTCTTCTTTTGTTGGGGATGTTACTTGGAACCCTGACATTCTTATCCTTTAATATTGATTGATTCAACATTCATCTCATTTTTTTCTTTTGTCCTTTCCACTTAACTTTTACTGGGTTGTGATCTGCCCAGACGCTTGATTCTATTTCTATTTCTTGTACATTTGCTTTTAACTCCGGTGACATCCATATCATATCTAATTTTGACCAAAATTTGTGTTTGTTTGAATAAAATGTGTATTGGTCTTTCTTAGGATTTATTTCTCTCCACATATCTTGGATGCCTACTTCTTCCGCCATTTTTAAAAAAGTCTTTGGGAACATTTTTCTAGCTTTTTTGCCTATTTTACTACTTCTATAATCAAGTTTTGCATCTACAATTGCGTTGAAATCTCCTACCACACAAATATTTTTGTATTCCATTTCTAATAATTTTCTTGTGGAGTTTTTCCATAAACATCTTCTTGTTTGCATATAATGCTATCAACATTATCCTTATGATTTATTGTTACCTCCACTATCAATATTCTCCCATCTTCATCTGTAAAGATTTGTCTAGCATTTATTGTCTCTTTAATATATAAGGCCGCACCTCTTTTCTTTTGTTGTGCTAGTGAAAAATATAGTTTCCCAATTTTAGGATATTTCAATAATTTATTATATTGTTTTTTGATGTGGACCTCTTGAAGGCAAATTAAATCTAACTTTATCTTTTTTATTTATTGAAATTCCTTTTCCTTTTCATAGAATTCAATCCATTCATATTAATTGACAATAATTTTATTTCTTCTTCTATCACTTTACTTATAAATAGGTCTTGTCATTCTAGTTGCTCTTATTGCTCTCTGTTCTTTTATCCTTGCTCCTTCTCATTCTGCTCTTTCCTTTTGCTCTGTTTCACTTTCTTCTTCTTGTGTATTTCCTCCTGTTAATTCCTCTTGTCTTTTATTTTCTATTTCCTTTCTTCTCCCTTTTTCCTCATATGAACCAAAATGATGGTCACAAAATTCCAGTGCTTTATCTATTGATTGGGGTGACCCGCTCCCTCCTTCACCAGAGGCCGCGGGAAGCCCCTCTACAAGGGCGAGCAGAGGAATTTGGGATTTATCTGCAGGAGAAAATCACTCGGATTCGGAATGAGCTACCCTCCATCGACAGTGGTCCTGTGGGACTGTCCGAGGCTAGTCTTGAGGTTCCTGCTTGGGAGGAGTTTGACTTTGTTACCACCGAGGATATGGACAGGCTGTCAAGGAAACTTAGAGCGACCACATGTTTATTGGACCCGTGTCCCTCCTGGCTTGTACTGGCATCCTGGGAGACGACACGAGGCTGGCTCCAGGGCATTGTCAACGCATCTTTGAGTGAGGGGTCCTTGCCTGCCGTCTTGAAAGAGGCGGTAGTGAGGCCCCTCCTCAAGAAGCCGTCCCTGGACCCAGCTTTACTAGAGAACTATCGTCCAGTCTCCAACCTTCACTTTCTGGTGAAGGTTGTTGAGAGTGTGGTAGCCCAACAGTTTCCACAACACCTGGAGGAAGTTGATTATCTAGACCCGCGCCAGTCCGGCTTCCGACCCGGTCACAGTACCGAGACGGCATTGGTCGCGTTGGTTGATGATCTCTGGAGGGCGCGGGATAGAGGGTATTCCTCTATCCTAGTCCTATTAGACCTCTCGGCGGCTTTTGATACCATCGACCATGGTATCCTATTGCACCAATTGGGGGGGTTGGGGCTGGGAGGCACCGTTTTGCGGTGGTTCTCATCCTACCTCTCTGGTCGGTCGCAATATGTGTTGACGGGAGGGCAGAGGTCGACCTCGAGACCCCTCTTATGTGGGGTTCCTCAGGGGTCGGTCCTCTCGCCCCTCCTGTTTAACACATATATGAAGCCGCTGGGTGAGATCATCCGTGGTTTTGGGGTGGAGTACCATCTGTACGCTGACGACACCCAGCTGTACATATCCACCCCAGACCACCCCAACGATGCCGCCGAAGTGCTGTCCCGGTGTTTGGAAGCCGTACGGATCTGGATGGGTGGTAACAAACTCAAGCTCAACCCTGCCAAGACTGAGTGGCTGTGGTTTCCGGCACCCCGGTTCAGCCAGATTACTCCAACTCTGGCCATTGGGGGCGAAACACTGGCCCCCGTGGAGAGGGCGCGCAATTTGGGTGTCCTCCTGGATTCCCGGCTGTCCTTGGAGGACCATGTGACGGCCGTGGCCAGGGGGGCGTTTCATCAGGTACGCCTGATGCGCCAATTGCGCCCCTTACTGGACCGGGCTGCCCTTTGCACAGTCACTCAAGCTCTCGTGACGTCCCGTCTCGACTACTGTAATGCTCTCTACATGGGGCTTCCCTTGAGGTGCACTCGAAAGCTACAGCTAGTCCAAAACGCAGCCGCGCGGGTAATTACGGGAGCCACCAGAAGCTCCCATATAACACCAATCCTGCGCGAGCTGCATTGGCTTCCTGTGGTCTTTCGGGTGCGCTTCAAGGTTCTGACGACCATCTTTAAAGCGCTCCATGGCTCGGGGCCTAGTTATATGCGAGACCGTCTCCTGCCCCATACATCCCTTAGACCGATCCGCTCCCACAGAGAGGGCCTTCTCAGGGTGCCGTCGGCCGGACAATGCCGACTGGCGACACCCAGGGGAAGAGCCTTCTCTGTGGCGGGCCCTGCCCTTTGGAACGACCTACCCCCTGAACTCCGGACCATCACCGACCTCCGCCTCTTCCGCAAATGTTTAAAGACATATTTTTTCCATCAAGCCGGCCTAGCCTAACCTCCCATGGGGACTTTTAGAAAAGTTTTAAATTGGGTTTTTAATAATTGGTTTTTAGCACAGGATTGGGGATTATTTAATATATATTTTAAATTATTTGTCTATCTTCTATTGTGTATGTTTTTTAAATTTCCTGTGCGCCGCCCTGGGTCCTCTGTGGAGAAGGGCGGGATATAAATGTAATAAAATGAAATGAAATGAAATGTTCGCTCCGGCGGCGACGGGCGAACTTAGGGTTCGCTCGCCGCTTTGTTTCTTTTCCTGCCCCCCCGCGGGGGCGAGAAGCCCCTTGTTTGGGGTTTCTCCCGTAAAGCCGGCTCGATGGGGAAGCCCCCCCCACGGCAGTGGGGAAAGCGACCCCGATCCTCGGCTTAGGCGGAAGAGGACATGCTGCGGGGGGCTTTTCCTTCGCCAAAGGTTGGCGGCACCATTTAATTCTATGGAGAGAGACGATCGGAAGAGTCGGGAGGCTTTTTGGGACCTCAGCTGCGAGCGGAGAGTGAGCTATTAAAACTTTTTTTTTTGTACTGTCAGCCGGGCTGAAAGGGACAGGAGGGGGGTGTTTGTTCCCAAAAAACCCCCCTTGGACTAAAAGCGGCACTTGGAAATGCCTCGTTGCGAGGAATCGGAAACTTTTAATCCGGATGGTCTCTAACAAGGGAAAGTATTTTGCGGCTTGTTTGCAATTATGTCTCTAGGTCTGGCTGAAACAGTTTCTTTTTTGCTTTTTAACCGCTTTCTCCCTCGGGCTCTGAGTTTGGGCGGAAAATGGCTTCTCTTTGTCCCCGACTGACTATGACCTATGGAAAATTACCAGTGTCTCTTTGTGATTTGGACTTCCTCTAATTATTGATGAAGAATTTTCCTCTTTTGGATTTGTGTTTTCCTTTCTGGATTACCTTCGTTATTATACCTATGGAGTTGGAAAAGTGTTTCTCTACTGGTTTCTGAATTCTGCAGCTCTACAACTTTGAGAACTTTGGACTCCTGATCTGCCTCACCAGCCCCACCCTAAAAACGCCATTTTACTGGCACGGATTTTAATAGCTAAACATGGCACAAGAAGCAACGCTGGCAAGCCTTGAACAAAGAATGACTGCCCTTGAATCTGTTATACAAAATTTGGTATTAGAAATTAAGGCCCAGAGGGCAGAAAATGTCAATTTTAAAAAGGAATTACTGGACACTCGAAAACAAGTGCTTGAGAATACACAGAAGAATGAAGAATTGAAAGGGGGGCTGGAGGGGGCCAAGGGAGAGATTAAAAATGTTTCTAATGAGGTTGTGGAAATAAATGGGCATGTGACTAGGATAGATATGGAAAGGATGACATACTTTTTGAGATTTCAGAATGTTTCTGAGATGGATGGTGAATGTCTCCCTGATCTTATGAGTACAATTATTGCAGACTATTTACATAAACCAAAAGATGAGATCAGAGGGGACATTGACCTAGTCTACAGAATAAATTCTGCATATGCCAGGATGAATGAAGTACCCAGAGAGATACATGTAAAATTTGTTAGAAGGTCAACCAGAGAGGAGATCTTGAAGGCGCAAAGAGGGAGTCCTATGATTTACCAACAAAAGGAGGTTACCATCTTGAAGCAGATTCCAAGAAAGATTAGAGAAGCCAGAAGGAAATTTTCCTTCTTGTCTAAAACATTGTTTGATCATGGGATCTGGTTCAAGTGGGTGATACCCGAAGGGATGCTGGTGTTCTGGGAAGGAGGTAGAGTGAAGATTAAAACAGTTGCTGAGGCGGAAGCCTTTCTTAAAAAACATTCCTCTGTCCTGGGAGAAGATCCAGGGGGGGCAGTGGGAGCCATGGCCCCGCCCGCTGGGGGCCCGGGGGAGAAGGTGGAAGATACAATTGCCAAGAGACTTAGATCTAAAAAACAACTTTGCCCTGGTTTTTTTTTGAGTAATATTGTATGATATTTGTAATCTGGATTTTTGTAATTGACTGACAGTATATAACTGAAAAATTTAGGAATATGTACTTGCTCCCAGCTTGTAGTGTTATGTGAAATGTTTCTTTTCTTTCTTTTTAACAATGTAACTTGAGGTACCGGAGGAGCCGAAGACTTTGACGTGACCACTCTCAAAATTTCTATGTATCCCTTACCCTACCCCATAAAAAATGTAAACTCAATAAAACTTTTTCAATATAAAAAAAAAAGAAACTGCATGTGTACTTCTCTAGGAAGTTTATTCCTTCTCGCATAGCTTGTATGTATTCTAAATATTTCATTCATCCCAGCTTGCATCTCCTGCTTGCTCATCTCCAACGCATCTGCCAACAACTCTGCCATTATATCAGCGAGATCTTCTGTTTTTTCTTCCTCAATGTTCTGAAATCTCAGGAAATATTTGGCTTTCTCCATCTCCAAAGTGATTATTGTTCTCAATAGATCCTTATCTGCCTGTGTTAGTCTATGGCAGTGATGGCTAACCTTTTTCCCATCATGTGCCAAAAGTGGAGGGAGCGCAGGGGCGTGCACGTGCAGGCATGCCCACACTCATAATTCCATGCATGACCCCCACCTGCACAAGTGCACATGACCCCCACCCTCCCCCCACTTTTGGCATGAGATGGACCCATTTTTTGCCCGCCCCAGGCTCCAGAAGCCTCCTCTGAGCAACCCGGAATTTCGGGAACGGAGTTTTGGTTTGCCCGTATGGCCATTTTTCGCCCTCTGGAAGGCAAAAAATGACCCAACATGCAAACTGGAAGTCTGTTCCTGAACTTCTGGTTTGCGCATTGGGGTGTTTTTCGCCCTCTGGGGTCTTCAGGGAAGCCTCTGGAGGGTGAAAAATGGCCGAAAATAAAGCCCAAGGATAGCTGGCCAGAGCATGCATGTGCACTGGAGCTGACAGGGCAACACCTTGCGTGCCCTAACAAATGGCTCCATGTGGCACCTGTGGCACATGTACTATAGGTTCACCATCACGGGTCTATGGTCCATCTCTTCCGCCTTTTTCTCTGTTCTCATTTCTCTTCTATTAACTTAATCTTTTGTTCATTTTTAGCTATTTGTTGAATGTTCTCTATTTTGCCATCCATATTTTGCATTCTTTCCTTCATCTCATCATGGTTTTTTTGCTAGAGTGATTGAAACATCAACTTCAGAGCCTGTTCCGGCTTCTGGCGGTGACGGATGAACCTTGGGGTTCGTCCGCCGTTTTGTTCTTTTTCCTGCCCCTAACGGGGCGAGGTGCCCCCCCCCTTTTTCTTTTTGGGGGGGACCTTCCGTAGGGCTGGCTTGCCTGGACTGGTTCTGCTGGCGGCAGCTGGAGGAACGGTCCTTGTCTTCGGTCCAGGTGGAAGAAGACATGCTGCGGGGGGCTTGGTTCCCTTCGCCAACGGAGGACGGCAGTAAATAATGGATTCGGAGAGAACGGAGCGCTCAGGTCGGATGGCTTTGCCGGGGCTTGAGATGCAGGGCGGAGAGTAAGTGACTTTAAAACTTTTTCTTGCTGGCGGCTTGGACTGGAAGAGACGTGGAGGGGGGTGTTTGTCAACCCCCCCCTCAGATTTATAACAGCGGCGTTTAGAAATGGCTCCTCGTTGCGAGGAAGCGGATATTTCTCATCCGGACTTTTGCAGAACGAGTGAAAGTGATTTGCGGCTTGTTTCTATACAATGTATCTAAGTCCGGCTTTATTGAAACAATTTCTTTTTTTACTTTCTCCTGCTGGCTGCCTGGCTGGGCGGTGGAAGATGGCTCCTTTTTGTTCCTGAATGACTATTTTTTTATGGAAAATCACCAACATTTCTTTGTAATTTGGACTGTCTCTACTAATGGAAAACTTTTTTTTTGAATAACTGGTTCCTTCCCTGGAATACCTTCTCTTTTTTTAACAATTGACTGTGGAACTGTTTCTTCTCTGGGCTCTACAGCTGGTTACAACTCTGAGCTGAACTTTTTTCTCCTGACTGGCTCCAGCAGCCGCACCCAAAAAACGCCATTTTAGTGGCACTGATTATAATAGCTTATCATGGCTTCAAAACAACCAGAGAATTCGGGACTGGAACAAAGAATGACGGCGATGGAGGAAGCATTAAACTCCTTGGTGTTGGAAATTAAAGCGATGAGGAGAGACCAGTGTAGCTCTAAACTTGAACTTTTGGAAACACAAAAAAAATTGATGGAGAACACGCAGAAGACCGAGCAGCTGGAAGTGGGGTTGGCTGGGGCGAAGGGAGAACTTAAAAATGTCAACACTGAAATTGCAGATTTGTCTGGTCATATGTCTAGGATGGATTTTGAAAGAATGTCATATTTTTAAAGATTTCAGAATATTTTGGAGGAAACTGGTGAATGCCTTCCTGATCTCATGAGTACAATTTTAGCAGACTATTTACATAAACCTAAAGAGGAGATCAGGGGGGACATTGACCTAGTCTATAGAATTAATTCAAAATATGCCAGGTTAAATGAAGTACCCAGAGAGATACATATTAAATTTGTTAGAAGGTCGACCAGGGAGGGAATTTTGAAGGCGCAAAGAGACAGGCCTTTAGTTTACCAACAAAAGGAAGTCGCCATCTTGAAACAGATCCCAAAAAAGATTAGAGAGGTGAGGAGGAAGTATTCCTTCTTATCTAAAAAATTATTTAACCACGGGATTTGGTTTAAGTGGGCGATGCCAGAAGGGATATTGGTGTTCTGGGATGAAGGAAGAGTAAGGATTAAAACAATTGTTGAGGCGGAAGCCTTTCTTAAAAAACATTCCTCTATCCTGGGGGAAGATCCAGGGGGGACGGAGGGGGCCACGGCCCCGCCCTCTGGGGGCCAGGAAGGAGAAAAAGAAGATACAATTGCCAAGAGACTTAGGTCTAAAAAATGACTTTGCTTTTTATTAATACAGTATAACTTTTTATATTGAAAAAGTTTTATTGGTTTTACATTTTTCTATAGGGTAGGGTAAGGGATACAAAGAAATTTTGAGAGCATTCACGTCAGAGTCGTCGGCCCTTCCGAGACCTCAAAATACACAATAAAAAGATAACAAAAAAAAAACATTTTTCATAACACTACAAGGTAAAAGCAAGTACATATACCTAAATTCTCAATTCCATGCTGTCAGACATTTACAAAAAATCCAGATACAGATATTATGCAAAATTGTTCAGAAAAATCAAGGCAAAGTTATTTTTTCGATCTAAGTCTCTTGGCTATTGTATCTTCTTTTTCTCCTCCCTGGCCCCGAGCGGGCGGGGCCGTGGCCCCCTCCGTCCCCCCTGGATCTTCCCCCAGGGCAGAGGAATATTTTTTAAGAAAGGCTTCCGCCTCATCAACTGTTTTAATCCTCACTCTTCCTCCTTCCCAGAACACCAGCATCCCTTCGGGTGTCACCCACTTGAACCAAATCCCATGATCAAACAATGTTTTAGACAAGAAGGAAAATTTCCTCCTTGCTTCTCGAATCTTTCTAGGAATCTGCTTCAAGATAGTGACCGTTTTTTGTTGGTAAATTAAAGGGTTCTCTCTCTGCGCCCTCAGGATTTCCTCTCTGGTTGACCTTCTAACAAATTTCACATGTATCTCTCTAGGCACTTCATTTATCCTGGCATATGCTGAGTTAATTCTATAGGCTAGGTCAATGTCCCCCCTGATCTCATCTTTAGGTTTTTGTAAATAGTCTGCTAAAATTGTGCTCATAAGATCAGGGAGGCATTCACCAGATTCCTCAAGAACGTTCTGAAATCTCAAAAAATATGTCATTCTTTCCATATCAATCCTAGACACATGCCCATCTATTTCCCCAACCTCCTTAGTAACATTTTTAATCTCTCCCTTAACCCCCACCAACCCCCCTTCCAATTCTTCAGTCTTCTGTGTGTTTTCCAGCACCTGCTTCCTTGTGTCCAATAGCTCCTTCTTGAAATTGATGTTTTCAGCCCTCTGGGCCTGAATTTCATTTACCAAAGTTTGTATAACAGTTTCAAGAGAAGCCATCCGTTGTTCTAAACTTGCCAGTGCTGTTTCTTGAGCCATGATTAACTGTTAAAGTCAGTGCCAGCCAAAATGGCGTTTTCAGGGTGGGGTTGGTGAGGCTAACCGGGAGCCAAAAGTTCAGATCAAGGTTGAAACGTTGTAAAATTCAGGAACCAAGAGAGAGACAATTTTCCAGCTCAATAGTTATAATAACGAAGGTAATCCAGAAAGGAATCACAAATCCAACAAGAAAAAAATTCTTCATTAATATCCAGAGAGAGTCCCACTTGTAAAGAGACGCTGGGAATTTTCCATAGTTAAAATAGTCAGGCAGGGATAAAGAAAAGCCACTTTCCACCGCCCATCTCAGAGCCCAGAGGAGAGAGTAGAAAAATATTTTTTTTTTTAACCAGCCAGACCTAGAAACAATGTTGCAAGTAGCCGCATACCACTTTCCCTTGTTAGAGACAGTCCGGATTTAAGATTTCCGCTTTCTCTTCCAGAGAAGCCATTTTTAAGTGCCGCTTAAGTCCGAGGGGGGGTTTTTGAAAACAAACACCCCCCTCCCAGTCCATTCAGCCTGGCTGGCAGCAAGGAAAAAAAGTCTTTTTAAAACTCACTCTCCCTCGCAGCTGAAGCCTCGGCAAGCCTTCCGATCTCTTCCGCTCAGCCCTCTACATTAAAGTGAATGGCGCCGACAGCCGTTGGCGAAGGGAGAACCCCCCGCAGCATGTTCTCCTTCACCTAAGCCGCGGCAAAAGGGTCGCCTCCCCCACCGCCGTGAGGGGGGGCGTCCCTGCCGAGCCGGCCCTACGGGAGACCCCCAAAAAAGGGGCGTCTCGCCCCCGTGGGGGGGCAGAAAAAGCAACAAAACGGCGAGCGAGCACTAGGCTCGCTCGTCGCCGCAGGAGCCGGAACCGGAAGTCAATACAGTATAACTTTTTATCTGGATGTTTGTACACGATTGCCAGCATAGAATTTAGAATTTATGATGTATGCATTTGTTTTCACCTTGCAGTATTATTGGAAAATGTATTATCAATGTCTTATTATGCAGCCCCGGGGGGGCCGACGACCTCGACGTGAAAGTTCTCAAAATATTTTTGTATTTTACCCTACCCCTACCCTACCTTAAAAAATTTGTAAAAACCAATAAAACTTTTTCAATATAAGAAACATCAACTTCATTTCTGTTTGAATTTTATTCATTGTCTCCTGTTACAGCATGCTGTCTAATGATCTTTGACTTGCTGGGCTAGATGCTGATGCTGATGCCGGTGCAGATGTAGTTTCCCTCCCTATTTTAGTTAATTTTGAGGTACTTGTCATTTTGAACTATATTAAGGGATTTAGAAGAGATAAACAACAATAATTCATAATAATACCAAAATACCCCACAATCCCCAACCAGCTTGTCTTCCCACTTTTAAAATATTTACTAAAACCAATCCACCACAAAGTTCCATTTTTCCTTCACTTTTTGTTCTCAGTCATCAACCAGACTCACAACTCTTTACTGCTATAATCCAGTCAGTCTGTATGTTAATCCAAAGGTTTCTTCAAAAACTGTTCTCTTCTTCTCTTAGCAGATAATATTTGTAATCCACAAAGGCCCACCAAAACCCCAATGTTTTAAAAACCACAATGTCTTGCAAATCACCAAGAAAATAGAAATAGAAATGTCTTCCACTTAATCTGAAAATAAATTCATGCTATTTCCCAGCTTTGGTCTGCTCAGTCTATTTATAATCCATAGACTTTCAGAGAGCTACAATGTTCAAAAAGTTTCAGTGCTTCCACTCTCTTTTTCAATTGTCCAATATAAACAATTTGCAGGTGCTAGTAGCTTGCATGTTACTTGTAGCAGACAATCTAATCAGCAGCAGGCAGTTAGGACACTTCACTTCACTTTTTCTTTCCCCACCTGTAGGTGTCACCCTTGCTCTACTTCTCTCCTTTTTCTCTCTTTTTACTTCTATGCCATATTATCCAATTCAAAACTTTTACGAGTTCCTGGAGTCAAAATTTCATATTCAAATTTGTTTTAATATACGATTTTTATTTTTTATTCTTATACATCTCATTTCATGAATGGTTTGGGTCCTGGGTTTCATACATTTCAATACATCTAATCATAACATTATTCTTAATAATTACAATTCATTTTCATTTTTGATTCTACTAACACATAGTTTCTACTGTCATCTTTCATTTCGAAACCTTCTCATAATTCTACCATACTTCCTATCCTCTTAATATCACTTTTTACTATTTCCCCCCTCATATTTCTACCTCTATTTTAGCCCTCTCTTCCCCCCTTCCCTTATCATTCTAGTAATCAAAGATGTGATCTTTCCTTTTTTCCTTTTTCAATATTTCAATATGTCAATCATGATCTTTCTTTAGGTTTTCATTATTAATCACATTTTTATGTATATATTATTTTCTCCAATCCTTCATTTCTTATAATCCTACTATTTGTACCAGCTAATTTTCCCACTTGCACAATTCTTATAATAATATTTATTACATTACTACATTCCTAGCATACATTCAAAAATAGTTTTTATCTTTTACATCACATATAGAACAATTGTCCAACTTATGTAATTCAACTATTCATACGCATTATTGAAGTACCCTGGGCCAGACAGGAGAGCTGCGACTTTCCCCCACCTCACAGGTTGCACCCCTTTGCTTCACCACCCCTTCAGAGCAGCTTAGGCTCCCTCCAGAGCCCCTGAATAGGAAGAATTCAGTACAGGGAACATGGAGACCTTCTTCCTCTGTGTCTGTATTGCCACAGTGTCAAACTGGAAGTCCTGTTTCTATCACTTTTGATTGGTTATAGAGCAGGTTTCTTTTACTGCAGTGGCACTGTTTATCCACACGAGGGAACCAAAGACTGTAGAACTGTGATTTCCTTTTAAAGTTTTAAGTGGCACTATTTAAGCTATAGGATTTAATGCTATTAATTATGGCAATCTGTAAGAGACCCGAGAAGATACCAGGAGATGTAGAATCTTTAAGGTCTTTTTTGGACGAATACACAGCCATGAAGTCATCCAGACATTGGAACTTATCTTGAATTAAAAACTGACACATTGGCAAAGGAACTTTATGAGGAGATACAAGGTTTGACATGAGTTATTTCTTCTGACCTAGGCTTCCTGAGAAAGCATAAATTACAAACTTTGTCCCCAAACCCCTCTTTTTATTTAAACGGCTGTGAATTGTGTTCATTCACAGCCCATAATGATTCACAAACAGTCTGTAAAGAGTCCGACAGATGTCTGCTCGAGTTGCCGCAGTCTTTCAGGGTAATGTTGATAAGCGCTCACATTTATCTCCCTTGAAACACTGCCAGAGACCTAATTGGCAATTAGTTTTGCAAGGCCAAACAGAGCACAGAATCAAAAGAGGACTTCTCAGAGCTTGAACCAACTAGGTGAACTAATTGCTTCCTGCAAAGGCTCACATCCCTTTGCTCCTTTTTTATGTCTTATGGGAGGAGCCAATCATCTCTAAGCCTTACTCCCAAGTCACACTTTTTGTCTTCATTGTTCTTGCCTTCTGGCAGCTCTGTCCATGCACACAATGGGAACAGGCTCTCACTGTTCTTCTGCCTCACTGATGTGAGACTCTGGAACAGGGGTCTCCAACCTTTGCAACTTTAAGTCTGAAGGACTTCAACTCCCAGAATTCTCCAGCCAGCAAAGCTGGCTGGAGAAGTCTGGGAGCTGAAGTCCTTCAGACTTAAAGTTGCAAAGGTTGGAGACCCCTGCTCTGGAGGCTCCGGAGCACAGGTGGGATGCTCCCGGTTTGGCCTGGATTGGGCAAACCAGTAGTAGCAGTGGCAGGAGACTCCGCCCACCCACCCAGACGCTTCTGTGCAGAAGTGTTGCGTGTGTGCAAACACGCCTGAACCAGTAGTAAAAAAATTGGCAACCCACCATTGCTCTGGAGGCAGCACGTAACTACCTGATGGCTCTGGCCCCGTCTCTGCCTCTGACACAGAGCATTGTCCGAGCTGTCCCCAGACTACAAGACTAGCCCATGTTCCTCCCCAACCTCCTTCCTGTCTGACTCTGCTGTCAACTCTGCAGGCCACCAGTTGACTACAACAATATTAAACAGGTGAAGGACAGAGTGGATCTTATGGAGCATAAATTGGAGAAGCAACTTGAGATTTGCTGCCATGAGAAAACTACCAAAGGATGTCTTAGTCCATTTTGTAAGAAAAATAACGAGAGACCATGTTCTGGATTGCCACTTTACATCTAAACCAGTGGTTCCCAAACTTTTTCAGTCCACCGCCCCCTTGGTGCTACAAACTGATCCTCAGTACCCCCCACCCAGTGGTGGAATTCAATTTTTTTTACAACCGGTTTGGTGGGCGTGGGTTTGTGGGCGTGGCTGGGGGGGGGTCATGTGACTGGGCGGTTTACACGACAGAAGGAAGATAGTAACAATAAAATTCAAAACGGTAACAATTAATTGCACATTTATTCAAAATCCCATTTAAAAACCTTTGTAGTTAATATTAATTCAACAAAATTGTTGAACATGATCCAGTGATACCAGGTTTTCAAAGTCTGATAGTCATTTATCAAGAACCTTAGTAACTGGTAACTTAGTAAACTCAATAAAATTTAGTAACTACTTCACTGTTCAGTAAATTCTTAATGTCCCTTCGGGGAGATAGGGCGGTATACAAATCCAAGAATAAATAAATAAATAAAATGTGATGGATGGGCTTGATGAAGTGATACCAGTTTCCCAAAGTCACTTAGCAGGAGTCTTAAATCACCACGTTCAGTAATCTGGAGTCGATTTCTTTGCTTGGAGACAAGTTGGATGACCACGCTGAAGCCATGTTCCACCAAATATGATGTTGGAAATGCAACAAGGACCTTCGTAACCATGGTCCATAGTGCAGGATAGCGATCAGAAATTTCTTTCCGTAACCAAAACTCTTGGTATGATTTCTTGAACTTTGGCTTCAGCTCAATGTCATTTTGCAGCTCTATGAGTTCACTATCCCATCTTCCTCAATATCTGAAAATGGATTTATCACCCAATCTGGAATTTCCATCAAAAGAAGATCCTGATATCGCTCAGACATATCTTTTTTATATTGAAAAAGTTTTATTGGTTTTACAGTTTTTCAATAGGATAGGGTAAGGGATACAAAGAAATTTTGAGAGCATTCACGTCAAAGTTGTCGGCCCTACCGGGACATCAAAATAGATCATTAATAAAAAACATTTTCCATACACTACAATGTGAAAGCAAGTACATATTTCTAAGTTCTCAGTTCTATGCTGTCAGTCATTTACAAAAATCCAGATGCACATGTTATATTATACAATATTATTCAAAAAATCAAGGCAAAGTTATTTTTTAGATCTAAGTCTCTTGGCAATTGTATCTTCTATCTCTCCTTCCAGGCCCCCAGCGGGCGGGGCCGTGGCCCCCCCTGCCCCCCCTGGATCTTCCCCCAGGACAGAGGAATGTTTTTTAAGAAAGGCTTCCGCCTCAGCAACTGTTTTAATCCTCACTCTTCCTCCTTCCCAGAACACCAGCATCCCTTCGGGCATCACCCACCTAAACCAGATCCCGTGGTCAAACAATTTTTTGGACAAGAAGGAAAATTTCCTTCTTGCTTCTCTAATCTTTCTTGGGATCTGCTTTAGGATGGCAACCTCCTTTTGTTGGTAAATTAACGGACCTCCTCTTTGCACTTTCAAGATTTCCTCTCTGGTTGACCTTCTAACAAATTTAACATGTATCTCTCTGGGTACTTCATTTATCCTGGCATATGCAGAGTTTATTCTGTAGGCTAGGTCAATGTCCCCCCTGATCTCATCCTTAGGTTTATGTAAATAGTCTGCTATAATTGTGCTCATGAGTTCAGGGAGACATTCACCAGTTTCCTCAGAAACATTCTGAAATCTCAAAAAATATGTCATCCTTTCCATATCAATCCTAGACACATGCCCATTTATTTCCACAACCTCATTAGTAACATTTTTAATCTCTCCCTTAGCCCCCACCAGCTCCCCTTCCAACTCTTCATTCTTCTGTGTGTTCTCCAGCATTTGTTTCCGTGTGTCCAATAGCTCCTTTTTAAAGTTGATATTTTCTTCTCTCTGGGCCTTGATTTCTTGTACCAAAGTTAGTATAACAGATTCAAGAGAAGCCATCCTTAATTCCAAGCTTGCCAGTGCTGATTCTTGTGCCATGATTAGTTTGGAAATGGTATTGGACTCCATTAAGGTTATCATTGATGGATAAAAAAATCAGTAATAAATGTTGGAGATGTAATATGGAAGTGGGAACTTATGAACACATGTGGTATAAATGTGGAAAAATTAAAAAGTTTTGGCAACAATTGGAGGAAATGATGTTTGAAATGATGAAGAAAAGAATAACTTTGAGATCAGAATCTATATTACTACTGATAATTAAGGAATTAGAATTAACAAAATATGAGAAAGAATTGATTAGAATTATGATTATAATGGGTAGAATTATAATAGCAAGATACTGGAAAATAGAGGTAAATATTAAAATAGAAGAGTGGTATTGTGAAATGTGGAAATTAGCTTTAAATGATAAAATGACATGTGATATTAAATTTAGAGAGGGGGTCTATAAAAAAGACATTTTCTGGAAGATTTGGAACCCATTTGTGGACTATGCACTTGGAACTTTGGATGCCTCGACACCTGTACCCAGAGAACGCGGATTTTGGAGATCTTAAAGACAATTGAAGATATCCGAAGAACCAACTCTTCCTTTCGTTTTGTATAGCACTGGGTGGACTATTGTAAAAAAAAAAAAAGTAAATTTTATGTTTATATGTATAACTTGTGGAAAATTATAATAAAAAAAACTATAAAAAAAAATTAGTAACATTTTTAATCTCTCCCTTAGCCCCTGCCAGCCCCCCTTCCAGTTCTTCATTCTTCTGTGTGTTCTCCAGCACTTGTTTCCGTGTGTCCAATAATTCCTTTTTAAAGTTGATATTTTCTGCCCTCTGGGCCTTGATTTCTTGTACCAAAGTTTGTATAACAGATTCAAGAGAGGCCATCCTTAGTTCTAAGCTTGCCAGTGCTGATTCTTGTGCCATGATTAGCTGTTAAAATCCGTGCCACTAAAATGGCGTTTTTTGGGTGGGGCTGTTGAGGCAAGTCAGGAGCCAAAAGTTCAGATCAGGGTTGTAAAGTTCAGGAACCAGGAGAGAAACAATTTTCCAAGTCAATAAGTATAATAACGAAGGCACTCCAGAAAAGAAATCACAAATCCAAAAAAAAAAATTCTTCTTTAGTAACCAGAGGGAGTCCAAATCACAAAGAGACGCTGGAAATTTTCCATAAGTAAAATAGTCATTCAGGGACAAAGAGAAGCCATTTTCCACCGCCCAGACTCAGAGCCAGAAGGAGAGAGTGGTAAAAAAAAATGTTTCAAATCAGCCAGACCTAGATACATTGTTTCAAAGACAAACCGCAGACCACTTTCCCTTGTTTCAAACAGTCCAGATTAAAGATATCCGCTTCCTCGCAGCGAGGAGCCATTCTTAAGTGCCGCTTTAGTCCGAGGGGGGGTTTAACAAGCAGACACCCCCCTCCAAGTTCTTTCAGCCCAGGCTGACAGCAGGAAAAAAAAATGTTTAAAACCACTCACTTTCACCCTCGCAGCCGAAGCCCCGGGAAGCCTTCCGACTCAGACGGCCAGCTCTCTTCATATTTTCAAAACGATGCCGCCCGCCATTGGCGAAGGGGAAACCCCCCGCAGCATGTCCTCCTCCACCTAAGCCGAAGACAAGGGTCGCTTCCCAGCTGCCGCTGGGGTAGGACGACCCAGGCAAGCCGGCTTTACGGGAGACCCCCAAAAACGGGGCGTCTCGCCCCCGTGGGGGGGCAGGAAAAGAAACAAAGCGGCGAGCGAGCCCTAGGCTCGCCCGTCGCCGCTGGAGCCGGAACCGGAAGTCGCTCAGACATATCTTTATGCAGCATGTCCAAATGGTCACAAAACACTTGAAGATCATCATCTTGTATCCCACCTTTCTCTTCTAGCTTAGACAAACTCGGAAATTGGTATAGCTTGTGACAGTCTATATTGCGCTTGAATAGAGTTTGTCAGGCCTGCTTCTTCCATTACTCAAGAAAGACCACACTTAAAGCACATTGTAAATGTTTAAGGTTACTTTTACTGAATAAGAAAGGACAGCAGCGAAGGTTAAGCAAGGAATGAGTAATTTAGGCGCGAAGCATACATATCAAAGCATAAGCCAACCCCAATAACCCATGACCCCCACAATAGTGTCCAATGCAATATCATCCACGATGTCAGATGGGTAGCACGTCCACAGCGGTCATCAGAATGGAATGCGATACCGTTGGGCCTGGCGATATCACCTCCTAGCTCCATCTTCCTCCAGGACACATAATGTTCAAAGCCCACAGCCCCCACCCTCCCCGTTTCAATGGCAGCCGAAGCAAGCAGTAAAGCGAAGGCTGACAGTTAACTTTGAAATAAATGTAGAGATGACAGATTTGGCCCTAATAATATTGACGTCATTTCCTTGCAACTGCAAATTCACTTCATTGAACTTTGCAAATAGTTCTGATAAATAGGCAATGTCATGCCTGATCTCTTTGAGTTCACCACCGAGCACAGCATTCTTGTCTTCAAAGAACTCCACAACAGTGTCAAAAAGATTGTAAAAGCATCCCACACAGTTGCCTTTTTATAGCCAACGAACTTCTGTATGAAGCCCACTTTGGGAACCACTGATCTAAACTAAGAATGGACAATGTAGACATAATTGTTTTGAAGGAAATTCCTGTAAGAATGCTGAGAAAAAGGAAAGTGTACTAATTTCTTACCAATATTTTGAAGAAGAGAAGAATTCCCTTTCATTGGCACAAGTTTGAGGGTGTGATACTTACATATCGTGACCAAAGATTTCATTTGAATTCTATAGATAAAGCCATGGATTTCCTGTCCAGACAAATTAATTTCAGAGCCACTTGAAGAGTTGGAGATAGACAAGACTTTGGCGGTAGACCAATCCCAAAAAGTTTTCACTGCAGAAGAAGAGACAGCTGAGGTTTCTATACAGGAATTTGCTATTTCACCCAAAGATGAAAAGTAAATTTATTACATGGAATATTAATGGGGCTAATGTCCCATCCAAGTGTAAAAAATATTTCACTTTTAGAGAAAACCTAATGTTGATATAATTTGCCTTCAAGAAACACATATTAGGAAAAAAGATGAGAAATATTTAACAAATAAAAGATATGGGGAGGAATTTATATCTGCTGGGTCAAAAAAGATTAATGGAGTGGTTTATATATAAAACCCCAATTTAAACCTAAATTACTTCTACTAGATGACCATGGCAGATTTGTGATAGTGGAAATTAAATTTAATGGAATAAAATCAATAGTAATTGGTCTCTATGTGCCAAATGATGGGAAAAGTAAATTTTTTGAGTATCTTATGGACCAACTTCTGCCTTTTTCGTATGAAAATTGGTTTATGTTGGGGGATTGGAATGCAGTGACCTCGCCACTTTGGGATAGAACATCTACTAAGGGGATCAAACCCTCCCAGGGTAAACTACCAAAGACATTTTTGTGATGATAGATAGTGCTAACAGACTCATGGAGGCAAAAAATGGCTCTGCAAGAGGATATAACTTCTTTTCAGAAAGACATAAATCCTTTTCAAGGATAGTCTGGTTGTTCTGGTATTTAGAAAAAAAGAGTTTGAGTTATAGATGGGGACTAAATGAATCCATTTTGCAAAAGGAGACAATAGTAAAAGACTGTAAAAGGAAACTACACAAATAATTTGACAATAACCTAGGTAAAGGGACAGATTTAGCAACTGTCTGGGAGGCTAGTAAAACAGTTATGAGGGGTTACTTTATACAACATAATCGTCTAGAGAAGAAAAAAATCTCTGGAAAAGTTGCAAAAGATATTGGGTACTATTAGACAGAAAGAGATAGAATTGCAGAAGGCACCTATGGTCTCTAAAATTTTGCATCAAATTAATTTGTTATGCCAACTGTCTATGCTAACAGTTCAAGAAATGGAAGTAAAGTTGAATTATATGAAGCAAAGAAATTTTGAGATTGCAAATAAACCAGAAAGATGGTTGGCATATAGATTAAGAAAGGTAAGGGAGAAGAGAATGACTGAAAAAATTGTGAAGGCAACAATGCAATCACTAATAATGAGCAAATAAAAAAAAATTCATAACTTTTACTCTAACTTGTATAAAATGCAGGAGTTACACAAGTCAAAAATAGATGAGTATTTGTTAAGACAACAGTTGCTATCACAAACTTTCTCAAACTCAGAGACAACTTATGAATGACCCAATAACTACCTTTGAAATATCAGAAGCTATAAGAAAAATGAAAACAGGTAAAGCTCCTGGCCCAGATGGGCTTACAAGTCAATATTATAAATGTTTGGAAGACGAACTCCTTCAGCCACTAAAGGATGTAATGAATGATATTTTACAGGGGGGAAGGTTACCCCCAACCTGGAAAGAAGCTAATATTGTGTTGCTCCCAAAGGAGGGTCAGGATATTATGATGATAAAGAATTATAGACCAATTTCATTATTAAATAAGGACTACAAATTATTTGCTGCAGTTTTGGTGGAAAGATTAAAAAAAGTTTTACAAGTATATTCATGATGATCAATCTGGATTTCTGCCAAAAAGACAGTTAAGCAATAATGTGAGGACTGTGTTGAATATTATACCAGAGAATATTTAGAGCATCATAATGAACAACAGGCAGTTTTAATATTCTTAGATGTAGATAAGGCCTTTGACAACTTGAATTGGGCCTTCATGTTTAAAGTCTTGGAAGAAATGGACTTTGGTGAGAATTTTATTCAAGGGGTCAAAGCTTAGTATACATCACAGCAAGCAAAAATTGTTATTAATGGTGACTTAACTTACTCATGTGAAATCCGAAAGAGTACAAGACAAGGATGCCCTTTGTCTCCTTTGATGTTTATTCTGGTGTTAGAAGTTTTGAATAGAGCGATCAGGCAAGATGAGAAAATAAGAGGTATAAAAATTAAGAAGTAAGTTTAGAAGCTGAGGGCTTTTGCTGATGACTTGGTGATATTTCTGCAAGACCCAAAAAACAACATAGAATATTTGATGGGGAAATTAAATGAGTTTGGGTGCTTAGCAGGTTTTAAAATAAATAAACAGAAAACATCAATGCTTATATTATTAGAATATGACCACACAGAATGGGGATATATTGATTAAAAACTCTGGTTTTTGGGTTGAGAAAAAGGTGTAATATTTGGGACTTATGTTAACAAACACAAATACAAAATTGTTCCAAAACAATTATATACCTCTCTGGAATGACATCTGGTCCTCTGGAATGAATTGCCCCCGGAATTAAGAACTATCCCTGACTTACGCACCTTTCGCTGTGCTCTCAAAACCTTTTTTTTTCCAACAAGCCGGGCTGGCATAAAAATGATTTTTAAATTATAAATTTTTATTAATTTTAATCAGGGTTGGTTGGGGTTTTTCATTGTTAGGCCAAATTGTTTTAATATGTCTTTTAAAACTTTTTAAACTTTGATATATTTGTTTTACTCTGGCTGTACACCGCCCTGAGTCCTTCGGGAGTAGGGCGGTATAAAAAACCAATAAAACCTAAACATAAACTTAAAAAGACTCATTAAGATGAGATAAATTGCAGTTATCACTACTGGGTAGACTCTGTAATTAAAATGAATGTCTTACCAAAGATGTTTTTTTTTGTTTCAGTCACTACCAATACTTGCAACTGATACTCCATTTAAACAATGGCAGAGGGATATTTCAAAGTTTATATTGGCCAAAATAAAAGCTTATCTTGATCTTTGGTGTCCGTCTCCTGATTTCCTGCAACATTTATGGCAAGCCTTAGCCTGGAGATAAGGAGTGATATTTCGCTGAGGATGGCACAGGCCGAGCGGGTGCCCAAATGGGGCCGTCTAGTTATACCTTTCAGCACTGACAGAGATTTCTCATGAGAGGGGACTCACGACCCCTCCCTGGGCACTTGGTGGACACCACCATCCAAGAACCACGAGATCAAGATAAGCCCATCAATAACGCTGAGAAAAGAAGATGCCTGCAGACAAGTATTGTGGGAATTGTAGACCCACTTGGGTGAGAGTGGAAGAGGGGGCTTAATCACCCCCCTGAGCCCGGGATAGCATCCCTTCCTAACGGAACCGGCGTATCCTAATGAGGCTCTAGAATGTGTGGGAGGTTAAGTCATCGGAGTTCCTGAAGGTGACCGTGGTATTCCGGCACCCCAGGTCAGTGACAGTGTCTTAGAAATAGAACATGGGTGGTGAAGGAAGTGTTCCTCGAACGCCTCTTCAATACATGTTACTTTATACATCTGGATCTTTAAAAATACGCCAGTGTTTGCTGGGAGATCCAAAAAGATAGGTATGGAAAACTTTGGATCTTTAAAAATAGGCCAGCGTTTGCTGGGAAGTTAAAAAAAATTAATTAGAACAGAGAAGACACTGAACACCCCAGAACAAAGAAGAAAAAAAGAGTTGTAAGGTGTGTAGTCCTGGGTGGACAGAATCCAACACTCTTAGAAAAACCCTAAGATATAGTCAGTTACCAGGATGAGTAACAAGCCTCCAAAAAGAAAGAAAGAAAGAAAGAAAGAAAGAAAGAAAGAAGGAGGGAGGGAGGAAGGAAGGAAGGAAGGAAGGAAAGAAAGAAAGAAAAGTCTCAACAAGAACATTTAGTTCCTGTGTTGTTTTAGCTTGCATGTTTGTCTTTGTTGATGTGTTTAAGTGTTTAAAAAGAGAAAGAGAGAGTGTGTCTCTGACATCAGTGCCCTCCACCTGTGTAACCTTGACATGAAGTGGTTGACACTGAAGGGGCAGGAGACCCAGGGAGACAAAAGGTGGAATCAGACATTGGTTAGAAAGAACAAACGGTCCCATTAGGTGGGGCCAGAAGGAAGAAAACCAAAAAAGGTTCCTGAAGGGACAGATCAAGTGTACCACAAACCTGGTCCAAGGGAGCAGTTGAGACAAAAACTCAAATTGCCCCTAAGAGAAATTTTATTGCCAGGAGAGGGGGAGCAGCGTAAGATGTGAGTGTATGCTCCATTCTCAATGGCTGATTTATATAATTGGAAAAACCGAACTCCTAATTATAGAGAAAATCCAGATGAGATGCATGTCCTTTTCACATCCATTTTTCTGAACTCACCAGTCTACTTGGGCAGACATACAAAGTCTGATGGAAATTTCATAAACCCCAGAGAAAAGAAGGCTGGTGAAGGGAACCATGAACAAGCCTTTGCAGAAGGATCATGCAAAAGATCTGGACTGGACATGGTTATTGAAAGAACCAGATTGGGAACATTAGTCCATTCAGCTGCAAAACTATTGGACCTTAGTTTTGTTAGGACTCAAACAAAAGTTAAGAACTTAGGGAAGGTCTATCAAATTCAACAGAAACAGGATGAAAATCCAGGGGAAGTCCTAGAATGCATTTATCAAACCTTTAGGCAAAATACCAAATTAGATCCTGAGGTTGAAGAAAATAAGAGAATGGTCAATATGATCTTCATTGGTCACTCTGCAGATGACATTAGGGCAAAAAATACAGAAGGCGAGAAGGGGGGGGGCAAGAAAGGCATCTCTGAACTTGTGGAATGAACATACAAAGCATATACTAATTGGGCTCAAAACCTCAGAGAAGAAGGAACTTCAAAAGGAAACACATTTTTTCCTTGCTGAAGCTATTAGACAGTGTGGGAGGCCAGGGGACCTGCCGGAAGAATTGTACGAGGAGGTTTTTGCGGGAATCAGTAGTTAGAGGCACATTTGCTGTTATTAATCAGGTTGCTGCAGCCTGTCTCTGTTGTGACAAAACAACCCAAAGACAGGATGGAAACTTCCTTTAAGAGTCCTTCTACAGGGCTGAGTGGCAAATAGATTTCCCCAAAAATTTCCCAGAAATTGGGATTTAGAGATCTCTTGGTTTTGTGTGTACTGAAAGACATTGTGCCAAGATTTGGGGTGCCTTTGTATATGGCCTCAGATTCTGGCCCATACTTCACGGCTCAGGTGACACAAACTGTTTCCCAGGCTCTTGGAATTAAGTGGAAACTTCATGCTGTCTATTCCCCACAGAGTAGTGCTGTTGAAAAATTTAAAGATTTGATTTAATGACAAAACCAACTAATAGGAGACAATTATGAGGGTTTTTGGTTGTAGCAGGGTATTGTAGAATATGGATACCGAATTTTGCCCTGCTAGCCAAACCACTGTATGAATCCACAAAAGAGACATAGATAAGAGAAATGGATATGAGAAGAGAAAAGATGTAGGGACATAAATATTGAGACATAAACATCAGTGAAGTAGAAATCTGCATGAACAAGCAGTCATATTTTCTACTACAAGCATTAAACATTAGGAACATTTGTTAGCTTCAAAAAGTTATGCCATTAGCATAAGACATTGATTTTAAAATGTCATATGTTTTGTCTGGGGTATGTCTAGTTTAATAGAAAGAAGGACTAGGGGAGACATGATAGCAGTGTTCCAATATCTCAGGGGTTGCCACAAAGAAGAGGGAGTCAAACTGTTCTCCAAGGCAGGGGTCCCCAACCTTTTTTGCACCAGGGACCGGTTTCGTTTTAAAGAAAATTCTGCAGACCGGCTGGCCTAGAGGAGGGGGGGGAGGGGGAACAGGCGGCGCATGCGCACGCGGGGGTGGGGGAGTCGGCTCACTTGGCCCTCTAGGGCAGTGGTGGGCAAACCTATTAGTCAATAGAGCCAAATATCAACAGTACCACTACTGAAATTTCTTTTGAGAGCCAAAAGGTGTGGCCTGTTTTGTGGGAGTGGCTCAGCGGTCATGTGACCCGGTGGGCGTGGCCAACTTGGAAAATGTGGTGAAACTCATTTAACGGTCTTGCTTAGCAACCAAAATTTTGGGCTCAATTGTGGTCATAAGTTCTTTCTTTCTTTCTTTCTTTCTTTCTTTCTTTCTTTCTTTCTTTCTTTCTTTCTTTCTTTCTTTCTTTCTTTCTTTCTTTCTTTCTTTCTTTCTTTCTTTCTTTCTTTCTTTCTTTCTTTCTTTCTTTCTTTCTTTCTTTCTTCCATTTCTGGCTGGTCTTTGGTCTTCTGAAGATGGTAAAAATGGATTTATGGGCACTTGTTATATATAAAGGCAGCCCATGACTCTTTGGGATGCTGGTTTGAATCCAGGAAATGACTCAGAGGATGTGATTCCTTTGAAATGACCACTGGGAGAAAAATAGATCGTTAACCTGGTTAACCAAACAGGTAGCTTGAGGTGGAAGGAAATAGGAAAATAGATTTCTTCCTTTCCTTTCCTTTCCTTTCCTTCCTTCCATTGCCTCCCTCCCCCTTCCTCCCTTCTTTCCTTCCCTCCCTCCTACCCTCCATCTCTCTTTTTCTTTCTTTCTTTCCTTGCTTTCCTTCCTTCCTTCTTTCACCCCTCCCTTCCTCCTCCCTCCCCCTTCTTTCCTTCACTCCCTCCCTCCCACCCTCCATTCATCTTTCTTTTTCTATTTTTCTTTCTTTCTCTGTCTCTGTCTCTGTCTCTGTCTCTGTCTCTCTCTCTCTCTCTTTGTATCTGTCGCTCTCTCCTCCCTCCACCCATCTCTGTCACTTTGTGTGTGTGTGTCTGATTCCCTCTCTCCCTCCCTCTCTCTATTTCTGTCTCTCTAAGTCTGTCTCTCTGTGTGTCTGTCATTATCTCCCTCCCTCCCCCCCCCCCAGGAAGCAGCAGATGGGGCGGCATGTCGGCTGGAGAGGAGGAGGAGGGAGCAGCCCCCTGGGCAGAGGATGGCTGAGCGCGCCTCCACCAGCTCCTTCCGACGGCTACCGCGGTGCACTTTCCGGGGCTTCCCGGAGGGGCCGGCATGTCAGCTGAGGAGGTAACGGCTGCCTCATCCCACAGCGAGCGAGCGGGTGGAGGACTTGAGCCTGCGGCTACTTTAAGCACTGCCAAAACCGTCCGGGCGCCACACGGGGCTGGAAGGGAGGTGGGCGTGCGGCGCCCAGATGGCCTCACCGTTGCTTAAGGTAGCCGCAGGCTCGGGTCCTCCGCCCGCTCGCTCGCTGTGGGATGAGGCAGCCGTTACCTCCTCAGCTGACATGCCGGCCCCTCCGGGAAGCCCCGGAAAGTGCGCCGCGGTAGCCGTCGGAAGGAGCTGGTGGAGGCGCGCTCAGCCATCCTCTGCCCAGGGGGCTGCTCCCTCCTCCTCCTCTCCAGCCCTGCGGCCCGGTTCCTATCAGGCCGCGGATCGGCACCGGTCCGCGGACCGGGGGTTGGGGACCCCTGGAATAAAGGTTTAAAATTTACATTAACCAATAATTTAAAAGAAAATTTATATAAGATGTTGTATTGTTGGTATTTAACTCCAGATAAATTGTCAAGAATGTATAAAGGTAGCTCAAATGAATGTTGGAAATGTAAATGTAAAGAAGGGACTTTTAATCATCTATGGTGGACATGTGATAAAGCAAAGAAATATTGGAGTAGGATTCATAGCCTAACACAGAAAATTCTTAAAGTGAATATAGAAAAAAAACCAGAGACTTTTCTTTTGGGTTTAAAGCAGGGGTCCCCAACCCCCGGTCCGCTGGAGAGGAGGAGGAGGGAGCAGCCCCCTGGGCAGAGGATGGCTGAGCGCGCCTCCACCAGCTCCTTCCGACGGCTACCGCGGTGCACTTTCCGGGGCTTCCCGGAGGGGCTGGCATGACAGCTGAGGAGGTAACGGCTGCCTCATCCCACAGCGAGCGAGCGGGCGGAGGACCCGAGCCTGCGGCTACCTTAAGCAACGGTGAGGCCATCTGGGCGCCGCACGCCCACCTCCCTTCCAGCCCCGTGTGGCGCCCGGACGGTTTTGGCAGTGCTTAAAGTAGCCGCAGGCTCGAGTCCGCCACCCGCTCGCTCGCTGTGGGATGAGGCAGCCGTTACCTCCTCAGCTGTCATGCCGGCCCCTCCGGGAAGCCCCGGAAAGTGCACCGCGGTAGCCGTCGGAAGGAGCTGGTGGAGGCGTGCTCAGCCATCCTCTGCCCAGGGGGCTGCTCCCTCCCCCTCCTCTCCAGCCGACATGCCGCCCCCTCTGCTGCTTCCTGGGGGGGGGAGGGAGGGAGATAATGACAGACACACAGAGAGACAGACTTAGAGAGACAGAAATAGAGAGAGGGAGGGAGAGAGGGAATCAGACACACACACACAAAGTGACAGAGATGGGTGGAGGGAGGAGAGAGAGACAGATACAGAGAGAGAGAGAGAGAGAGAGAGAGAGAGAGACAGAGACAGAGACAGAGAAAGAGAAAGAAAGAAAAATAGAAAAAGAAAGATGAATGGAGGGTGGGAGGGAGGGAGTGAAGGAAAGAAGGGGGAGGGAGGAGGAAGGGAGGGGTGAAAGAAGGAAGGAAGGAAAGCAAGGAAAGAAAGAAAGAAAAAGAGAGATGGAGGGTAGGAGGGAGGGAAGGAAAGAAGGGAGGAAGGGGGAGGGAGGCAATGGAAGGAAGGAAAGGAAAGGAAAGGAAAGGAAAGGAAGAAATCTATTTTCCTATTTCCTTCCACCTCAAGCTACCTGTTTGGTTAACCAGGTTAACGATCTATTTTTCTCCCAGTGGTCATTTCAAAGGAATCACATCCTCTGAGTCATTTCCTGGATTCAAACCAGCATCCCAAAGAGTCATGGGCTGCCTTTATATATAACAAGTGCCCATAAATCCATTTTTACCATCTTCAGAAGACCAAAGACCAGCCAGAAATGGAAGAAAGAAAGAAAGAAAGAAAGAAAGAAAGAAAGAAAGAAAGAAAGAAAGAAAGAAAGAAAGAAAGAACTTATGACCACAATTGAGCCCAAAATTTTGGTTGCTAAGCAAGACCGTTAAATGAGTTTCACCACATTTTCCAAGTTGGCCACGCCCACCGGGTCACATGACCGCTGAGCCACTCCCACAAAACAGGCCACACCTTTTGGCTCTCAAAAGAAATTTCAGTAGTGGTACTGTTGATATTTGGCTCTATTGACTAATAAGTTTGCCCACCACTGCCCTAGAGGGCCAAGTGAGCCGACTCCCCCACCCCCGTGTGCGCATGCGCCGCCTGTTCCCCCTCCCCCCCCTCCTCTAGGCCAGCCGGTCCGCAGAATTTTCTTTAAAACGAAACCGGTCCCTGGTGCAAAAAAGGTTGGGGACCCCTGGTTTAAAGGAACAAGACTTGGAAAAAAATTAGGAACTCTAATGTTATATGTATATGCTGACAGCAGCAAGACTACACTACACACAGAAATGGAAGGTCACCTCAACCCCCACAATGGATGAATGGCTGCAAAAACTGATGGAGTTAGCAGAGATGGCTAAATTGACTGCTCTGATTAAAGAAAAAAAAACCACAAACACCTTTACTTCGACTTGGAAACCACTTCTGCACTTTGTGCTTGAGGTGAAAAAAGATGAAACTTTGACCTTGGGTTTTACTGATTAGATAGATTTGTTATTACAGAAATGACTAGTTTATATTCTTATGAAAAAGTAAAAAGGTGAGACCTTACTATAATGCACCAAAGGAGTCGGAAGGAGCCTCACCCCCCCACCCCCCGGCCCTTCCTTTCCCCCACTATTCGCTTTCCATTTTCCTTTCCTAATTTCCCTAATATTTTCTTTTTTATTCTCTTTGTATGTTATACTAGCTGTACCCACCACGTGTTACTGTGGCCAAGTTTGATTAAATGAAAAAGTTTCCCCTCATAGACCCTCTCAGCCTTCCTTCTCTGCCTCGGTTTCCCATCCCTCTCCCTCCCCTCCCTCTCTTACCCTACCTACCTACCTGGATGGGAAGTAACGGACTCAGGCTCAACCCGACCAAGACCGAGTGGCTGTGGTTTCCGGCTGCCCGATTCAACCAGCTGACTCCATCGCTGGCCATAGGGGGCGAACATCTTGCCCCTGTGGATGGGGCGCGCAATTTGGGTGTCCTCCTGGATGCCCGGCTGTCCATGGAAGATCAAGTGACAGCCGTGGCCAGGAGGGCGTTTTACCAGGTTCGCCTGGTTCGCCAATTGCGCCCCCTATTGGATCGGGACGCCCTTCGCACAGTCACTCATGCGCTCGTGACATCCCGACTGGACTATTGTAACTCTCTCTACATGGGGCTCCCCTTGAGGTGCACCCGGAGACTTCAGCTGGTCCAGAATGCAGCCGCGCGAGCAATTATGGGAACCTCAAGGTTTACCCACATAACACCGCTCTTGCGCGAGCTGCAGTGGCTGCCTGTCGTCTTCCGGGTGCGCTTCAAGGTGTTAGTCATCATCTTTAAAGCGCTCCATGGCTTGAGACCTAGCTATCTGCGGGATCGGATCCTGCCTCATACATCCTCACGGCCGATTCACTCCCACAGAGAGGGACTTCTCCGGGTGCCGTCCACTAGACTTTGTCAGCGGGCGGCGCCCAGGGGAAGGGCTCTCTCTGTGGCGGGCCCAGCCCTCTGGAACGACCTTCCCCCCGACATTAGAACGACCACGGACCTCCGCTCCTTCCGTCTAAAATTAAAAACACATCTTTTCTGCCTGGCCGGCCTAGGGTAGTCTCTCTTTCTATGGGGTTTTATTATACTTAATTTATTGGGAATTTTAGTTTAGTTTAGTTTTAGTTTTAATGGGGAATTTTTAGCACAGGAATAAGGTTTAATCTGTTTTTAAATATGTTTGTATACTTGTTGTTTTTATTCTTCCTGTGCACCGCTCCGAGTCCCTATGGGGAGAGGGAGCGGTCTACAAATTAAATTATTATTATTATTATTATTATTATTATTATTATTATTATTATTATTATTATTATTATTATTATTATTATTATTATTATTATTATTATTATTATTATTATTATTATTATTATTATTATTATTATTACCTACTTACCTACTTACCTACCTACCTACCTACCTACCTACCTACCTACCTACCTACCTACCTACCTACCTACTGTATTTCTCCCCCCACTCTCTATCCCTCTACCTACCTACCTACTGCATTTTTCCTCTCTCTCTCTCTATCTCTCTACCTACCTACCTACCTACCTACCTACCTACCTACCTACCTACCTACCTACCTACCTACCTACCTACCTACCTACCTACCTACTGTATTTCTCCCTCTATCCCTCTACCTACCTACCTACTTACCTACCTACCTAGAGAGAGAGGAGTGAGAGGCCGCTGACTCGGCAGCGGCCTTGTGGGGTGGGAGTTGGCGGAGGGGGGGTGGCGGCGGGGGGAAGGAAAGGCTGCTGACTCGGCAGCAGCCTTGTGGGGGGGGAGTTGGCGGTGCGGGTGGCAGGGGAGGCGAGAGAAGCCGCTGACTCAGCAGCAGCCTTGTGGGGGGGAGTTGGCAGAAAGGGGGGCAGAGGAGAGAGAGTCTGCTGAGGAGGGGACCGTCGCAGATATGACGAAGACTGCTCCACCCATAGTGCAAGTGACGTGAGCTGAAAAGCGGCCGGATGGGAGGGGCCGCAAAGGGGAGGGGGCGAGTGAGCGAGTGAGGGAAACACACAGAAGAGCTGCAGTTTTACATTTGTGTGGCGTGTACCTGGCACCAGTGTGCCATCCACACAATCTGTAAGTATCATTGGTTGTCAGCCTCCACTTTTTGCTTGCTTCGGCTGTCATTTTGAAATGGGGAGGGAGGGGCTGTGGGTACTGGATATTAAGTGGGCTGGAGAGAGATGGAGCCAGGGCCTGATATCGCCAAGGCTAACGGTCTTGCATTCCATTGTGATGATGCTCCGGAGCAGGGTGCGCACCTGACATTGTGGATGCCTTTGCATTGGATATTACACTGGGGTCAGAGGGGCTTAAGGGTTGGGTTATGCTTTGATACGTATGTTACATGCCTAAATGTTTCATTCCTTGCTTGACTTTCGCTGCGGTCTTATCATATTCAGTAAAAGTAACCTTAAACTTTCAAATGAGCTTAAGCGTGGTCTTTCCTGATTTATGATGGAAGCAGATCTGACAAAAAGCAAGGAATCACTTCACACTCAGCTCTGAGTTAACAGCTTCAGCAGTGAGTGTAATAAAACCATCACGCATCAAACAAATGACGGACCTTGGAAAAGAAGAAACTCTTGGGGGCCGCCGCGCCTGATGCAGCCACCGCTCCTAATGCCGCTCCTGACAACAGAGAAAGAAGATCCCAGGTCAGTTATTGAACTTTTGGCAGATATCAGCCTGGGGGATAAACCTGAGGATAAATCAGTTCGTCACCGTTGGTCCGAAGGAGTGGGCAGAAAGGGAACGTTTGAAGAAATCCCTTGGGGAGTAAATACCAGATGCAGGCGGGCCCCCTCCCCCCCTTCTGGGAAGTACCAGAGGAAGAATTCCTTTTAAGACAACAGGCACAGAAGCTAATTAGAGAAGCGGATGAGCTAAAACGCACCAGAGAAAGCAAGGAGAAGGGGGGCATTGGAATTAGGATTTTTCCTACTGCATGTCAGCAACTTTGTGAGGCAAGCTGCTTTGGATTTGCCAGATGACGAAGCGAAAATTAGGGTTGTTTGCCTCGCCCTCGAGGCCAAAGCGGCAGATTGGATAGTGGCTCTGCATAATAATAACTCTCCTTTGATGAGAAACTTTGACAGATTTATGTCCGCCCTGAGAAGGCGTTTCGAAGACCCCCTCATAGAACGCAAGGCCTGCCTTGAAATGAATAGAATAGAATAAATCTTTATTACGGTCAAAGACCAGCAATACACGTTACATTTAACCATATGTTAAAAAGTACTAACTTTAAGATATAATTTTAAAAATGTCAGCATTATAAGTGGAAAGTAGCATACATGTTCTCACTTTGTTCAGGTCATTTGCTGGTTTACCTAGGTGCAAAAGCGTTAAGCATGTATGTAAATACCATGGTCCAGAAATTGTTAGAGATATGTCCAAATGATTGGTACAAGATCACAACTATACTTCTATAACCAATTTTTTTCTTATGGACATTGCGGAAGCACAGAATTTTGCCACTGCATGCGTAGTAGCCGGGTTTGTGTCCTGGAGGAGGAAGTCTAGATA
The DNA here is from genome assembly GCA_039707465.1 of Rhabdophis nuchalis. Taxonomy (NCBI): domain Eukaryota; kingdom Metazoa; phylum Chordata; class Lepidosauria; order Squamata; family Natricidae; genus Rhabdophis; species Rhabdophis nuchalis. Next base: position 30,600,687 of record CM077650.1, read on the forward strand.
AAAATTGTCTGCCCTCCCTGGTAATCTCTCTAATAAGGGGCGAATATATGCAGACCTGCAAGCTCTGTATAGCTCACAGTGTAGTAGAACGTGTGAGATATCTTCCACTTCTCCTTTACCACATATACAAACCCGTTCTGCTATAGGTGTTCTCTTATACCTGCCCTGGAGAAGTGCTGAAGGTAGAATGTTAAATGAAATGAAGACCCTTCATCAGGGCAATCAGCCAGTTCAAGAATACTCTCAACGTTTTCGTGAATTATCTGTTTACATGAGAGGTTGAAGCGAGGAGGCCCTTATCGACAATTTCACTGAGGGTTTGCATCCTGATATATATCAAAGCTGTATCAACAGACATAATCCGCACACGCTCGAGGGTTGGTACGATTTATCCGCTGATGTGGAAATTGATCTAATCAGAAAAACCAATATTCATTCAATTGAAAGGGATATTAAAGTATTCCCACTTTCTACACCACGTCGTGATAGCCCAAGAGAAGGGAGAGGAGGAGCCCCCAACAAACCTCGTGGTACAGCTTGCTTCAAATGTGGGAAGGAGGGGCATTGGGTGAATACTTGCAGAATGAAACCAAAGCCCCGCCCCAAGCCATCCTCTGAGATGGGCAGAGGCGCCAGATGACCTGATCTGCATACCAGACCAGCAATGTCGGGGATGGAGCCACTAGACCTTACCACCGACCAGTACCAACCAGGGGAGGAGCCGAATGACTGGGAGAAGGAGGCTGGGACTGATGATGAGATGGTCAGACATTGGGTGAGTTCCCGGTCGGGCCCCATGACTATTCCCCTTAAGCTTAAGACTCCCTCTAATGGCCATTTCTCGGAGTTACTAGCCCTCTTAGACTCTGGATGTTCACGATGCCTTATAAGCCAAGATCTAGTGCAGCAACTAGGAATTCGCCTTAAGACTTTAAAAGTTCCGATCGCATTCTGTCAGATGGATGGATCGGTAGCTGGGGGATCTCCAGCACAATTTGTTACAGAACCAATTGAATTGGTGATTGGCGATCACCATCGAGAGACCTTAAATTTTATTGTTGCACCTATCGCAGACACCCCAATTATTTTGGGATTGACGTGGTTGCGAAAGTGGAACCCTATAATAGACTGGAAAGAGGGTTGGATACACATTCCCTCAAGTACACCCCCCCCCAAATGTGGACCCTGCTCCAATGCCCCCCAGCCCCGAGAAAAACGTAACAACTAACCAAGTGGTGACCACTTTGGAACAGATACCAAGGGAGGAAAAGATTCCTAAAGAATATTGGGACCTGAAAGAGGTTTTTAGCGAGAAGTCTTCTGACAAGCTACCACCCCACCGCTCTACAGACTGTACCATTGATTTCCTCCCAGGGGTGCAACTACCTAAACCACGCATTTATTCTATGACACCAGGAGAGATGGTTGAATTGCGCAAATTCATTGACAAAAACTTGGCAAGGGGTTTTATTGAGCCTGATAGACCTCGTGTAGCGGCTCCTGTTATGTTCAGAGAAAAGAAAGATGGCCAACTATGCCTGGTGGTGGACTACAGAAACCTGAACACGATTTGCACTGAGAATGTCTACCCCCTCCCCCTCATGAAGGATATGCTCGCCCATCTGGCGAGGGGTAAATTTTTTTACAAAACTAGACCTCAGGGAGGCTTATTATAGAATTAGAATTAAAGAAGGTGATGAATGGAAGACTGCATTTAATTGTCCTTTAGGCTGCTTTCAATTTAAAGTTTTGCCATTTGGCCTACAGGGGGCGCCAGCAGTTTTCATGCAATTAATAAATAAAGTCTTGCATCAACACCTGTACAAGGGTGTCATCGTCTATCTTGATGATATCCTTATTTACACGGAAACACGTGAAGAACATGTGAAGCTTGTCCGTTCCGTTTTGCGCAAATTGAGAGCCGCGGAACTATATGCTAAACTGTCAAAGTGTGACTTTCATCAAAGCAAGATCGACTATCTCGGATATCGTATCTCTTCAGGAGGTATTGAGATGGATCCTGCTAAAGTAAAGGCTGTCACTGAATGGGCCCCACCTCGCACCCGTAAACAATTGCAAAGTTTTTTGGGATTTGCCAATTTCTACCGCCAATTTATCCCCTCTTTTGCGAGTATTGCGCTACCTATTACGAACTTATTAAAAACAAAGGTGATGACAAACCACGACCTAGTAAACCCTTGAACTGGACTATGGAATGCCAAGCAGCCTTCGAAAAACTTAAACGGTGGCTATAAAAGCATATATCCTTCCAAAATGGATTTTTTTGTTCCAGACGGCACCTGTAAAATTAAACAAAGAATTTTTTCAGAAGTTGGACCACATCACTTTGAAGTTTATTTGGCAGGGGAAAAAATCACGTATAAAAAAGAAAATCTTGCAAGAACATAAATTGAGAGGAGGCATGGGACTCCCAAACTGGGAGCTTTATTACCATGCCTCAACTCTAATTTGGGTCAGGGATTGGGTCACTCTAACAAGAAGACGGATATTAATAATCGAAGGCTACGACCTGCTTCAAGGTTGGCACTCATTCCTCTGGCCCAAAAATAATAGGCAACCTAAAAGTTTCACTACTCACCACACTAGGGGGACCCTCTACAAGACATGGGGGAAAATTAAACAACAGCTGTATACCCAAATTCCAAGATGGTTAGCCCCAATTGAAGCAGTAACTTATCCAACTGTCCATAACCCAAAGAGAAACTTAACATATGGAGACCTGATGGATGAAGTTGGTAACATTAGAACACAGACAGACCTACAGCTAAGGGGTTGGAAGGTGGATTGGTGGTCATATGCCCAGGCAAAATCTAAATTTAACAAAGACAAACAAGAATTTGGAATATATCACACAGCAGTAATCTTAAATGAGAGAATATTATCACAGCTCCTGTTCAGGAGGAACAGGATATCTAAACATATCTAAAAAATGTCACACAGCAGTAATCTATTTGGTTCTCTGTCTGGATGATCTCTAGGTTGAGTCGAAGGGCAGAGAGGGATGACGTTAAGTCTCCTCCCCTTAAAGGGACCTCTGAACAGGAGCTGTGATAATATTCTCTCATTTAAGAGTCCTGTAAATTGGCTGATGTATCAGGGATACCGGATAGCTCAAGGCATAGAGAGCCTTGCCTCAAATGCTGGAAAGCACCGGTTCAAATCCCAGTAGAAAGAGTATGGCCAGCTGAAGAAGGCTAATAAGCCTGAAATGGATCCATCCTGGTCTCTTTATTTTCAGCCCTTAAAAATCTAACATATATCTAAAAAATGTCACACAGCAGTAATCTAATTGGTTCTCTGTCTGGATGACCTCTAGGTTGAGTCGAAGGGCAGAGAGGGATGACGTTAAGTCTCCTCCCCTTAAAGGGACCCTGAACAGGAGCTGTGATAATTATCCTCTCATATATATATATATACATATATACATATATATATATATACATATATATACATATATATATGTTTTCTGAGGTTTTCGCGGGTGTTTGTATGTAGGTCTTTGGTTGTTCGGGTTTTCTCCCGCGTAGAATTGGAAGTATCTTCACGACGTTTCGATGAAGTCTCATTCATCATCTTCAGGCTGGTGCTTCCGGCTTGGTGTTTCCAGGAGCAATGTGAGATCTCAGCCGGTTCCTCTTTTTAACTGCCAGTGGGGGTGTGACCTGATTGGGTGGGAGCTTGGCTGCATTCTGATTGGGTGGAGGTGTGTTCTGATTGGTAGGGGGCTTGGCTGTGCTCTGATTGGATGGGAGTTTGGCTGTGCTCTGATTGGATGGGGGCGTGTTCTGTTTGGGTGGGGGCCTGGTTGTGCTTGTGTTAGTCTGAGTTGCAGAGGGATTTGAGCTGGTGAGCTGTGTTACTGTTGTTTGGCTTCGCGCTTGTGGTCGTGCCACATCTCCGTGGTGGGCATCAGTTTGCTTCATGTATGGATTGGAGGAGTTTAAAGTGGCTAATAATGCAGCTGTGGTCTGGCTTCTGGTTTGTGGTCGGGCTTCTGGTTTGTGGTCATCATCGGTGTGGGTTTGGGCTTGCTTTTTGCGTGGATGTGTGATAGTGACATCCTGTGTGGTTTTCGTGAGTGTGGGTCTGGTATCATTCTTTGTGTTAGGGACTCGTTTGTCAGTGAGGGCGGGTTTCCAAATGGCTGGTAGGCGGGAGGTATCATCTCGTTTATTCATGCTGTGTGGCCGTTTTTCTATCTCAATAGCTTCTCTGATTATTCTGTTGTTAAAGTGTTCAATTTTGGCAATAGTTCTGGTCTTTTTAAAGTCTATATCATGTCCTGTGGCTTTGAGGTGTTGGACCAGGGAAGAAGTTGGTTCCTCCTTTCTGACTGAGTTTTTGTGTTCTTCAATGCGTGCCTTTATTCTTCTGTTGGTTTGTCCGATGTATGTGGTGGGGCAGGTGGTGCATGGGCCAAGCCCATGCACCATGCACCTGGTAGCCGCCTACCAGACATCTGGAAACCAGCATTGACCAGCAGACGAGCCCTACCCTCCACCCAAGCCGTTGAAATTCAAAACAAGGAGAAACATACAAATGAGACCAATCAGTATCAATCTACCAGTCATGATGCAGCTGCACAGCCAATCAACCCACTCACAACAATAGTCAGCACTCCACCCCCCCCACCAAGATTTAAAGAGGGGCGATGCCTCCGCAGTCACAGTCACAGACAGAAGCCTGCCTGATGATGACAAGTGAGATCTTGTCGAAACGTTGCAATAACATCTCCATGCTATATACACGGGAAAATCCCCGAAGCCAGCAATACCAGCATATATATATATATATATATATATATATGTTTTCTGAGGTTTTCGCGGGTGTTTGTATGTAGGTCTTTGGTTGTTCGGGTTTTCTCCCGCGTAGAATTGGAAGTATCTTCACGACGTTTCGATGAAATCTCATTCATCATCTTTAGGCTGGTGCTTCGGGCTTGGTGCTTCCAGGAGCAATGGAATTCATCATCTTTAGGCTGGTGCTTCGGGCTTGGTGCTTCCAGGAGCATTGCTCCTGGAAGCACCAAGCCCGAAGCACCAGCCTGAAGATGATGAATGAGATTTCATCGAAACGTCGTGAAGATACTTCCAATTCTACGCGGGAGAAAACCCGAACAACCAAAGACCTACATATATATATATATATATATATATATATATATATATATATATATATATATATATATATATGAGAGAATATTATCACAGCTCCTGTTCAGAGGTCCCTTTAAGGGGAGGAGACTTAACGTCATCCCTCTCTGCCCTTCGACTCAACCTAGAGATCATCCAGACAGAGAACCAATTAGATTACTGCTGTGTGACATTTTTTAGATATGTGTTAGATTTTTAAGGGCTGAAAATAAAGAGACCAGGATGGATCCATTTCAGGCTTATTAGCCTTCTTCAGCTGGCCATACTCTTTCTACTGGGATTTGAACCGGTGCTTTCCAGCATTTGAGGCAAGGCTCTCTATGCCTTGAGCTATCCGGTATCCCTGATACATCAGCCAATTTACAGGACTCTTAAATGAGAGAATATTATCACAGCTCCTGTTCAGGAGGAACAGGATATCTAAACATATCTAAAAAATGTCACACAGCAGTAATCTATTTGGTTCTCTGTCTGGATGATCTCTAGGTTGAGTCGAAGGGCAGAGAGGGATGACGTTAAGTCTCCTCCCCTTAAAGGGACCTCTGAACAGGAGCTGTGATAATATTCTCTCATTTAAGAGTCCTGTAAATTGGCTGATTTATCAGGGATACCGGATAGCTCAAGGCATAGAGAGCCTTGCCTCAAATGCTGGAAAGCACCGGTTTCTCTCCAGTTACCCCCACCGTATACTTGTTGAATGTTTGATTTTATATTAATAAAGATATATTTTAAAAAACAAACTTAAACAGTTATTTGCAGCAGAACCGATTTTGAAACACCCTGACATGCACGCGCCTTTCGTCGTGCAGGCCGATGCCAGTGATGTTGCCGTTGGAGCTGTTCTACTGCAATACAACTCCAACGGAGACTTACAGCCCTGCGCTTATTCCTCTCGTAAACTCTCTGATACTGATGGGCCATTTGGGAAAAGGAAGCTTTTGCAGTGCGTTGGGCCCTTCTGACTTGGCGGCATTTTCTGGAGGGGGCGAGTCACCCGTTTGAAGTATGGACTGATCATAAAAACTTGGAATCTTTGCGGACGCCTCGCAAACTTTCTCCTAAACAGGTCCGTTGGTCTCAATATTTCAGTCGTTTTAACTTTTCCCTGAAATATATTTCGGGGGGGAAGAACTTTATGGCAGACGCCTTATCACGCCTTCCCCAATATAATAGCTCTAAGCTTACTGTCATCCAGCCTGTTATTCCAGTATGTAACTTAGCCACTCCGGTTACAATTCGAAGGCATTCGACACTGCAAGCTGAGACCCCACCCGAATTGATCTCTAAAATTAAGGAGGAACTTCAAGCTGATGAATGGTTTGCTGCACACTGCGGAGACTGCACGTTGAGGGATGATTTACCTTGGGTGGGTTCTAAACTTTACGTCCCAGCAAGACTCCGCTCTTTTGTACTCCAAAGAGTGCATGATTCTCGTTTGGCTGGTCATTTTGGTTTTGTGAAAACTCTACACTTACTTAAGCGACAATTCTGGTGGCCATCTATGAAAAAAGACGTTGAGTCTTACTTTGCTAGTTGCCCAGTTTGTGCTGCATCTAAACGTTCTCCTGGCAAACCTTAAGGTCTCCTCCAATCTGTGGCACGTCCGGAGGCTCCTTGGAAGGAAATATCTATGGACTTCATTGTGGATCTTCCAAGTAGCCATGGTTTTACTGTCATATGGGTGGTTACTGATCTGTTTTCAAAACAAGTTCATTTTGTACCGTGTTCAAAAATCCCATCGGCCAAAGCCTTAGCAAAATTGTTCCTGAGTCACATTTATCAACTACACGGAGTTCCTCAACGTATTATTTCTGATAGGGGGGTTCAGTTCACTTCTCGGTTTTGGAAGGAGTTTTTGAGGATGATTGGCTCCTCCCAGGGCTTAAGCTCCCTCAGACTAACGGAGCTTTTTTTTTATTTTTTATTTTTTTAAAATTAAATTTATACCCCGCCCTTCTCCAAAAGGACCCAGGGCGGCGCACAGGAATTTAAAATACAATACAAAATCAAGTAAAAAATTTAAAAAACTTATTTGATACCATCCTGCGCTAAAAACAAATTAAAATACCCAAATTTAAAACTGTCTAAAATAGTCATTTGTGGGACTTCCGGTTCCGGCTCCAGCGGCGATGGGCGAGCCTAGCGCTCGCTTGCCGTTTTGTTTCTTTTTCTGCCCCCCCCGGGGGTGAGACGCCCCTTGTTTGGGGGTCTCCCGTAAAGCCGGCTTGCCTGGGACGCTCCCCCCCACGGCGGTGGGGGAAGCGACCCTTGTCTTCGGCTTAGGTGAAGGAGAACATGCTGCGGGGGGTTCTCCCTTCGCCAAAGGAAGACGGCGCCATTCGCATTTATGAAGAGGGCTAAACGGATGAGTCGGAAGGCTTCCCGAGGCTTCAGCTGCGAGGGGAGAGTGAGTGTTTAAAAACTTTTTTTTTTTTTTTGCTGTCAGCCGGGCTGAAAGGACTGGGAGGGGGGTGTTTGTTCCTAAAAAACCCCCCTCGGACTTAAGCGGCACTTGGAAATGGCTTCTCGTGGCGAGAAAGCGGAAATCTTTAATCCTGACTGTTTGCAGCAAGGGAAAGTGATCTGCGGTTGTTTGCAACAATGTCTCTAGGTCTGGCTGAAACAATTTATTTTACCACTCTCTCCTCTGGGCTCTGAGCTTGGGCGGTGGATGGTGGCTTCTCTTTGTCCCTGCCTGACTATTTCACTTATGGAAAATTCCCAGCGTCTCTTTGCAATTTGGACTTCCTCTGGATATTAATGAAGAATTTTTTTTCTTTTTGGATTTGTGATTTCTTTTCTGGAGTACCTTCACTATTATATTTATTGAGTTGGAAAATTGTTTCTCTCTTGGTTCCTGAACTTTACAACTTTACAACCCTGAACTGAACTTTTGGCTCCTGGATTGTCTCACCGGCCCCACCCAAAAAACGCCATTTTAGTGGCATTGATTTTAACAACTAATCATGGCACAAGAAACAGCACTGGCAAGTTTAGAACAAAGGATGGCTTCTCTTGAATCTGTTATACAAACTTTGGTACAAGAAATTAAGGCCCAGAGGGCAGAAAATATTAACTTCAAGAAGGAGTTATTGGATACACGGAATCAAGTGCTGGAAAACACACAGAAGAACGAAGAATTGGAAGGGGGGCTGGTGGGGGCTAAGGGAGAGATTAAAAATGTTACTAATGAAGTTGTGGAAATAAATGGGCATGTGTCTAGGATTGATATGGAAAGAATGACATATTTTTTGAGATTTCAGAATGTTTTTGAGGAATCTGGTGAATGCCTCCCTGATCTTATGAGCACAATTTTAGCAGACTATTTACATAAACCTAAGGATGAGATCAGGGGGGACATTGACCTAGCCTACAGAATTAACTCAGCATATGCCAGGATAAATGAAGTACCTAGAGAGATACATGTGAAATTTGTTAGAAGGTCAACCAGAGAAGAAATCCTGAAAGTGCAGAGAGGTAGTCCATTAATCTACCAACAAAAAGAGGTTGCTATCTTGAAGCAGATCCCAAGAAAGATTAGAGATGCAAGAAGGAAATTTTCCTTCTTGTCTAAAACATTGTTTGATCACGGGATTTGGTTCAAGTGGGTGACACCCGAAGGGATGCTGGTGTTCTGGGAAGGAGGAAGAGTGAGGATTAAAACAGTTGTTGAGGCGGAAGCCTTTCTTAAAAAACATTCCTCTATCCTGGGGGAAGATCCAGGGGGGACGGAGGGGGCCACGGCCCCGCCCACTCGGGGCCAGGGAGGAGAAAAAGAAGATACAATTGCCAAGAGACTTAGATCGAAAAAATAACTTTGCCTTGATTTTCTTTGATTAATTTTGCATAATATTTGTATTTGGATTTTTTGTAAATGTCTGACAGCATAGAACTGAGAATTTAGGTATATGTACTTGCTCTCACTTTGTAGTGTTATGAAAAATGTTTTTTTTTAATTGTTATCAATGTATTTTGAGGTCCCGGAAGGGCCGACGACTTTGACGTGAATGCTCTCAAAATTTCTTTGTATCCCTTACCCCACCCTACAGAAAAAATGTAAAACCAATAAAACTTTTTCAATATAAAATAGTCATTTGTGGAGGTTACGCTAGGCCGGCTAAATGGAACAAATGTGTCTTTAAACACTGGCGGAAGAGGCGGAGGTCGGAGATGGTGCGAAGTTCAGGGGGTAGGTCGTTCCAAAGGGCAGGGCCCACCACAGAGAAGGCTCTTCCCCTGGGTGTCGCCAGTCGGCATTGTCCGGCCGATGGCACCCTGAGAAGGCCCTCTCTGTGGGAGCGTATCGGTCTAAGGGATGTATGGGGCAGGAGGCGGTCTCACATATAACTAGGTCCCGAGCCATGGAGCGCTTTAAAGATGGTCGTCAAAACCTTGAAGTGCACCTGAAAGACCACAGGAAGCCAGTGCAGCTCGCGCAGGATTGGTGTTTTATGGGAGTGTCTAGGAGCTCCCGCAATCACCCACGCGGCTGCATTCTGGACTAACTGCTTGTGAGAGGGCTAATTCCATTCTAGAACAATATCTTCGGTGCTTCATAAATTACCAACAAGATGACTGGGCCGACCTGTTGATCCAAGCTGAGGTGGCTTACAATAATTCCGTTCATAGCAGCACCAGCATGACTCCTTTCAAAGTAATTTATGGGCAGGACTTTGTACCAATTCCCGAGCTACCTCATGAGACTCCTGCTGTTCTCTCTCTCTTGGATTGGAGTAGTAAGATGGCATCATTTTGGCCCGTTGCACGGAAAACATTCGATGATGCTCACCAATCTCATAAGATGTATGCTGATAAAAAACGGGCTGCCCCTCCGAACTACAAAGTTGGTGACCATGTGTACGTTTCTACTAGGTTTCTGGAGAGCCCTCAAAAATGTAAGAAACTGGGTCCAAAGTTTGTTGGCCCTTTCCCCATTGTTAAAATCATCAGTTCTGTTTCGGTCAAACTGGACTTGCCAAAGACCTATCGTCGACTTTACCCGATTTTCCATGTTCATCTGTTGAAACCCGAACGAATGTCCTACCTTCGCCAACCACAGTCTGATCCCCCCGCGCCAATGTTGGTGGATGGTGAGCAGCATTACGAAGTACGAGACATTTTAGATTCTAGAGTGTGGAGAAACATGGTGCAGTACCTTGTGTCCTGGAAGGATTTCCCTCCGTCCCATACTGAGTGGGTGGATAAACGCCACGTTAAAGCCCCTAAAATACTGAATAAATTTTATGCTAAATATCCTGACAAGCCTTAACCACTGTTGTTTATGTGTGTCTGTGTTTTATGTTGGTCTCTGTCCCTATCGGGTTTTTTTTGTTTGTTTGTTTGTTTTTCAGGACTGACATTGCTTTTCTGGAGGAGGGCCGGATGTCAGCCTCCGCTTTTTGCTTGCTTCAGCTGTCATTTTGAAACGGGGAGGGAGGGGCTGTGGGTACTGGATATTAAGTGGGCTGGAGAGAGATGGAGCCAGGGCCTGATATCGCCAAGGCTAACGGTCTTGCATTCCATTGTGATGATGCTCCTGAGCAGGGTGCGCACCTGACATCGTGGACGACTTTGCATTGGATATTACACTGGGGTCAGAGGGGCTTAAGGGTTGGGTTATGCTTTGATACGTTTGTTACGCGCCTAAATGTTTCATTCCTTGCTTGACTTTCGCTGCGGTCTTATCATATTCAGTAAAAGTAACCTTAAAATTTCAAATGAGCTTAACCGTGGTCTTTCCTGATTTATGATGGAAGCAGATCTGACATTGGTGCTGCAAATTAAAATAAATAAAAATGTAACTATGAGTTTGTTCAAAACCTCTAATCTCAGAAACTACTGCACCAATCGACAACAAATTGTCACACAACGTTCCTTACAAGTGCAGCACCAATGATACGTACAGATTGAGTGGATGGCACACCGGTTCCAGGTACACACCACACAAATGTAAAACTGCAGCTCTTCTGTGTGTTTTCCTCACTCGCTCACTCACCCTTTGCAGCCCCTCCCACCCGGCCAATTTTCAGCTCACATCACTTGCACGAGCGGTGGAGATGTCTAAATAAATAAATAAATAAATAATTTAATTTACAGCCCGCTCTCTCTCCCCGAAGGGACTCGAGGAGGGGCACAGGGAAATTAAAAATGCATATAAAATCACAGACAATACAATATTAAAAAAGAATTAAACGAAACCCTGTGCTAAAATCCCCAAAGCTAAAACAAACCCCTAAAAACCCCTAAAAACAGTTAAGTTATCCCAAGCCGGCCAAGTAAAAGAAATGTGTTTTTAATTTTTGACAGAAGGAGCGGAGGTCCGTAGTTGTTCTAATATCGGGGGGAAGGTCGTTCCAGAGGGTCGGGCCCGCCACAGAGAAGGCCCTTCCCCTGGGCGTCGCCCGCTGGCACAGCCTAGTGGACGGCACTCGGAGAAGTCCCTCTCTGTGGGAGCGAATCGGCCGCAGGGATGTATGGGGCAGGATGCGATCCCGCAGATAACTAGGTCCCGTGCCATGGAGCGCTTTAAAGATGATAACCAACACCTTGAAGCGCACCCGAAAGACGACAGGCAGCCAATGCAGCTCGTGCAGGAGCGGTGTTACATGGGAAAACCTAGAGGTTCCCATAATTGCCCGCGTGGCTGCATTCTGGACAAGCTGAAGTCTTCGGGTGCACCTCAAGGGGAGCCCCATGTAGAGAGCATTGCAGTAGTCCAGTCGGGATGTCACGAGAGCATGAGTGACTGTGCAAAGGGCACCCCGGTCCAGTAGGGGACGCAACTGGCGGACCAGGCGAACCTGGTAAAATGCCCTCTTGGCTACGGCTGTCACTTGATCTTCCATGGACAGCCGTGCATCAAGGAGGACGCCCAAGTTGCGTGCCCCATCCACAGGGGCTAGATGTTCGCCCCCTATGGCCAGTGATGGAGTCAACTGGCTGTACCGGGATGCCGGGAACCACAGCCACTCGGTCTTGGACAGGTTGAGTCTGAGTCTGTTCCTTCCCATCCAGGGCCGCACGGCTTCCAGGCACTGGCACATCAACTCTACGGCATCGTTGGGGTGGTTTGGGGTAGATATAAACAGCTGCGTGTCGTCAGCGTAGAGGTGATACTCTACCCCAAAACCATGGATGATCTCGCCCAGCGGCTTCATATATGTGTTGAACAGGAGAGGCGAGAGGACCGACCCCTGAGGCACCCTACAAGTGAGGGGTCTCGAGGTCGACCTCTGCTCTCCTGCCAACACAAATTGCGATAGACCGGAGAGGTAGGAGGAGAACCACCGCAGCACGGTGCCCCTCACCCCCAACCCCTCCAGCCGATGCAATAGGATACCATGGTCGATGGTATCAAAAGCCGCTGAGAGGTCTAATAGGACCAGGATGGAGGAACAACCCCCATCTCTGGCCCTCCAGAGATCATCCACCAACGCGACCAATGCCGTCTCGGTGCTGTGCCCGGGCCGGAAGCCGGACTGGCGCGGGTCCAGATAATCAATTTCCTCCAGATGACGGGGGAACTGTTGTGCCACCACACTCTCTACAACCTTCGCCAGAAAGTGAAGGTTGGAGACCGGACGGTAATTTACCAATAATGCTGGGTCCAGAGAGGGCTTCTTGAGCAGGGGTCTCACCATCGCCTCTTTAAGGGAGGCCGGCAGGAACCCCTCACTCAAAGAAGCGTTGACCACCTCCTGGAGCCAGCCTCGTGTGACCTCCCAGGATGCCAGTACAAGCCAGGAGGGACACGGGTCCAATAGACATGTGGTAGCTCGCAGTCGCCCACGTAACTGACTGGACTATTGTAACTCTCTCTACATGGGGCTCCCCTTGAGGTGCACCCGAAGACTTCAGCTGGTCCAGAATGCAGCCGCGCGAGCAATAATGGGTACCGCAAGGTATACCCATGTAACACCGCTCTTGCGCGAGCTGCACTGGCTACCTGTCGTCTTTCGGGTGCGCTTCAAGGTGTTAGTTCTCATCTTTAAAGCGCTCCATGGCTCGGGACCTAGCTATCTGCGGGATCGGATTCTGCCCCATACATCCTCCCGGCCGATTCGCTCCCACAGAGAGGGACTGCTCCGTGTGCCGTCCACTAGACTTTGTCAGCGGGCGACGCCCAGGGGAAGGGCCTTCTCTGTGGCGGGCCCAGCCCTCTGGAACGACCTTCCCCCCGACATTAGAACAACTATGGACCTCCGCTCCTTCCGTCAGAAATTAAAAACTCACTTTTTCTGCTTGGCCGGCCTAGGTTAGTCTCTACCCAGGGATTAGGGATTGTTAATTTTAAATGGGAATTTTAGTGCAATGATAGTCAAATTTAATTTGTTTTTATTGTATTTATTGTATTCATGTATATATTTTATGCTGTTTTATTCCTCCCTGTACACCGCTCCGAGTCCCCTAGGGGAGAGGACGCGGTTATACAAATAAATATTCGATATTCGTAACCTGTCCATATCTTCGGAAGTAACAGAGTCTGTGTCATATCTATGATGGTCGCCTCCTCAGAGGCCTCTCTCTCCTCTGCCGCCCGCGCCGCCAACTCCCCCCGAATAGGCCGCTGCCGAGTCAGCAGCATCTCCTCCTCTGCTGCCACCGCCCCACACTTCGCCAACTCCCCCCCCAAAAGGCCACTGTTGAGTCAGTGGCCTCTCTCTCCTCTCTCTCTAGGTAGGTAGGTAGGTAGGTAGGTTGGTAGAGGGATAGAGAGAGAGAGGGAAAAATACACTAAGTAGGTAGGTAGGTAGGTAGGTAGGGAGAGAGAGACCGGGAGAGGGAGAAATACAGTAGGTAGGTAGGTAGGTAGATAGGTAGGTAGGTAGGTGGCGGGATAGAGAGGGAGAAATACAGTAGGTAGGTAGGTAGGTAGGTTGAGGGATAGAGGGAGAAATACAGTAGGTATGTAGTTAGGTAGAGTAAGGGAGGGAGGGGAGGGAGAGGGAGTTGAAATCGAGGCAGAGAAGGAATGGGGTCGCTTAGAGGGTCTATGAGGGGAAACTTTTTCATTTAACCAAACTTGGGTACAGCTAGTCTATATAAATAAAAATGCAACTATGAGTTTGTACAAAACCACTAATCTCAGAAACTACTGCACCAATCGCCACCAAATTTTCACACAACATTCCTTACAAGTGCAGCACCAATGATACTTACAGATTGTGTGGATGGCACACCAGTGCCAGGTACATGCCACACAAATGTAAAACTGCAGCTGTTCTGTGTGTTTCCCTCAGTTGCTCGCTCGCCCCCCTCCCCACCCTTCCGTCTTTCAGCTCACGTCACTTGCACGAGCGATGGAGTGGTCTTCATCATATCCGCGACGGTCACCTCCTCAGCGCCCTCTCTCTTCTCCGCTGCTGCTGCCGCCGCCCCCCCTCTGCCAACTCCTCTCCCCCACAAAGCCGCTGCCGAGTCAGCGGCCTCTCTTGCCGCCCGCACCGCCCCCCCTCTGCCAACTCCCCCCCACAAGGCCGCTGCCGAATCAGCGGCCTCTCCTCCTCCGCCGCTGCCCCCCCTCCAACTCCTCCCCCCTCCAACTCCTCCCCCCCCCCTCTCTTCTCTCTCTAGGTTGAAAGGTAGGTAAGTAGGTAGGTAGAGGAATAGAGCGAGAAATACAGTAGGTAGGTAGGTAGGTAGGTAGGTAGGTAGGTAGGTAGAGGGATAGAGAGAGAGAGAAATACAGTAGGTAGGTAGGTAGGTAGGTAGGTAGGTAGGTAGGTAGGTAGGTAGAGGGATAGAGAGAGAGAGAGAGAGAAATACAGTAGGTAGGTAGGTAGGTAGGTAGGTAGGTAGGTAGGTAGGTAGGTAGAGGGATAGAGAGGGAGAGAGGGAAAATACACTAGGTAGGTAGGTAGGTAGGGGGAGAGAGGGAGAGGGAGAAATACAGTAGGTAGGTAGGTAGGTGGGGATAGAGAGGGAGAGGGATAAATACAGTAGGTAGGTAGGTAGGTATTTAGGTTGGTAGAGAGATAGAGAGAGGGAGAAATACAGTAGGTAGGTAGGTAGGTAGGTAGGTAGGTAGGTAGGTAGGTAGGTAGGTAGGTAGGTAGAGAGAGGGAGGGAGAGAAGGAAAAATACTGTAGGTAGGTAGGTAAGTAGGTAGGTAGAGGGAGAGAGGGAGGGGAGGCAGAGGGAGGGGAAACCAAGGCAGAGAAGGAAGGGGGTCGCTGAGAGGGTCGATGAGGGGAAACTTTTTCCTTTAACCAAACTTGGCCACAGCAACACACGGCTTGTACAGCTAGTAAGCTAATAAAAAGTATAACAGCAAAGACAAGATATATGACAAGGTGATACAATATCTCCTATCCTTTTCTCAGCCTGACTTTAAGAAGTATTTTGCAAACTGGACTGGGCAAAAGATGGAATAAAAATCAATGGTGCCTACTGAGACTCTAGAAAGAGTGCAGAGAAGAGCAACAAAGATGTTTAGGGGACTGGAGGCTAAAACATGTGAAGAATGGTGGCAGGAACTGGGTATGTCAAGTTTAATGAAAAGAAGGACTAGGGGAGACATGACAGCAGTGTTCCAATATCTCAGGGGCTGCCACAAAGAACAGGGAGTCAAGCTATTCTCCAAAGCACCTGAGGGTAGGACAAGAAGCAATGAGTGGAAACTAATCAAGGAGAGAAGCAACCTAGAACTAAGGAGAAATTTCCTGACAGTTAGAACAATTAATCAGTTGGAACAACTGAAGTTGTGAATGCCCCAACACTGGAAGTCTTTAAGAAGATGTTGGATATCCATTTGTCTGAAGTGGTGTAGGGTTTCCTGCCTAAGCAGGGGGTTGGACTAGAAGACCTCCAAGGTCCCTTCCAACTCTGCCATTCCGTTCCATTCCATTCCCTTAAGATTTGCAGATGATGATGTTGTTCTCTTTTCACAAGACCCTTAAGAGGTACAAAGACACATACAAGAGCTGCACAAAGCAGGAGAACCATTTGTTTTAAAAATAAAACTGAAAAAGGTTATGTTTAATAAATTCACCAAAGAAAGAAAAATATATATCTGGAGAAGAACTAGATGTAGTAGACCATTACATATACCTTGGCCAATGGATCTCAATGGAAGGTGATACAATAAAGGAAATTGAACAGCGTGTGAAATGTGGTTGGCAGGCATTCAGCAAACTAAGCATAATTTTCAAGAACAACCTCCCCCTATGTCTGAAAAGTTTTCGATCAATGTGTGCTACCAGTTCTAACATATGCCAGTGAAACATGGCAACTAACCTCACAATCGATTCAAAAGCTAAGAGTGGCGCAAAGAGCCATGGAAAGATACATGCTCGGCATTACAAGACAAAATAGAAAGACCTGCACATGGATTAGAAAACAAACAAAAGGGCTTCCGGTTCCGGCTCCGGCGGCGACGGGCGAACTTAGGGTTCGCTCGCCGCTTTGATCCTTTTCCTGCCCCCCCACGGGGGCGAGAAGCCCCTTGTTTGGGGCTTCTCCCGTAAAGCCGGCTCGACAGGGAAGCCCCCCCCCGCGGCAGCGGGGAGAGCGACCCTGCTCCTCGGCTTAGGTGGAAGAGGACATGCTGCGGGGGGTCTTCCCTTCGCCAAAGGTTGGCGGCACCATTTAATTCTATGAAGAGAGAAGATCGGAAGAGTCGGGAGGCTTTTCGGGACCTCAGCTGCGAGCGGAGAGTGAGCGTTTAAAACTTTTCTTTTTGTGTACTGTCAGCCGGGCTGAAAGGGACTGGAGGGGGGCGTTTGTTCCTAAAAACCCCCCCTTGGACTAAAAGCGGCACTCGGAAATGCCTCGTTGCGAGGAATCGGAAACTTTAAATCTGGATGGTCTCTAACAAGGGAAAGTACTTTGTGGCTTGTTTGCAATTATGTCTCGAGGTCTGGCTGAAACAGTTTCTTTTTTGCTTTTTAACCGCTTTCTCCCTCGGGCTCTGAGTTTGGGCGGAAAATGGCTTCTCTTTGTCCCCGACTGACTATGACCTATGGAAAATTACCAGTGTCTCTTTGCGATTTGGACTTCCTCTAATTATTGATGAAGAATTTTCTTTTTTTGGATTTGTGTTTTCCTTTCTGGATTGCCTTCGTTATTATACCTATGGAGTTGGAAAAGTGTTTCTCTGTTGGCTTCTGAATTTTGCAGCTGTACAACTTTGAGGACTTTGGACTCCTGATCTGCCTTACCAGCCCCACCCTAAAAACGCCATTTTACTGGTACGGATTTTAACAGCTAAACATGGCACAAGAAGCAACGCTCGCAAGCCTTGAACAAAGAATGACTGCCCTTGAAACTGTTATACAAAATTTGGTATCAGAAATTAAGGCTCAGAGGGCAGAAAATGTCAACTTTAAAAAGGAACTATTGGACACTCGAAAACAAGTGCTTGAGAATACACAGAAGAATGAAGAATTGAAAGGGGGGCTGCAGGGGGCTAAGGGAGGGATTAAAAATTTTCTAATGAGGTTGTGGAAATAAATGCGCATGTGACTAGGATTGATTTGGAAAGGATGACATATTTTTTGAGATTCCAGAATGTTTCTGAGATGGATGGTGAATGTCTCCCTGATCTTATGAGTACAATTATTGCAGACTATTTACATAAACCCAAAGATGAGATCAGAGGGGACATTGACCTAGTCTACAGAATAAATTCTGCATATGCTAGGATGAATGAAGTACCCAGAGAGATACATGTAAAATTTGTTAGAAGGTCAACCAGAGAGGAAATCTTGAAGGCGCAAAGAGGGAGTCCTATGATTTACCAACAAAAGGAGATTACCATCTTGAAGCAGATTCCAAGAAAAATTAGAGAAGCCAGAAGGAAATTTTCCTTCTTGTCTAAAGCATTGTTTGATCATGGGATCTGGTTCAAGTGGGTGATACCCGAAGGGATGCTGGTGTTCTGGGAAGGAGGTAGAGTAAAGATTAAAACAGTTGCTGAGGCGGAAGCCTTTCTTAAAAAACATTCCTCTGTCCTGGGAGAAGATCCAGGGGGGGCAGTGGGAGCCATGGCCCCGCCCGCTGGGGGCCCGGGGGAGAAGGGGGAAGATACAATTGCCAAGAGACTTAGATCTAAAAAATAACTTTGCCCTGGTTTTTCTTTTGAGTAATATTGTATGATATTTGTAATCTGGATTTTTGCAATTGACTGACAGTATATAACTGAAAAATTTAGGAATATGTACTTGCTCCCAGCTTGTAGTGTTATGTGAAATGTTTCTTTTTTTTCTTTTTAATAATGTAATTTGAGGTTCCGGAGGAGCTGACGACTTTGACGTGACCACTCTCAAAATTTCTATGTAACCCTTACCCTACCCCACAAAAAATGTAAACTCAATAAAACTTTTTCAATACAAAAAAAGAAAACAAACAAAAGTACAAGGTATCATCATGAGAGTAAAAGAATTGCAATGGAAATGGGCTGGTCACATAGCAGGAAAAACTGATGGCAGGTGGACCAAGGCAGTCATAGAATGGATCTCACTTGATAAAAAGCATCCCCAAAAGAGACCTAAAACAGGATGGATTGATGACATCAGCAAGTATTGTGGGCCCAATTGGCAAAAGAAAGCTCAGGACCATATTGGTTGGAAACATGCGGAAGAGGCCTTCATCCTGCAGTGGATAGACAATGGCTAAAATTATGACGACGATTCTAAAATACTTCGGTAGAACTTACTTTTTTAAAGTGTGTTTTCTGTTTAAGAACTCAATCATCTTTCTGGGTGTTTCAGAATTCCAGGTAATCCAGCAACCATTATTTTCAATACCATTCAAGCAGTAGCCATATCTACTGTTAAAGATATACTTACTTGGATACCAGTTGGTGTCGTGGTGAGAACATCTGGAAAACAGTGGAGCTCCACCAAGCTCCATGAAAACCAGCCGGTATCTGAATGCCAGGAGACCCTACGGGGTCGAAGCTGCCCTGGAGGAGTGGTGAAGGAAGGAGAACCGCAATTTCCTCGTTAGGTCCGAAGAAAGCTCTTCCAAATGGCAGTGGGGACGATGGCCATTTTTGGCAAGTCACAAGCTGTGACAACCGGGACAATAAGATTTGTGCTGGAGCGGTTTGTGGACACAGCATTGAAACTGAAACGTAACCGCGGGGGGCCAGGGAGGAGAGAAAGAAGATACAATAGCCAAAAGACTTAGATCAAAAAAATAACTTTGCCTTGATTTTTCTTGAACAATTTTGTATAATATTTCTATCCGGAATTTTTGTAAATGTCTGACAGCATGGAAGGGAGAATTTAGGTAAATGTACTTGCTTCCATCTTGTAGTGGTATGGAAAATGTTTTCTATGTTAACTTTTTTAATGTGTATTTTGAGGTCTCGGAAGGTCCGACGACTCTGACGTGAATGCTCTCAAAATTTCTTTGTAACCATTACCCCATCCTGTTAAAAAATGTAAAACCAATAAAACTTTTTCAATAAAAAAAGAAAAAAAAAGAAACTGAAACGTAACCCAAGTAAAAGAATTTTAAAAAATAATCTCCAAATGTTAAGAAAGCGGCGATTGGATACATGAAGAAAGATTAAAGACCCAGATGTGAAAGAAATATCTAATAGAAACTTTAAAATATAGAAAGCCTGGAAAAGATTTAATAATACTTTGAAAAGTGCTTGTTGGGAGAAAGTGCTTTTTAATTTTTTATTTCTAGCACCCCCCCACCCCCACCCCTGGATCGGTTGACAATCAGCTGGTGGGTTTTTTTTCACATGCTGTTTAATGAATTTGAAGCAGGATAGCCATCTACTTGAGGAAGAAGACTACTGCAGCATGGGAACTCAAATGAAAGTGATAATTGTTTAAGATACAGAAAGAAAAGGAGTGAAAGTAAGTAACACTTGGAAGGCCACCTGACCTTGATTCCATTTCAGTAGGTGACTTGAATGTTTGGAAATATATTGTGAGCTTTTTGAAGATCTTTAAGACAAATTGAAATGTAAATAACTAAAACCCTATTGAAATTGTTTATTGGAAGGAAGATTTGAAAGACTTGAGGGAGCTTGGTGGACCAATTTGGATTACTAATGCTACTTGATAGAAGATTTTAAGAGGCAAAAGAAGAAAGGTGATAGAAGGAAAAAGAGAAAGAAAAAAAGATAAAAAAGATTTTAAAATTTGGACAATTGGGAAGGTGTAAACTGGAAAATCATAAAGATTGTAAATTATCAATTTATAGCATTTAAGAAATAGAAATTTAGGGGACCTGAAGGAATAATTCTAGGATTTACTAAATTTTATTAATAACTAGCTGTACCCGCCACGCGTTGCTGTGGCCAAGTTTGGTTAAATGAAAAGGTTTCCCCTCATAGACCCTCTCAGCGACCCCCTTCCTTCTCTGCCTCAGTTTCCCCTCCCTCTCCCTCCCCTCCCTCTCTTATTATACCTACCTACCTACCTACCTACTGTATTTCTCCCCCCTATCCCTCTCCCTATCTACCTACCTACTGTATATTTCCTTCTCTCTCTCTATCCCTCTACCTACCTACCTACCTACCTACCTACCTACCTACCTACATACCTACCTACCTACTGTATTTCTCCCTCTATCCCTCTACCTACTTACTGTATTTCTCCCTCTCCCTCTCTCCCTCTACCTACCTACCTACTGTATTTCTCCCTCTCTCTCTCTCTCTACCTACCTACCTGCCGTATTTGTCCCCCTCTCTCTCTATCCACCTACCTACCTACCTACCTACCTACCTACCTACCTACCTACCTACCTACCTACCTACCTACCTACCTACCTACCTACCGTATTTCTCCCTCTATCCCTCTACCTACTTACTGTATTTCTCCCTCTCCCTCTCTCCCTCTACCTACCTACCTACCTACCTACCTACCTACCTACCTACCTCCCTACCTACCTACCTACCTACCTACCTACCTACCTACTCTATTTCTCCCTCTCTCTCTCTATCCCTGTACCTACCTACCTACTGTATTTCTCCCTTTCTCTCTCTATCCCTCTACCTACCTACCTACCTACCTACCTACCTACCTACCTACCTACCTACCTACTGTATTTCTCCCTCTCTCTCTATCCCTCTACCTACTTACCTACCTACCTACTGTATTTCTCCCTCTATCCTTCTTTATGAAAAAAAAGTTTTATTGGTTTTTACAAAATTTTAAAAATAGGAAAAGGGTATAAGGTGTTACAAAGATATTTTGAGGACATCTATGTCGGAGGTGTCGGCCCCCTCCGAGGCTTCTTACAAAAAAAATAAAATAATACAAATCATTTTTCATTTCCCTACAAAGTGGAAAGAGATACAAATATATCATTTTATATTCATGCAATCAATCATTATTTCTATAAACATCCAGATAGAAGTTACACTATATAGAAAAAAGTCATTTGTGAGATCTAAGTCTTTTAGCAATTGTATTTTCCTCTCCCTGACCTCCAGTGGGCGGAGCCGTGGCCCCCTCCGCTCCCCCATTTTCATCCTCCAGGATTGGGGAATGTTTTTTAAGAAAGGCTTACGCCTCTGCAATTGTTTTAATTCTTACTCTCCCCCCTTCCCAGAACACTAACATTCCCTCGGGCATCAACCACTTGAACCACACACCCTTTTTATATAATCTTTTTGATGAGAAGGAATATTTCCTCCTTATTTCTCTAATCTTTTTCGGGGTCTGTTTCAAAATGGCAATCTCAGTCTGTTGGTATATTAAGGGACCGTCTCTTTGTGCTCTCAGGATCCCATCCCTCATTGACCTTCTTACAAATTTAATATGTATCTCTCTGGGTACCTCATTTATTCTGGCATATGCTGAGTTAATTCTATAGATCAGATCGATGTCCCCCCAAATATCTTCTTTGCTCTTTTTAGTGTAATCTGCTAACATCGTACACATTAATTCTTTTAAATCTTCAGAGGCAACTTCAGGAACATTTTGAAACCTTAAAAAGTAAGACATCCTTTCAAAATCCATCCTAGACATATGACCAGCTAAATCCACAATTTCCCTTTGAGAATTTTTTATCTCTCCCTTCATCTCAGCCGTCCCCCCCTCCAATCCATCAATTCTTTGTTTATTTTCCATTAGTGCTTTCTGTGTCTCCAAAAGTTCCAATTTTGAGCTAACATTGTCTTTCCGGATTTCTTTTATTTCTTTCATGATGTTTTGAAGAGTTTCCTCTATTGCTGATAACTGTGTAGCTTCCACCTCTGTTCCTTTAGATAACATTGAAGTAATCTTGGCTTGATGTGGCTGCTTTTTTGAAGCCATAATGAAAGTATTAAGTTCTTGTCACTAATATGGCGTCTGTTGGAGAGGTAGTCCGTGAGGTGAAGAGAGAGCAAAAGTCAATATCCAAATTCAAAGTTCAATTTGCTTACAGTCCAGAGAGAGAACAATTTTTAAAAGCAATCAAATAAGAAAAAGAAAAGAAGGCACATCTGGGAAAGGTCCTAATAATCAATTAAATCAATCCACTGTTAAAGAGTTCAGTCCCGAAGACGAGGGAGTGTCAGCAAATTTCAAAAGGAAATATTTCTTGCCGAGAACAAAGGAACGCCATCTTCCCCGCCCCTCTGGAAACCGCGGAGATCTAGTGAAAGTTCATTTCAATTGTTGCCAGACAGAGATACAAAGTATCATTGAGATTCTTAAAGTAAAAGACTTTCACTTATAGTTTAGAAGTCGGATGTTGATTCCTCCACCTCCCAAACTTGGGGAACATTTCAAAACGCCGCTTTGTTTTCCTTTCCGAGGAGGGGTTTTACAAACTCCCTCCTCCTTCTTCTTTTAAAGTGAAAGTTGAAAGCATTAAGTGAAAATCACTCACAATCCACTCCGCAGCCATGAGCCTCGGCGTTGCCTTCAGCCCCGGCTTTCAGCCCGTCTTAAATCTCAGCAGCTGTTCCGGCTCTCCATCGGCGAAGGGGACGAAAGAGGAACTCCCCCCCGCGACTCATTCTCCGGCGCCTAGGGCGAGGCGGGAGCCCCCCCCCCGACCGCGGTCGAGGTGGGGGGACTCACCGCAAGCCGCCTGTGCAGTGGGTGCTCTTTGCAAGAGCCCCCTGCCCCCGAAGGCGCCGCCGGAGCAACCAAGCGGTGGACGAGTCCAAGACCCGACCGTCGCCTCTGGCTCCCTCTATTCTTCTACCTACCTACCTACTTACCTACCTACCCACCTAGAGAGAGAGGAGAGAGAGGCCGCTGACTCGTCAGCGGCCTTGTGGGGGGGAGTTGGCAGAGGGGGGGTGGCGGCGGCTGTGGAAGAGAGGCTGCTGACTCGTCAGCGGCCTTGTGGGGGGGAAGTTGGCGGCGGGAGGCGGGGACAGCGGCGGAGGAGGGGAGGCCGCTGACTCGGCAGCGGCCTTGGGGGAGGGAGTTGGCAGAGGGTGGAGATGGCGGCAGTGGCCGCAGAGGAGAGAGAGGCCACTGAGGAGGCAACCATCGCAGATATGATGCAGACCGCTCCACTGCTCGTGCAAGTGACATGAGCTGAAAAGCGGCCAGGTGGGAGGGGCCGCGAAGGTGAGTGGGGCGAGTGATTGAGTGAGGGAAACACACAGAAGAGCTGCAGTTTTACATTTGTGTGGCGTGTACCTGGCACCGGTGTGCCATCCACACAATCTGTACATATCATTGGTGCTGCACTTGTAAGGAACGTTGTGTGAAAATTTGGTGGTGATTGGTGCAGTACTTTCTGAGATTAGCTGTTTTGAACAAAATCATAGTTACATTTTTATTTATATAGATTGGTTTTTTTGGCGTTTATAGAAAATTGAGATATAGGGATTGTGGTGGAACGTTGAGTAATATCTAAAATATTAAAATATTAGTGATTCAGCAGGGGTCAACAAATACATTGTATGAAGAAATGTTATTGATGTTTAAATATATTTATGGAGAAAGTTATAAGTGATCATAAAGAGAGAATGGTATTGTTTAAAGGCAAAGAAGTTAATGTAAGAGAACCCCAACAAATTGGGGGGGGGGGATAAGTACAAATAGGGAAAATAGTATTATATACATTATATATTTATTGATACATGAAAGAATATATTATAATTACAATGACCATATTAAGATTAGAAGTTGGAAGACAAAGATTATGTATATTTACGGGTGAAACTCAAAAAATTAGAATATCCTGCAAAAGTTCATTTATTTCAGTAATGCAACTTAAAAGGTGAAACTAACATATGAGATAGACTCATTACATGCAAAGCAAGATAGTTGAAGCCGTGATTTGTCATAATTGTGATGATTATGGCTTACAGCTCATGAAAACCCCAAATCCACAATCTCAGAAAATTAGAATATTACATGCAATCAATAAAACAAGGATTTTACGTAGAACAATATCGGACCTCTGAAAAGTATAAGCATGCATATGTACTTAGTACCCAGGCCTCGTGCTCTGGAGAGGACACTCTAGCTTTGCATACAGCATTGAAACAACACAGAAAGTGGCAGTTACCAGTTATAAGTCTTTGCTTGATTGGTGTAGAGCGTGACACCAGGGGTCACTTTCAACAGTGGGAGAGGTCATTGTACCTCATTGGGCAGCTACCACCCACCTTAAGCTGGGCAGCCCCCAGCCAGTAAGGTGCTGCTCCGCCACAGTCTGCTAACCTCACAGGGTGTGTGGGGTTTAGGGTCAAACCAACAAGCAGGTCAATAACTCTGCACCATGCAACAACTATAAGAAAACTTTAGCCCTAAAGCTCGGCACTTGGAATGTTCGAACAATGACACCCAGCCTTTCCGACGATTTGCAAGAAATAGATGATGTACGTAAGACATGCGAATATGGGGTTGGCTTTGCGGTCAGAAACACCCTACTAGGATTCATTACTCCACCTGCTGCAGGAAGTGAAAGAATTATGTCCTTGCAGCTCCACTCATCAGCAGGACTGGTTATTCTTATTAGTGCATATGCACCGACATGATCAACTTCAGTAGAATCCAAAGACAAATTCTACGACAATCTGGCTGCTACTATCCCTGAGAAAGAACCACTGTTTACCCGTGGCGATTTTAATGCCAGAGTTGGAGCTGATTATAGTTTTTGGCCTACTTGTTTAGGTCAGTTCGGCATCGGAAAGTTGAACGAAAATGGCCAACGCCTGCTGGAGTTTTGCTGCTACTATGGTTTTTGCATCAGCAATGCATTCTTTAAAACAAAGCCTCAACACAGAGTCTCTTGAAGACACCCAAGTTCGAAGCATTGGCACCAGCTCGACTTGATCCTTACCAGGTGCTCCAACCTTCCCAGTATTACAATCACACGCAACTATCAGGGTGCTGACTGTGATACAGATCACTCCTTGGTGTGCAGCAGAATAAAACTGCAAACAAAGAGATTGCATCACTCGAAGAAGGAAGACCACGAATTGACATCGGCAACACCCACAATCAGGGCAAAGTGGAGGAATTTGCACAAGCACTTGAGGAAACTCTCCCAGGCCCAGCTGAAGCAAATGCATCTGAACGATGGGAATATTTCAAGAATCCTGGGTGTTTTAGTTATAATTGGGATTTTAGCACAGGAATTGATTTAATTCGTTTTTATGTAATGCTGTATATTTATTGTTTTATTTTCCCTGTGCACCGCCCCGAGTCCCTGTGGGGAGAGGGAGCGGTTTTATAAATTCAATTAAATAAAATAATAAATAAATAAATAACACTGCCTTGTCAGTATTTGGTAAGGAGATCAGAAAGACAGCAGATTGGTTTGAAGTCCATTCGGAGGAGCTGACACCAGCCATTGAGGAAAAAAGGAGAGCTATAATTACATATAAAGCCTGTTCCAGTGAGCGCAATCTACAGGTTCTGCGAGCTGCTCGTAGCAAAGTTCAACAGATCACCAGGAGATGTGCTAACGATTATTGGCTGTAGCTTTGCTCTCGGATCCAGATAGCAGCTGACACAGGCAAAATCAAGGGGATGTATGATGGCATCAAGCAGGCCTTAGGTCCAACACAGAAGAAATCTGCCCCTTTGAAGTCTGCTTACAGGCGAGGTTATCCAGGACCGAACACAACAGATGGCACACTGGGTGCAGCACTACTCCGAGTTATACTCCAGAGAAAATGTGGTAACTGAAGAAGCATTAAATAACATTGAGTGCCTGCCTGTCTTGGAGGAGCTTGACAGTGAACCAACTTTAGAAGGACTAAATGTGGCCCTGGATCAGTGGTGGGTTTCAAATTTTTTTAGAACCTACTCTCTAGGTGTGGCCTATTTTGTGGGCATGGCTTGACAGTCATGTCACAGGGTGGGAGTAGCCAACTTGTAAAACGTGGTGAAACTCATTTAACAACGCTCTTGCTTAGCAACCAAAATTTTGGGCTCAATTGTGATGATAAATTTTCTCTTTCTTTCTTTCTTTCTTTCTTTCTTTCTTTCTTTCTTTCTTTCTTTCTTTCTTTCTTTCTTTCTTTCTTTCTTTCTTTCTTTCTTTCTTTCTTTCTTTCTCTCTCTCTCTCTCTCTCTCTCTCTTTCTTTCTTTCTTTCTTCTTTCTCTCTCTCTTTCTTTCTTTCTTTCCTTTCTGCCTTCCTTTCCTTTCCTTCCCATTGGGTTACTGGCAGCGGCAGGCCAGACTTACTTCTGGGTCCGCCGGTGGAACCCCCTCTCACCGGCTCTCTAAATTTCACCATCCGGCTCTTGCGAGTAGGTGCGAGCCTGCAGAAACCCACCACTGCCCTGGATTCCCTTGCCTTCGGCAAGGCACCAGGGAAAGATAACATCCCTGCCAAAGTTCTGAAGTGCTGCAAAGAGAACATCCCCACTGAACTACATGAAATCTTCTGTCTTTGTTGGAGGGAAGGTGGAGTACCACAGGACATGAGGGATGCAAATATTGGCACACTGTATAAGAACAAAGGCAACAGGGGTGACTGTAACAACTACCGCAGCATCTCTCTTCTTAGCGTTGTAGGGAAGCTGCTTGTCCGTGTCATACTGAAGAGGCTCCAGGTGCTTGCAGAGAGAGTCTATCCAGAATCACAGTGTGGATTCTGAGCCAACAGGTCCACTACTGACATGGTATTTTCCCTTAGACAGTTGCAGGAGAAATGCAGGGAACAAAGACAGCCACTTTTTGTAGCCTTCATAGATCTTATGAAGGCCTTTGACTTGGTTAGTAGGGACGGCCTTTATAAAATTCTCCCCATTATTGGATGTCCACCTCAGCTGAGGAAATGAAGGGCACTATAGTCTTCGTTGGCTTAATATCAGATTCCTTTGATATTCAAAGTGCAGTGAAGCAGGGCTGCATCCTCACGCCAACTCTATTTGGGATCTTTTTTGCTGTCATGCTGAAACATGCTTTTGGAACTGCAACAGAGGGTATTTATCTCTGGACCAGACCAGACGGAAAACTCTTTAATCTTTCTAGATTGAAAGCAAAGTCTCTACATGGGGCTTCCCTTGAAGTGCACCCAGAGGCTCCAGTTAGTCCAGAATGCGGCCGCGCGGGGGATTCTGGGAGCGTCTAGATGCTGCCGCGTGATACCTCTCCTGCGTGAGCTGCACTGGCTGCCTGTGGCTTTCCGGGTGTGCTTCAAGGTATTAGTAACCATCTTCAAAGCGCTCCATGGCAAGGGACCTGGCTATCTGGAAGACCGCCTCCTGCTACCAAACACCTCCCACCGACCAGTCCGCTCCCACAGGGAGGGCCTCCTCAGGGTGCCGTCGGCCAGGCAGTGCCGGCTGGCGACCCCCAGGGGGAGAGCCTTCTCTGTGGCAGCTCCTGCCCTGTGGAATGACCTACCCCCTGACCTACGGACAACCACGGACCTGCGCCAGTTCTGTCGGGCGTTAAAGACCTATCTGTTTCGTGTGGCCGGCCTGGCATAGTTTTTTAAATTGCTTTAGTTTTTAAATTGGTTTTATTTATTTTTTATTTTTTTATTGAAAAAGTTTTATTGGTTTTACATTTTTTAACAGGATAGGGTAATGGTTACAAAGAAATTTTGAGAGCATTCACGTCAGAGTCGTCGGACCTTCCGAGACCTCAAAATACACATTAAAAAAGTTAACATAGAAAACATTTTCCATACCACTACAAGATGGAAGCAAGTACATTTACCTAAATTCTCCCTTCCATGCTGTCAGACATTTGCAAAAAGTCCGGATAGAAATATTATACAAAATTGTTCAAGAAAAATCAAGGCAAAGTTATTTTTTTGATCTAAGTCTTTTGGCTATTGTATCTTCTTTCTCTCCTCCCTGGCCCCCCGCGGGCGGGGCCGTGACCCCCTCCGTCCCCCCTGGATCTTCCCCCAGGGCAGAGGAATGTTTTTTAAGAAAGGCTTCCGCCTCAGCAACTGTTTTAATCCTCACTCTTCCTCCTTCCCAGAACACCAGCATCCCTTCAGGTGTCATCCACTTGAACCAAATCCCGTGATCAAACAAGGTTTTAGACAAGAAGGAAAATTTCCTTCTTGAATCTCTAATTTTTCTAGGGATCTGCTTCAAGATAGTGACCATTTCTCGTTGATAAATTAAAGGTTTCTCTCTCTGCGCTTTCAGGATTTCCTCTCTGGTTGACCTTCTAACAAATTTCACATGTATCTCTCTAGGCACTTCATTCATCTTGGCATATGCAGAATTAATTCTATAGGCTAGGTCAATGTCCCCCCTGATCTCATCTTTGGGTTTTTGTAAATAGTCTGC